>JANAVB010022600.1:2673910-3109019 GCA_029216955.1 Iris pallida | reverse complement strand
CACATGCTCGCTACCAAGCTTGTGTCGCTTGAACGAGGTCGCAAGAACGGGACGTGCTCGTGGCTGAGGCCCGACGGCAAGACCCAAGTCACCGTCGAGTACCGCAACGACGGTGGGGGCATGGTTCCCATCCGTGTCCACACCATCTGATCTCCACCCAACACGACGAGACCGTCACCAACGACGAGATCGCCGCTGATCTGAAGGAGCACGTCATCAAACCCGTCGTCCCGAAGGAGTACCTTAACGAAAAGACCATCTTCCAACTAACCCATCTGGTCGCTTTGTCATCGGTAGGCCTCACGGAGACGCTGTTCTCAACGGTCGCAAGATCATCATCGATACCTACGGTGGCTAGGGAGCCCACGGTGGCGGAGCCTTCTCTGGCAAGGAACCGACCAAGGTGGATAGGAGTGGTGCTTACATCGTGAGGCAGGCGGCGAAATGCATCGTCGCCAGCGGGCTTGCTCGTCGCAGCATTGTGCAGGTCTTCTATACCATCGGTGTGCCTGAGCCGTTGTCGGTCTTTGTCGACACCTATGGCACTGGAAAGATCCCCAACAGGGAGATATTAAAGATTGTGAATGAGGCATTCGACTTCAGGCCCGGAATGATCACCATCAACCTTGACCTGAAGAGGGGCGACAACGGGAGGTTCTTGAAGACTGCCGCGTATGGTCACTTTGGCAGGGATGACCCCGACTTCACCTGGGAGATCGTCAAGCCCCTCAAGTGGGACAAGCCAGCAGCCTAGAGAAGACGTACGTCATCCTTATCTATATCTAGAAGAGCTCAGTACCCATGAATATGATGCATTTTGGACTTGTATTTTTTCTCTTTTGTGTTTCCTTGTTGCAGTAATGTCTGGCTTGGGCCCCTATGTTTGTTCTCAAATGCAAGGGTTGTTTTATGTAGACTGTAATAATATATATATATATATAATATATATATATATATATATATATATATATATATATATATATATATATATATATATATATATAAACAAGTGTTAAATAAAAACAAACAAATCAAATAAAACTCACACACACAAATGAACAAACAAAGCAAAACACAACAACACACACAACACCTAAACCGAGCCCCAGCAACAACTTAGGCCGAGCCCCCCCTCCTAAAACCCACAGCAAAATAGCCGACCCACCTTTAAATAGAAATCGAGAGAGAGAGAGAGAGAGAGGGAATTTTATCAAAAATATAATCCCAACCCTAGCCGCATGACACCCCGACCTTCCCAACCACCTGGACGACCACCACGACCACTGGAGGCCGGCCAATGACCGCCGGATCGACAAACGCGTGCATGGTTTCAACAAACAGCAGCAGCAACCAATTCGGGTACCACTTTTCTTCGTCTTGTATCTACGCGTACACTCGATCAAATCGAGATCCGTAAACTCCTACGTGTAGCCTATATAACCCTGTTGGAACATGTCATGCCCAAAACCAGAATACTGGCAAGTGGGGACGGACATGGCCAGCTACGCAATGCCAGAGTACGCTAGTACTCTGAAATCACATATAAGCTGTCAAGATATGGGGGTTATTTCTACAAGCCAACAGTCGACCCTAGGTTAAAACAATCCTAGGTATCTCAATCACAGACAATTATACAAGGTACAAGAAGTATGATCATCAGACATACAATAGTAAAGCGTCCCAAACCATATATACATGGACGATCATGAAGCTAGTAATACAAAATGGAGAAACTAGCAAGAGTATTAGTCATACATGATAGCTCTAGCTGCGGTCTAGAATACGCACATCATGTTTATGCCCATAGGCTAAATGTCAAGGACCAAAACACGAGCTAAACACGTACTCGGAGGCTAAACGCCATAAAAGAATAATGTACATATCAAGTGGGAGAATGAAACAAGAAACCCACTTAGGTACTCTGGTGCTCCGGATGGTCATCGTCGAGTAGATGGCGTGGAAGATCCTCTGGACTTCTCTATCAGATCTGGCCAAACAAAAACAGTAGGGTCAGACCCCCAATAGCAAGTACCACAAAGGAAGCCAAACTATGAACTAAAATCAGCAATCACTAACATCAACAAATAGAGATACAAATGAGTAAGGGCAGATCGAGACTCGTGTACTACCAATGCGCTTATCCCGAACATAGGAAGACAATAAGTAAGCATCTTGGAGCATAAAGTAATTAACATGTGACATAATGCAAGTGTAGACATGTTAAGTAAACAGAAGCTTGAGAACATGTAAAAGCAATTGAATATGGGAACTTGTGAGATAGCCGGGTCATAAGAGCATGGTGACCCGACATAGGGAGTCATGTATAGCTTATGAGATAATTGAACATGTGAGCATGTAAGAATTATATAGAAAGACAATGATAAGTGGACTTAGGAACTAATTCGGAATTCAAGTTACAATCCTTAAACCAAACAAGGACCTGGGTTGTAACCCTTCTCCTGAACAGAACTTAGTCTCTGATCATTGTATAGCATAAAGATCATGTATAGAATGTGAGTACTGAATAGGACGACAAATGATAAGATGACTTGGGAACTATTCTAGAAGCCAAGTTAAAACCCTTAAACCAAACAAGGACTGAGGTTGTAACCCTTCTCCTGAATAGAACTTTATCTCCGACCATTTATCGATAATGTAAAGCATAAACCATAGTGTACTGAAACAAACATACGGACACTGCCTAGACAAAACTAGACTAGACTGGACTGACTCCATCCATCAATCATGGCCAAGCAATGAGTACGGCTTGATACTTTAGCTAACTAGGGTTATCACAAGCCTAGTTACTAGCAAGATGCAACGAGGTATCCCTACGGCCATAAGCCCTGCAGACTATCCAGGTTATCCAGACGCAAGGTCCATGCTAAGAGTTATAACGGATACATCGCCCAGGAGACAAATGTATCCCATGTAAGTAAAATAGTGGGTACATCGTCCAGGAGACAAATGTACCCTAAGAGAGTTATTAAGTTACTTGGGGGTACAACACATGACAGTGTGCATATTACTTGTTTCATGAAGTGCCCCACATGACAGTGGGCTGGAAATGTGCCCTACTCGTAGGCAGGCTACAAGTCCATCAGAGAAGGCACCCAGATAACGGAATTGCTTGTAGCCGAAATACCTCTCTATATGAACTACTTGATCAATCTAGTCATTAATCCTAGCCAGATTCAGTATGAATCCCTGACCGTAGGAAATCAGGAATTCATGTCCTATACATGATGCAATACAGAACATGTAGCCTGTACAAACACACTCAAGAGAAAAACCCACGGTGTCCAAATCATTCATTACTTGTAAGCCAATAGAGTCGTCGCAACAGCATTCATGATTAATATCATGTCATATCATGTTACTTGTCTAGAGTGCACCACGACGGGTCACTATCATGCTAAGAGTACTTGTTAGGGGTGCGCCACGACGGGCCACAATCATGTTAAGCAAAGAAGTGACATATAACTTGTGTGTACCATAATGGGTCACTATCGTGTTAAGCAAAGAAGAAAGACATACATTATGAGTGCACCACGGCGGGTCACTTTCACGTTAAGCAAAGAAGAAAGACATACATTATGAGTGCACTACAATGGATCACTATCACGTTAAGCAAAGAAGAAAGACATACATTATGAGTGCACCACAACGGGTCACTATCATGCTAAGCAATCATAGACGTAAGAAAGCTTGTAGATAGATCTCGATAAAAGGTGCATCATAACATATGAGAAGGAGTAAATAAGGTAACTACTTGGCCTAAAACATCAATTGAATCTGTGCTAGTGTTAAGGGTATGAGAGGGGTACAATCATTCTCTAACTGTATAATATTATCATGTTAAAAAATTCATCTATTAAAGAAATATCAAGCTACTAAGTAGGGTCGTCACAATTTAGGCCAAGATAGAAAACATGCAATACAATCATAAGCTCCATATCAAGAATGAAAGAAACTTGCATAAAATAGTTGATAACATATTCTTGAAGCCAAGGAAAGGATCTACAACTTTCATGTTGGGAGTTGAAAGAAATTATGGCCACAAATCAGCCAAAAAGGACATAAAACATACAAAAACAGCCAAAATGGGCCCTATGCGGCCAAGGAAGGATGGGTGCCCATCTTCTCATGCGGCCAGAGTCGATGGGTACACATCTTCTCACGCGGCCTGAGTCGATGGGTACCCATGCGGCAATGATCGATGGGGTGCCATACGGCAGGGTCGATGGGGTACCATCTATACGACAGGGTCGATGGGGTGCCATCTATGCGGCAGGGTCGATAGGGTGCCATCTACGCGGCAGCATAGACAGAATCTCATGCGGCAGTAGATGGGTGCCCATCTATGCGGCAGGGTCGATGGGGTGCCATCTATGCGGCAGGGTCGATAGGGTGCCATCTATGCGGCAGGGTCGATGGGGTACCATCTATGCGACAGCATAGACAGAATCCCATACGGCAGTAGATGGATTGCCATCTATGCGGCAGGGTCGATGGGGTGCCATCTATGCGGCAGGGTCGATGGGGTGCCATATATGCGGCAGCATAGACAGAATCCCATACGGCAGTAGATGAGTCCCCACCTATGCGGCAGGGTCGATGGGGTGCCATCTATGCGGCAGGGTCGATGGGGTGCCATCTATGCGGCAGGGTCGATGGGTACACATCTTCTCAGAAAAATTCGAGGAAGATGGCCATGGAACCAATAGCTTCCAAGCTCCATAAAACCTTCACTATAAGTCCAAATTTGGACTTCCATAGGTTAAAATGGGGTAGAACGAAATTCTCTACAACATAGAACAATAAGATTTTAAAAACGAAGAAGTTTAATAGATCAAAACCCAAGAAAATCAAAAATAACATAAACTTAGATCTACAAGAATCCACCCATGAAAATCAAAAACTTCAAGTTCTAAAGAGACTTAAATAATCATGTAAGAAAGAGTTTAGAACAAATAAAATAACATTTGTCCAACATTTGGCAAGATGTACTTGCCTTAGGTTGGAGGAGGAAAATGAAGAGGAAGGAGATGAAGAGAATGAAAATAATGGAGGAGAGAGAGGGGTGGGTTTTTATACAAAAATCTTTTTTCATGTAAAACCATCCCAAACCAAACAAAGCAAGCTAGGTTGAATCAAACCAAATTAAACCAAGTTAAGATAAATCTATACCTTGGAAAAAATTTAAAATATTTCAAAAACCAAGAATTACGAAATACGGCTCAAAATACGTACTCGTATATAAATACTGATACAGTGAGACGGGATCTCACATCTCTCCCATCCTTAGAAAAATTTCGTCCACAGAATTTCCTAAAGGTAGTCGAGCAAGATAACCAAAAACAAAAGCTCAAGAAAACAGAATCATCTCAATAAAATGAAGCATGGCATATAAGTAAATTAAGGCAACTGTAATGTAAATAAATGCGTAAGCAATAACACAACCATAATCAAGAAGGATTGGAGGCATATGAATAAACAGGTCTCCTGAATCAGTTGAGTAGGGACCAACGTCCTCGTTGGCCTACGCTGACTTCAAAATGGATAAAGGTCAAGTCTCAAAGTAAGTCGGTACCAATGACTTAGTCTAAGACATGACACTACCCAGGACGTATCATCGTAGTCGAGATACCTGATATTTATCACATGTCTCGACTATGAGGACAGAGGAGTTGGGGACGAAAAACTCGCCTTCACTTACCGAATAAATTAAGCCGACCATTGTACTCCATACGTGGATAAAATACAAGGTCGCCTGCAAGAACCCAAGATATATCGCCACTACCTGCCATTGAAACACAAATCCCAAGAGAAGAACTGATGGAAGACCATGAAGATGTTACCTGAGACTCCTAAGGTATTACCCTCGTGCTCATACTAGAGCTGCTCCTGGTACTGTGCATGCAACTGTGCTCTGAGCTGTCTGATCCTCTGAGCTCGCGATGGCGGTGGGTACTGCGCCAATGGTTGAACATCAAGTATTGGCCCTAGCTGCTCGTCCACTACTAGAGGTGATGACGGAGGTGACTGAAAGGATGGCTGGGGCATATCTGGTGTAGATGGTCGTCTTCGAGATGTCGGATATGGACAAGTGCTAATTGAAAGGTCCTCTACTCCACAGCGGAAGCATCGCCTATTGGCCGTCCGACAAACTAATCTAGAATGCCCTAACTTTCCACAATAGGTACAGGCTTGTTCTGCCCGATACTGCTGCTGGTTTCTCTGTCTTGGAGCTTGCTGCTACTGAACTGACGCTGGTGCCTGCTGGTTGGAAGGCTGGAAGGATGATGATCTACTTTGACATCTTCGGGGACAAATTCCTATCATGTGGTCAGATGAACCGTACGATAAACATAGAAAGTTTGCCCTCCGACAAGTAAGATGAGTATGCCCTTCCTTTTCACAGAAGGAACATACGACTGGTAATTCCTGGCTCTGGTATAGATGTTGGTCTGCTGGTACTGGTGATGGACGTCGGGGTGAAAAGCCTGATACATACGGATGGTTCCTCTTACGACCCTCAGTTCTGGATGCGATCCTTCTACCTCCATGCCCTTGCTCTCGTACTGTCTCTACAGTATGTCGAGCTTGATATGCTGACTGGCTGAATGACTGGCATTGTCTGCCTCTAACCTGCACTTCCTCTAGCTGCAAGTCCTCAGCTTGAAGTTCCTCGGGTATTCCTTATACACTACAGTCTATCAACATCTAGATACTCTGCTGGAGAGTGAGATCTCGTCGTTGTTGTGACTCCATCATTTCCTTGATAATCTCTATAAGTACAGGTACATCGTGCTGACCTGGAATTACCTCTGCTCGGACTGCTGATTGTACGGGCTGAGCTAGCTGATCGGGATGGATTGACATCTCTTCCCTCGAGTCAACTCTCGACTCTTCGTCTGAATGCTGAGACTGATCCTCCATAACTGGCCTAACAGAAGATTGTTGACCTGCCATAAGCAGAACCTAAACAAGATAATCAGAAGGATTAGGAACAGTGCCCCTGAAAGTTAAAGGACATAAGGACCAAATCGAGGGAACAGAAGAGATCAACGATCAAGGCAGATATCAGGTCAAAGGATCAGAGATAGAGAATAATACGAAGGATATTAATAAAGGATAATTGAGATTGAGATATCTAAACATTAGTAACCCCCACATATCTGTTAAATCAGACCTGCATGGGCCACCACTAAAACCGTGTCACGCCCAAAACCAGAATACTGGCAAGTGGGGACAGACATGGCCAGCTACGCAATGCCAGAGTACGCTAGTACTCTGAAATCACGTATAAGTTGTCAAGACATGGGGTTACTTCTACAAGCCAACAGTCGACCCTAGGTTAAAACAATCTTAGGTATCTCAATCACAGGCAATTATACAAGGTACAAGAAGTATGATCATCAGACATACAATAGTAAGCGTCCCAAACTATATATACATGGATGATCATGAAGCTAGTAATACAAAATAGAAAAACTAGCAAGAGTATTAGTCATACATGATAGCTCTAGCTGCAGTCTAGAATACGCACATCATTTATGCCCATAGGCTAAATGTCAAGGACTAAAACACGAGCTAAACACGTGCTCGGAGGCTAAACGACAAAAAAAATAATGTACATATCAAGGGAGAATGAAACAAGAAACCCACTTAGGTACTCTGGTGCTCCGGATGGTCACCGTCGAGTAGATGGTACGGAAGATCCTCTGGGCTTCTCTATCAGATCTGGCCAAAAAAACCAGTGGGGTCAGACCCCCAATAGCAAGTACCACAAAGGAAGCCAAACTATGAACAAAAACCAGCAATACCAACATCAACAATTAGAGATACAAATGAGTAAGGGCAGATCGAGACTCGTGCACTACCAATACACTTATCCCGAACATAGGAAGACAATAAGTAAAGCATCTTGGAGCAAAGTAATTAACATGTGACATAATGCAAGTGTAGACATGTTAAGTAAACAGAAGCTTAAGAACATGTAAAAGAAATTGAATATGTGAACTTGTGAGATAGTCGGGTCATAAGAGCATGGTGACCCGGCATAGGGAGTCATGTATAGCCTGTGAGATAATTGAACATGTGAGAATGTAAGAATTATATAGAAAGATAATGATAAGTGGACTTATGAACTAATTCAGAAGTCAAGTTACAATCCTTAAACTAAACAAGGACCTGGGTTGTAACCCTTCTCCTGAACAGAACTTAGTCTCTGATCATTGTATAGCATAAAGATCATGTATAGAATGTGAGTATTGAATAGAACGACAAATGATAAGATGACTTGGGAACTATTCTAGAAGCCAACTTATAACCCTTAAACCAAACAAGGACCGAGGTTGTAACCCTTCTCCTGAATAGAACTTTGTCTCCGACCATTTATCGATAAGGTAAAGCATAAACCATAGTATACTGAAACAAACATACGGACACTGCCTAGACAAAACTAGACTGGACTGGACTGACTCCATCCATCAATCATGGCCAAGCAATGAGTACGGCTTGATACTTTAGCTAACTAGGGTTATCACAAGCCTAGTTACTAGCAAGATACAACGAGGTATCTCTACGGCCACAAGCCCTGCAGACTATCCAGGTTATCCAGACGCAAGGTTATGCTAAGAGTTATAGCGGATTCATCGCCCAGGAGACAAATGTATCCCATGTAAGTAAAATAGGGTACATCGTCTAGGAGACAAATGTACCCTAAGAGAGTTATTAAGTGACTTGGGGTGCAACACATGACAGTATGCATATTACTTGTTTCATGAAGTGACCCATATGACAGTGGGCTAAAAATGTGCCCTACTCGTTGGCAGGCTACAAGTCCATCAGAGAAGGCACCCAGATAACGGGATTACTTGTAGCCGGAATACCTCTCTATATGAACTACTTGATCAATCTAGTCATTAATCCTAGCTAGATTCAGTATGAATCCCGGACCGTAGGAAATCAGGAATTCATGTCTAGACATGATGCAATACAGAACATGTAGCTTGTACAAACATATTCAAGAGAAACACCCACGGTGTCCAAATTATTCATTACTTGTAAGCCAATAGAGCCGTCGCAACAGCATTCATGGTTTATGTCATGTCATATCATGTTACTTGTCTGGAGTGCACCACGATGGATCACTATCATGCTAAGAGTACTTGTTAGGGGTGCGCCACAATGGGCCACAATCATGTTAAGCAAAGAAGTGACATATGACTTGTGTGCACCGCAATGGGTCACTATCGTGTTAAGCATAGAAGAAAGACATACATTATGAGTGCACCACGGCGGGTCACTATCACGTTAAGTAAAGAAGAAAGATATACATTATGAGTACACCACAATGGATCACTATCACGTTAAGCAAAGAAGAAAGACATACATTATGAGTGCACCACAACGAGTCACTATCATGCTAAGCAATCATAGACGTAAGAAAGCTTGTAGATAGATCTTGATAAAAGGTGCATCATAACATATGAGAAGGAGTAAATAAGGTAACTACTTGGCCTAAAACACGAATTCAATCTGTGCTAGTGTTAAGGGTATGAGAGGGTACAATCATTCTCTAACTGTACAATATTATCATGTTAAGAAATTCATCTATTAAAGAAATATCAAGCTATTAAGTAGGGTCGTCGCAATTTAGGCCAAGATAGAAAATATGCAATGCAATCATAATCTCATATCAAGAAAGAACTTGCAAAAATGGTTGATAATATATTCTTGAAGCCAAGGAAATGATCTACAACTTTATGTTGGGTGTTGGGAGAAATTCTGACCACAAATCAGCCAAAAGGGCATAAAACATACAAAAATATCCAAAATTGGCCCTATGCGGCCAAGAGTGGATGGATGCCCATCTTCTCATACGGCCAGAGTCGATGGGTACACATTCTCACGCGGCCTGAGTCGATAGGTACCATACGGCAAGGGTCGATGGGGTGCCATACGACAGAGTCCCATGCGGCCAGAGTCGATGGGTGCCATCTATACGACAGGATCGATGGGGTGCCATCTATGCGGCAGCATAGACAGAATTTATGCAGCAGTAGATGGGATGCCATCTATGCGGCAGGGTTGATGGGGTGCAATTTATGCGGCAGGGTCGATGAGGTGCCATCTATGCGGCAGCATAGACAGAATCCCATGCGGCAGTAGATAGGTGTCTATCTATACGGCAGGGTCGATGGGGTGCCATATATGCGGCAGGGTCGATGGGGTGCCATCTATGCGCAGCATAGACAGAATCCCATGCGGTAGTAGATGAGTGTCCATCTATGCGGCAGGGTCGATGGGGTGCCATCTATGCGGCAGGGTCGATGGGGGTGCCATCTATGCGGCAGGATCGATGGGTACACATCTTCTCAAAAAAATTCGAGGAAGATGGCCATAGAACCCATAGCTTCCAAGCTCCATAAAACCTTCACTATAAGTCCAAATTTGGACTTCCATAGGTCAAAATGGGTAGAACGAAATTCTCTACAATAGAACAACAAGATTTTGAAAACAAAGAAGTTTGATAGATCAAAACCCAAGAAAACTGAAAATGACATAAACTTATATCTACAAGAATTTAGGGGTGGGCATACGGTTCTAGGACCCGCGGTTCCGACCCGGCCCGAACCGTAAAATGTCTAAACAAGCCGGTTCCTAAATTTTGAAATTTAAACGGGACGGGGGGGTGGGTCGTGTGACATTAACGGGTCAGGGCGGGTCCTATTTCAAAATAAGTCCTATTTTCAAAATAAACGGGGCCCCGGCCCGACCCGTTCCTAGGAGTATATATTTTTTATATCAATTTTTAGCAGTTTTTGTTATTATAGCCTATACATATTAGAATATCTTATTGTCTATTAAACAAATTCTAGAAGTTTAGGAAGACATTAGACTTGTTTTGTTCTTGTAGACAATATAACATATGTAAATGTTTACTATTATAGAATTTTTTAAACTTTTTTTGAACTCGTTTGGACCCGCGGTCGATCCGTTTCGAACCCGTTTCAAACGGGTCGGGTCCGGTCCGGGTCCAATATTTTTTGGACCCGCCCCGTCCGCCCCGCCAAGTAACGGGTCCGGTCCGGGTCCAACAAATTTGGGCCCGGTCCGACCCGTGCCCACCCCTACAAGAATCCACCCATGAAAATCAAAAACTCTAAATTCTAAAGAGGCTTATAATCATGTAAGAAAGAGTTTAGAACAAACAAAATAACATTTGTCCAACATTTGGCAAGATGTACTTGTCTTAGGTTGGAGGAGAAAATGAAGAGGAAGAAGATGAAAAGAATGAAAATAATGGAGGAGAGAGAAAGGGGATGGGTTTTTATACAAAAAAAATTCATGTAAAACCAACCCAAACCAAACAAAGCAAGCTAGGTTGAATCAAACCAAATTAAACCAAGTCAAGATAAATCTATACCTTGGAAAAAATTTAAATATTTCAAAAACCAAGAATTACGAAATACGGCTCAAAATATGTACCCGTATATAAATACCGATACAGTGAGATGGGGTCTCACAGAACACTATCAAATAGATTCATATATAGCTAACCCTTTTGTCCAAAAAATTGACATGAATTTGTCGAAAAACCATGTAAAACAGAACAGTAAAGTTGTCCCGAAACCCTAACTTGGCGGTCGATTTGCGACCAGAACATTGTTAGTCTTGGAAAACCATTTGAAAATTCTTGTAGACAACATATACGAGATTAAAACCATCTTTTAGTTTCTGATTTCATTAACCGTGCGTAACGAAAATCAATTTCCAAAAATGAGAAAAACAGTGTTCGAAAACTGAATTTTAAGAAATTTGTCCCGATACGAGTACGTCCCGACAAACCGGGCAACGTGGTCGTGAACCGAAACCATTGAAAGGTGTGTATCGACTTCGTAGACGTGTGGGCTTTGACGGAATTCAAATTTGTTGCGTGTGGGCGACGAATTTGATGCGTATCTGTCGAAATTTACCGTATCGGTCTTTTTGCAAAAACTCAATTACGTTGTGCGCGTTCGTCATATCGAGACAAAACTTACGCTAACGGGACAGTATCATTTTTTTGGTCCTGTATGCCAAGTTTGGTCCGATTCTGAGAAGGTCGACCGGAACGCTAATTTGACGGGCCCGCGATCCGTTCCAACGGGCAAATTTGTGCACGGCCTACCGGAATCCAAATTTAGACATACAGTTGGGTTCGTCTCGTCAAATCGGACTTGTAGACATATAGATTAATAACTTTAGAGATAATAGATACTGGCACGCTTTTCGGTATAAACGGGTCCAACGACGGACATCGTTTTTGTCCAAAATTATCGTTTTGCCCCTGTGTCCAAATTGGACTTATGGGTAAGTTATTCTAGATAATTTGACTATTCTGAAAATGTTGGTAATATTTGTTTCAGCATTAGGAGACTGTTGTGCGAGTTGACCGTTCGTGGCTCGTTTGAGTGATTGGTAGTATCGATTTTCTCAGCTCAGGACAGCAGGCGAGTACATTCTCTGATAGTTTTCATTGTCTTGATATCTACTATATCCGATTTAGTTGTATTATTTTACTTGATTCTCGATACGATGGTATACGGACTAGTATACATCGGATCCTGTCATGAGATGTCATTCCTGGGTTACCATGGTATATTGGTACATTGTTCGATCTTATTTTTTTGTACTTGTATAGATGCCGATTCCTAAGGGGATTTGCTACCCTCTTACAGAATCTCGTGTCATAACGTGATATGTCCGGATCCATATACTATTCGAGGATGGAGAGTTATTAGAGATTATGTGATCATATCCATCATGTTATTCATGTGCTTGTGCCACCCTCACCACGTAGGGTGTAGTGAGATCCGTTACTTCTTGTGCTCGCTTTCTATGTTGGCCGGCTTGACCCTTCTTGTGCATTTCTTGTGATAGCCGGGCCAAATGGAATAGCCTGATCATGTGTCCCAAGCGGATCACATAATGCTCTAATATCTCAAAGCACTGTTTATGTTATATATACATCAGATATTTATGTACTGTTCTATATTCTAGTATTTCATACCCTGACATGATATCCAGTTTTACATATCATGTTTATATTCCAATCTTGATATTTTATCTTGTATTTTATTATAATTATCTTTTATAGAATTTGTCAATTCACATGGAACTGTTGCTAGCGCTTGTACTTGCTCATATTCTGACAGAATAACCCCGTTGATGTTTACAAATGATATCGATGCTGACTGCTCGACCTTTTATGGTTATGGCATTGACGGTGACTATTACCAGGATCTCCCTCTTATGCCAGTATCCGTAGAGGATGTACCATCTATTTAGACCAGTTTAGTTAGGTTTGACTGGACTGCGTTCCAGCTGGTTTGAGACTTGTAGTATTACTTTATATTTTGGGATTTCGTGTTATGTCTTGAACTCTGATTTTGTATGGTGACTTGCATCTATTTCCAGTTTATCTTTCCATCATATCTTATCATATTTCGTGCTATCTTCCTTAAATGTCTTGTGATTGAGTTACGACTTTATACCTCCGTGCGGAGATGACAGATTTATATATTGTCTAGATGTTACGTTTTTGTATAGCGTTCTACCGCCGACTCTACGGCGTAGGCTGGACGTACCCACGTGCGAGTGCCCCTAATCAGGGTGAGGGTCATGACAACAGCAGACGAATGGCGCAGACCATGAATGGTGCAGCAGACGAATGGTGCAGACCACGAATGGTGTAGCAGACGAATGGTGCAGCAGCTCAAGAACTCGAAAAATCCATGAAATTACAAAACTTCAAATGATCATAACTTTTAATCTATAAGTCAAAATGAGATGAAACAAAAACAAACTTGCTTAAAATTCCCTCTTGAACATAGAATCATTTGTTTTCAAAGAATAACAAGTTTTGAAGATCAAAACCCTATTTTTCTCAAAGAACCCATTTTTCTTCAAAGTAATTAAAACACAAGAAAACGAAATTTAAATGCTACGGCCACAACATTAATCATGCTAAGAATGAAAAGAGAAAGAGAATAGAACAATAGAATTAAAGTTTGAGGAATTCCTCCATATTTATGCAAGATGTACTTGCCTCTCTTAAATGGCTAGGGTTTTGGTGGAAAAGAAATAAATGAGAGTGAATGAGGAAAGAGAGAGAGAGAGAATGAGTGGTATATATACCAAGCCCAAGTAATCTCCACAATTTATATTCCTCTCCACTCAATCTAAGCCATTCATCCCTTTTATGATGAACCAAGCCAAACCAAGTTGGTTCAACATGAACTGAAATGAACCAAGAGCTAGGCAAGAGCAGAAAATAAAATACAGAAAAATAATTAGCAGGTAATTATAGGAACTAAATACAAAATAAATGCATGACAAATACTAAATAAATATAGGCAAACAGTACACATATTAAAATCCGTATTCTGGGAACGGAGAGTGACATCTCTACCCTCCTTAGAAAAATTTTGTCCTCGAAATTTCAAATCCAAGCAGGTTAGAAATATCAGGGCTAGACTAGATAACTACAAGAAATTCTAGCAAGAAAGTAATCATTCTATAATATCAATAGCAAGCAATAATCTATTATCAATCTACGACACCAAGCATCTCTACCCAAAGGGTGATAAGCATAAGGAATCAAGATAATCAAGATATACGAAAGAAATATATCTTGTGAGTCAAATAGGTGCGAATACCGTGATCGGATATCATCCTCACGTTCCCACGTTGACTCTCCTAAGGAGTGATGGCCCAAGCAACACGAACAAGACTAATTGTTCGGTTCTTGAATATCTTCTCCCTTTGGTCCAAAATGGACATATGCTGCTCCTCGTAAGACAGGTTGGTACTAACAACCTGCTCAGAATGATCGAGGACATGGCTTGGTCTGATACATACCTACGCAACAGAGATACATGAAATACGTCATGCACCTCTCGTAATGAAGGCGGAAGGGACAAATAATAAGCACCATCACCTGCCCTATCAAGGATAACGAATAGGCCCACGTATCGCGAACTCAACTTCCCGCGAACCCTGAATCTAATGACTCCAAGGGTAGGCGAAATGTAAGAACACGTGGTTACCAACAAAAAATTCTAATGGCCTGATGCTGGTCTGCCCAATGACGATGTCGATCTTGCACAATCTGAAGTCGCTCTCTAATCCCTTTAACGACTTCAACCGTCTGGACAATCATCTCTGGGCCTAACATCTTCCTCTCCCCAATATCATCCCATGCTAGCGACGATCTGCACTTTTTACCATACAGTGTCTCGAATTATGCCATCTGGATACTTGCTTGATAACTGTTGTTGTACGAAAATTCGACTAAGTGCAGGTGACTCTTCCAGGATCCTCCAAAATCTAGGGTACAAGCTCACAACTTATCTTCTAAAGTCTGAATTGTTTTCTAATTTCTTATCCGTATGTGGATGGTAAGCCATACTGAATCTTAACTTGGTACCCAGGCTCTAATGTAAACTCTTCCAGAAATGTAACTTAAAACGGGTATCTCTATCTGACACAATATTGACAGAAACTCTATGATGCCTGACTATCTGTTGCATATACAACTCTGTCAGCTTCTTTGTAGATTGCTACCCTAAAAGAAAAAAAATCGGCCACCTTTGTAAGCCGATCCACTATCACCCAAATAGCATCCTTACCACTTGGTGATCTCGGTAAACCGGTCACAAAGTCCATTGTGATGTGCTCCCACTTCCACTCTGGGATAGGAAGCAGTTGTAGTAATCCTACTGGCCTCTGTTGTTCTGTCTTCACTTGTTGACATATTAAGCAACAAAAAACGAATCTAGCTATCTCCCTCTTCATTACGTTCTACTAGAAGTGTTGCTTGATATCTTTGTACATTTTGGTGCCTCAGGGTGTATAGAATACTAAAAACTGTAGGCCTCTATCATAACCTCCTATCTAATATCTACTTGGCACACATAGACGTGATCCAAATCTAAGTGTTCCATCCTCATGAATTTCTATCTCCTTCTGAGTCCTGACTCACATTCTACTATAAGCTTCTGAATCCTTGGGTCCTGTGCCTAAGCTGCCTTGATCATGTCTAATTTGAATTGAACTTGTAGGCTTGCCAAAATTCCTAATTCATTAGGAAGTATAATCTCGATATCCATATCTTGATCTTCTAGAATGTGTTTTTGTGATGTCAACATAAATGCGCCGCCTCTCCTGCTGAGAGCGTATGCTACTACATTTACCTTGTCTAGATGATACTGAAGCTCTACGTCGTAATCCTTGATCAACTCTAACCATCTTCTCTGTCTCATATTCAGCTCCTTCTGAGTAAAAATACTTCAGACTTTTGTGGTATGTGAATATGTCCACACGATCACCGTACAGGTAATACCTCCATAGCTTCAAAAAATACTACTGCTGCCAACTCCAAGTCGTGAGTTGGATAATTCTTCTCATGGTCTCAAAGTTGCCTTGATGCGTATGCTATCACTTTTCACATCCAAGTCCTTTTTCCTAACGCGTCACAATATACAGTGAAACCTTCGGGTCTAACTGGTAATGTAAGAATAGGGGCCGAAATCAACTTCTGCTTCAAGTTTTCAAAAGATGCCTGCCACTCTACAGACCAGACAAATGGTACATCCTTTCGTGTCAAACGGGTCATGGGTGCTGAGATTCTTGCAAAGTCTGATACGAACCTTCTGTAATATTTTGCCAATCCTAAGAAACTTTGCACATCTGCTACGGTCTTAGGGATTGGCCAACTTTTCACTGCTTCTACTTTCTTGAGATCCACTGCTACTCTAGCCCCTGATATGATGTACCCCAAGAATGAAATGCGATCCGACCAAAAGTCACTTACTAAGCTTGGCGTATAACTGGTTCTCTCTCAGAACCTGTAATACTTTCTAAGGTGATCTTCATGCTTTTCTTCACTTGCTGAGTATACGAGAATGTCGTCGATGAACACTACGAAAAATTCATCTAAGTATGGCATAAAGATGTGGTTCATCAAATCATAAATATTATTGAAGCATTGGTCAAACCAAACGGCATTACTAAGAATTCGTAATGCCCGTATTTTGAACTGAATGATGTCTTGGGAATATCCTCTTCTCGAACTCTAACTTGATGGTATCCTGACCGAAGATCTATCTTGGAGAAAACTCTTGCTTTGTTCAACTGATCAAACAAGTCGTCGATCCTTGGTAATGGGTACTTGTTCTTTACTGTTACCGCATTGAGCTTTCTGTAGTCAATATACAATCTTGTTGACCCATCCTTCTTTCTTACAAGTACCACTGGTGCTGCCCATGGTGATTCGCTGGCTCGAACGAACTTCTTCGCCTTCAGTTCTTCTATGTGCTGGTACAACTTGACCTGCTCTGAATCCGACATTCTGTAAACTCGATCAAAATTGGTTTAGTTCCAGGTGCCAATTCTATGCCGAATTCAATATCTCTTACAGATGGTAGACCTAGAAGTTCTTCGGGAAATACGTCAGAAACTCTTCAACTACTTCCGGGACTTGAACTTCTTCCGATGTCGCTGCGACTCCTTTTTTTGTTGGTCTGCCTCTGATCTGACTAAGGTAAACTGCTCCATGCCTAGAATATTAAAAGATACACTCCCTCTACAGCAATCTATTATTGCATGACTGTCTTTCAGTCAGTCCATGCCCAAGATAACGTCAAAATTACCCATAGAAAATTTTATCAACTTGGCGGGTAAGGAATGCCCGCATACTACGACTCGACACGCTAGAATAACTCTACTAACTCCTACGAGCCATTACCGATGAGTATATTCAACCTCTCTAGCAATGCCTCGAATTCTATTCCTAGTCGTGTCGCAAATCGTACAGATATAAATGAATGTGATGCTCCTGAATCAAACAATGCTACTGCGGGATATGAGGCAACGAGAATGTTACCTGCCACAACACCTTCGATGCCAATGCCTCTTCCAAGGACAAATTGAATGCCTGTCCTCGGCCTCCTTGTTGGTTCCCATGCTGCAGCCTAGCCTAGTGTTGCTGGCCCCTGCTTGGTGATGCTGGGGTGGTCTCTGTTGTTGCAGCTGTATCGGCGGTCCCTATTGCCGAAACATCTAAGCCTGCATCATCAACGGACGTTGTGCCAACGGTCTCATTGCTACCGCTGGTCCTCGATACTGGCATATCCCTGGTACTAGCAGTACAGGAAATTGTTGTACTGGCCCTCAGCCTCGAATTCATAGGACAGTGGAAATACGATGACCTGGACTCCACATATCAAACATTGTCCGTTCAATGCCCGATACACACCTCTAGTGTGCCCTTCCTTCCCACAATAGGTACAGCCCATTGGGGGTTGCTGGTTCTTCGTCGGTTGTTGTTGTTGTTGCCTTGCTGGTGGTACTGGCCCTCACATTGCCACATCGTGAATGCGAATGCCAGGAGATGGTGTTGTTACTCGGGGCGTTGCTCTCCCCCTTTCCTTCAATCTGATTGTGAGACCTCTTCTGGCCTCCAGCCTTTGATGTTATCCTCTGGATGGGATCTCCTTCGGGTTACCATCAATACATCATCGAAAGTCTGGTAGTTGTGCCCCTCTATCAGTTGCTAGAGTTCAAGATGAAACCCTTACTAAAACTCATAGCCCTCTGGCCCTCCGTTGCAACCATTGTAACGCCCCAATCGCAAAATACGTAGGACTATGATACGTATAAATGCCAGCTACGTATCGAGAGGACTCCAGTCCAGCCCAATACGTATAAGCTGTCTGGTTATTCTAGACCAACTATATCTCAATCCACTAAATATCGGTAACAATAACGAATCAAGTGCAATAAGGCTGATCAGACAATAATACACTGATTCTAGAATAATAAATATATTAAGTGGAACTCCAATAACATTTATCATGAACAAGCTAGAGGAAAGTAGAAGCTTGTACAAGACTAGGCTATAATGCAGCAAGAATCAAATATAGGACAAAATCTAATTACGGAAGAGAAAAATAAAATATCAACTAAATTAACCTGCAGTTTTGGTGTAGCAATCATCCTCCATCAGTGTACCATACCTTCATCTAATACCTGGAGAGATCACCAGGTCCTCAGAGGACTAGCAAGACAATATACATGCCTACTGTACAATAACATGCAAGAAAAATAGGAATAATAACTAGAGGAAAGGATAACACATAAATGAACTCTACAGATGGTGACATGTCATGAGAATATAATATTAATCATGGCTATAGGTGCATGTGATAAAAACCGTAGCCCGGTGAGGTACTAGCAGTCCTATAACAGGTGCTCTATCGTAGCCCGAGGAGGCACTAACAATAGAGGTATAGCCACGGCTAATAAAAATTCTCTCCTAAGGTACTAGGAACTCAAGTCTATCTAGTCATGTCCAAGTCAAGTATGGGTCAAACAGGCTAGAGGAAACATGGCACAGGCATATCAATACTATCACTAGACACGAACAAGATAGGAAAGATAGAACAAGTAAATATGGAAAGAAAAAGTAATAATCTACGTGCACGTGAAACAAGAAAGTAACCATAAATAAAGCAAGAGAAATATATAACCAAGCAAGAAGGAATGGAACTATAGAAAAGTATGTAAATACTGTAAAGTTTGGCAAGGTGTACTTGTATGGAGTTTTGTCCAATCTGTGTGGAGAGTGCAGAACCAAAATCTAACTGAACTATCCATGAACGAATGAATCATACTCCGTGCAATATCTACCAACCCAAATCACAAACAAATATGCATTATTTACTAAATATAATTATGACTAACCACTCCTACCTAAAAAGCTTGGGTCGTTCTAAGTCGTGTAATACCTACATAAACCATTTTATTAATCATACCACCTAGAGCTAGGTACTAATCTCTATGATCACTATTCGTTAATATTATGGATTACAAACTCTAGGTTCAAATATTATGTTTGCATCTCGTAGTTCATACAACGAAACTTATGCCACACGAATCGAGACAAGACGATTAACCACAAGGTTAACAATCTTGTCTTGGCGATCCATACGGTAGCTTTGTCAATTTCAGCGATGTGAGATCACTGAATTGACGGATCTCAGTTTCGACGCTTGAAATCAGAAATACGAACATAATATAAATTAATAACTTACTATATAGTACTTACCATATATAGACCTTAATAATATATTTATAACAAAACTAGTCATATTGACTACTCTATTTAATATAACATATATAGTATTAAATCTACATATAAAAGTAATATATTATTAACATAAAATATCACTTTTAATTTTGAAAAATATTTATAAATATTATATAATAATTATAATATATTTTATGCATATAACAAATATATGTACAAGATTTGTATTGATTCTAGAACATTATTCCTAGACTTGGTTTGCGATTTGAGGCCCAAAATAATAAATGTTTAAAAATATTAAATTCTATAAAAATTCTAGAAATTAGTTAAAATAGTATTTATAATGTTAAACCTTGCACAACATAAAGTTCAATATGGTTTCATGGAGTTTTGACACTTTTGGACACAAGGAAAGCAGAATTTTTCGGAGTTCGGTGATACGATAAATGTCATAAATTTTAAAAATAGCAAACGGATGCGAAATATATCCTACAGATATGCGTCGGAAAGGTATCGACGTCTAAATTCTGAATAAAAATATAAGAAGATTAGAAACTGAACTTAGATAGGTGAAAAATAGCTCGCAACCAGATTCATTAGTTCTAGACACCCTGTCGTAGAATCGATGCTACGGGCAAATCGCTTGGAAATGGGGATCCGACGATCAGGGGTTGGAGTAGACACACAAAGGTAACTCTCAGATTTGGTTTGAAGTAAAATGGATGAGAAAAAGTTGATAAATCTCGTCTACAAGTTGACTAACCTGTTGTGACGAATTCAGCACTAATTCGTCGACTTCGGGTGCATTCCGCATCTCGTATCGATCAAATTTGGGGCTGAGGATCCTTGGGAAGGTGTTGAGGTGTTAGGTGGGTGTCTTAAGGTCGAGATGATGGTGGTAGGAGGGTTGGAAGAGGTCGGGGTGATGAGTTTCTGTGGGGTGGAAAGAAAAGTGCTAAAATAGAAAAGAAATTGGAGGGTTTTAATAGAGAAATATATAAAAAGTGTACGTAAATCCTAGATGGGAGAGATTCACGTAAGGGAAAAGAAGTTGAGGTGGAGTAGGATTTGGTTTGGTAGGATTTGATTGCATATTCTAAAAGATACACCAATTATATCTCCTAGGATTTAAATTGGTTACAAAATAGGAAAGTTGTTATAGGATTTGATTTAAATTAGATTTGATTAATGTTGCTGCATATTAATCCAAACAAATCAATCTAAGATATGTCTAATAGGTTAGGATATCCTAGGATAGGCTCCACAGGTCCCTAGTTGGACTAGTTTTGGGTCAGTAGAATTTTCGTGATCGATTTGAGTCCAATATGTCTATAGTTTCGACTTGTGTGCCACTTAAGATAAACTAGCACATGAGAACTCAATTGAGTGGCACACCAAAGACATGTGCGTAGTAGGCTGAAATGGGTCAAAACCATATATTGGGTCAAATGATTTGGATCGAAGTTGGGCCTTAATTGCTAATTGGAAAGCTAGTCAAATTTACGGTAGAGACAAAATGACTATTTTACCCCTAAAGTTGCACATAAAAAAATATAGCACAAGGGAACACGTATGGATGGGACATGATATATCAAACTGAAGGTGGACTCATCTAGAATACAATGATGGGGATAGATTTAAGAAATTGATAATTATTGTGCTTCAAAAATTAAAACTACGGAAAAGTACATCTATAGTCATAATTAAAAATAAAATTCTAATTTAATAAATAGAAAAAATAATAAAATAATAAAATAAAATTCTAAAAAAATAGGTCCTTACAATCTACCTACCTTAAAAGAATTTCGTCCTCGAAATTCGATAACTCAATAATGATACGAAAGAAGACGATTTTCAACCACCGAACAATGATCGGTCTGGTCTTCAAATATTTAAGAAAATAGTCTAAAAGATTTTCACTCTAGCCTAAAAGAAATAACTGGCAAGCTAATACTAATTCAACTATCGATAATTATTGTTCTACCATCCATGGCCACTAACTTCTTCCTAAATTTGAAAGGTTGCCAACTTATTTACCTACTAGGGATCCTCATATGTTATTGTGATTATCTAGGTTGAGCTTATGAAACTTCTAAATTGTACATCTAATCTAAACATCTAGCTATATCCTCATAACCATACTATTATCACTTTTGTATAAGTCTCTTTTTACCTGACCAAGCTAAGCGATACCTACCATTCGTCTAATCCTAACTTCATGACTGATAGGGCATAATAGTAAATAAGCTGGGTTAGGCTATGTTTGGGTTCTTTTATAGAGGGCCAATCTCTACACTAAAACTATCACTCTATTCTTGATCAAGTTACTACCATAAGGGCGTAACCTAGTATGATCATATATTTATTTCATACTGAGGATGTCTACCCACCTTTGGTATACTACCCCATCAAACACATGATGGCTTAAAATCTATAACCCTTGCATACTAGTTGCAAAAATTTGTACCACTAGATACCTATGGCACATGGCATCCCTAATCCCTCCTATCTATCGAGCAATCAAAATACAATAAGCAAACTACTTACATTATAACTAAAGAATTTTCTGATAAATCCTATATAGCACGATCATTCATCACTCCGAAATAAGAAGAGACGAGAAGCAATGACATGAAAAAACAAGGGAAGAATAATCGAGAGCACATACGAAGTTCAAGGACGATAAAGAAATTTCTAAAGAATTGTCAAGGCAGTTGTGGATTGAGATTCCTAAGGGTTTAGTCATGTTCGCAGGCCCGCTCGGTACAATAACGTAACCGAAACGGCTAACTCTAGCTCCTTTCCGAAAATTTTTGAAATATTTTTTTATTTGATTTAAATGGTGATTTTTAGAATTATAAATAATTATTTTAATTCATTATTACGGTAGATGACTTTAGCCATGGTAGAGTTTTGAAGTACAAGACGACTAGGAATCATGGCACGGATAGTGCAGTGGCGTGCTTTGACTAGTGTATTAGCCCTGGTAGGGAAAGCCGAGCCATAGTAACGTCCTAACTAAGAAAACCAGGCCAAGTTGCGACTTAACCCTTACCGAAGATTTTATTTATTATTTAATTATTTATTATTAAGGTTTATTGACTTGTGGAAGACCCGGTTGTACCAAACCAGTCTGGACTAGAACCGAACTGAGCCAAGCCCATGTAGTCATGCAATGCGACCAACGATGTCCATGTAGATATATAGATGTGTATATATAATTGTAGCTTATTTTATAATACAGGAAGTATTTTCTATTATGTGGATATTAAATATAATATATAATTCTCTTAGCTACTTTTGTGCAATGTGGTATTAGACTATATATTTGGATGTCTAATGATATATACACCATTATTGGTTTATTAAATTTCGTTATTATTATATTATTATTATATTATTATTATATTATATTATTATTATTATTTATTGGGATTGTTATTTAATATTATTATTTTATTGGTTATATTATTTTGTCAGATAAATGTGATAATATATATACATATAGAGTTATATAATTATATACGTATAAATGTATATATATATACGTGAGTATGTGTATGTATATATATATATAAATATATAATATATGAGTGTATGTGTATATATATAAAAATATATTGGTTTGTATACATATAGGTGTATGTATATAAATATATATATAATTGTTGCTAATAATAAAAGAAAACACAAAAACCACACCCGAGCAGTAGAAACCCAACCCTCCCCAGTGGGGCCGAGACCAGGCCTATAGAAAACAAAGGCCAGTCAAGCCAAGTAAACCGAGCCCCCAATTTTTTCCAGGCTCAGCTGTAGTACCCCGTCCCGCTCAGTCAATCGGAGGGAATCGAAACGCCGACGGCGTTCGGACTTAGCCTTGCAACGGCTACGTGAAGACATTGCTCGGTCAAGGCGACCGCTCGCTCAGGTGGGATAGTTTCGGTGAACTTGCCTCATCTTTGCCTTCACATGATAAATCGCGTGTTTTCAACTTGCACAAGTAGGCTTAATAATAAAAGAGATGAATCCACATAGCTAAAGGGAGTAATCCCGACGGGTCGAATTGAGTTAGAATATGGAAAGGTCCAACGGTCAGCTTAGAGTTGGTGCACGGCGTGCTTTGAAAATGACACTCGGTCCTTCGTCCCGTGGCTTGGGAGAAGAAAAGTTGGTGTTCAACACAAAACTTTAAAGTTGCCTAAGTCATAGGCGTCGCCCGCATAAACGCTTGATAAAGCGTACACGGTTCCACTGCACAAGGCTTGGCATAGCCTTTGCTTGTCCCTCGGGTTAAGTTGTAGGCTTGAGTAAGTTAGACAAACTTATGTCGGTCGACCTAAGTCATTCCAAGTGTTGTCCCGCTCATTCTGCGGTTGTCAAGTTAAATTGTCCTACGATCCCAAGGCCCGTCATATGAAGTATGACTTGGGCGATAGCGTTGCATAGAATACGAGTCGGTTTAAGACACGAGCCACGGTTGGTTCAGTGGAAAGTTAGCCACGGTCTGTCGATACTTAAGGAAATATGTTATGTTCAAGTTAAGTGGGAAGGCTATACAGTAGTCGTTCCCTGAGTTCAAAGAATGTTAAGTCTAAGTGATGGTTAGTCGTCGAGAGAAAATATGTCGGGACTGTAGTTCAGTCGCCGAGGCAACCCTGGTTTGGGCTCTGCGAAGAAGTGTAAAAAGTGGAAGAAGCAAAGCAAAGGAACTAAGTGATGATGATGAGACCATGCAATTACGTTAAGTCTAGAAGTTAGCGTAGGTGCGTGGTCATGGACAACTTGTCGACAAGGGCGATGTTTCTTCGAGCGGCAACCCAGGGCCAAGGGACCGACTCGGCCTAGGAGGAAACAGGGTATAGCTGAGCTGGGTAATAGGCAACCGGTATGTCGAAAACTTGCATCGGGGATCGCCACCTGCGGTGCAAGGGTCCCGAATGCCAGGCTATATCCACGATGGCTAGTTAATGCCAGTGGCCATTCATATAGATGTGTCAGCACGGGCGGCAATCCGCGTGTGTGCCTTTGGATTGAGTTGAGTTGAAAGTGTATGCAGTTAGAAGACACAATGTCTGGGCCTAATATTTGGCTACAGCGAAGGCGGCGTGCTTCGGCACGAGATGTGGCGTCGAGTGTTAAGTCTTGGCATAGAGTTACATTAGTTAGACTTGGGCTGTTGCGAGTTAAGTCGTGAAGGACCGTAGGGCAAGTTGGGTAAAGTTACGTTGAGTTGCTGGGCACGACCTCGAAATGTGAAGCACGGCCGCATTGTCGAAACTAAAGTATAGGCAAGACGAAGCGAAGAGGCACCGCCTCAGAGATATTGAAGCACGAATCGAGTTCATGGCACGATCGAGTCGTTACGTCACAGAGTATGGCTAGAAAGACAAGTATGAGTCGGTGCGTTGAAAATGTAAGCACGAGAAAGGTCTAGAGGCAAGAAAATGGAGTCTATCGTATAGTTGCGTCCCTGATTATGGCCGTAAGGCAAATACGACTTGATAGGTTAATGTTATGGCACAAGAAGGGTCTAAGGCAAGGCATGAGTTATATTGTTGACGCAAGCACGGGATGGTCCCCAGACACAAGTATGCCAAGGCGTCTTTCATAAAACTGATCCTAAGACAAGACTAGAAAGACAATCGATAAGTAATAGACTATGTTGCACAAAGTAAATCAAACGTGTTGGTTTTGTATGGGTGGGCGAGGAGCTCATTCCACCAGTACAGTTGAGTACTAACACCCACATAGTTTACATGTGCAGGCACAGGTAGAAGCTCGTGGCGCGGAGCTCGCTTAGATGCGTCGAGGCACGGAGTTCCTTGGCGATTCGAAGCATGCAGCCGTATGGAGTAAAGACTTATACGGGACATAATGTATGGACGTCGCCTCCCGAAGCTTCCGCTGGCTCAAGCATTGTATCAAGAGAAGAGAGAGAGCAGAGTGACTTGTAAAATGAGAGAAAAGTGAGCACGAGAGACTTGTAAACTTGGCCTTGCGCCCGTTGTAACCGTTGTTTCAATATCAATAAAAGAGTGTTTTACAATGACTTGTGTTTGCTTTTAAAATTCTGCTGCTATTATTCAATGTCTCTGCTTGGGACTTCTGTGCGACGACCCCGTCGCAGCCGCTGAAATCGGTCGTTATAGAATCCGTCTTGCACGAGCGCAATCTAGGCTCGTGCAGCATCACGCCTTAGCGAGGACGATCGCTCCTACGGGAGCGGGGCATGACATCAGCCCTTTCCCCCATAGCCCAAGCTAGGTCCAACCTTTCCTCCACAGCCGAGCGGGCATCCCTGCTAAAACAGCAGACCCGAGCCTTCTTCTCGTCCTCTGTATAAACATAGACACACACGTACAAACGAAATTCATGGAAACCCTAACCAGCATCCTGACGCCGCCATCTCCCCACCCTGGGCGGCCACCCCCACGGCCGCGTATCTCCGGAGGATCGCCGGCGGCCGGCCGCGCACGCACGAAAGGAGCAGCAGACCCCAGCATCGCACAGTCAGGTAATTAGGTTCACCTCTCGATATCTTTCGATATAATTAATCGATTTTCGATCTAGAAGATCCTACGTGAACCCAATGTAACCCTCTTTAGATCCTTGTAATTTAGTCTCGTACCAAGACTTCAAATTCGTGAGTAATTATCGCACGAAACCCAGAAAAACCCACTGTTTCGAAATATCAAAACAGGGCATAAGAGCAGTGAATACCTAGTTTTGGAAGGCAGATTGCCGCCAAGCCGTAGCGATATTTGGAAAACTATTTAAAGGCAGTCCTAGACAACCTATAGGGCTCTGCAACCCAACTTGTGGTGTTTGATTTCGTCGACTGTACGTCAAGAAATCGGATTCCGAAGTTTTCCAAAAACCTGTTTTAAAAATAATAAAATACTTTGATACGACGTACGTCCCGCCAATCCGGGCGACGTGGTCGTGAATCGAAAGCATCGAAAGGTGCGTAATGGCTTGTCGGACATATGGGCTTTGACGGAATTCAAATTGGTCGCGTGTGCGCGACGAATTTGATGTGTATCCGTCGAAATTCACCGTATTGGCCTCTGTGCAAATTTCCTAATTACTTCATGCACGTTCGTCAGATCAAGACGAAACTTGCGCCAACAGGACCGTATCATTTTTTGGTCCTGTATGCCAAGTTTGGTCCGATTCTGAGACAGTTGATCGGATCGCCGTTTTGCAGGCCCCACGATCCGATTCAACGGGCAATTTTGTGCACGGCCCACCGGAATCCAAAACTGTACATACCATTGGGTTCGTATCATCAAAACGAATCCATAAACGTGTAGTTGTACAACTTTAGAGACCATTGACCCTGGCACGCTTTTCGGTACAAAGCGGGTCCAACGGCGGATACCGTTTTGGCCCGAAATTACCGTTTTACTTCTGTGTCCAGAATTGGACGTAAGGACAGGCAGTCCTAGCTAATTTGACTATTTTGAAAATGTTGGCAATGTTTATTTCAGCTTTTGGAGACAGTTGTGATGATTTGGACTTTATGGCTTAGCAGTTGACTATACTTTGTGGGATCTGCGTGCAACCTCTAGGCAAGATACCTTGCCTCCCTCTACAGTTCATTTTATGCTTATAGTTCTTCTATTTTTAGTATGTTATCACTTATTTACTCCAATTGATATGGATTCAGATATTTTCTACATACCATGTTTACTAGTTTATTGTCGTGCTTGTATATCAGTATTACTTGGCTTGATAGCGTAGTTACACCAGGCTTGTCCATATTATGGTTCATGCTAGAGTTGTCCTTACCTGTGTCATGACTGAATTATACCGTGTCGTCACCTGTATCTTGACTGAGTCATGTCTGCAAGTATGTATGATTGAACTGCTATTCCTATATTGTTCCCACAACCTGCGAGTAAGAAGTTACCTCAAAGTATCAAAACTCTCAAAAAGCTCTTCAAAGAGGGAATCTCCACAAGCCACCAATCAATCAAATTGATTCAAAATCTGTGATTGGACTCCACCAACAGTAAGAGAGCAATGATTAGGTCCTAATGGAAGAAATTTCATTCAAAAAGGAGTCCTATTGATTAAACTAGGAAAGAAATAAAGGAGGCTTACCTACTTCCTTAAGAGAATGATGAACTATTAAAGAAAGAGGCTCAAATCCCCAAAGAGGCATTATATAGGCAAGGGGGGGTCTCTTGGCTGGTCATAAAGTTAGGGTTAGGGTTTTTGGGTTTCATCCTATGGCTAGGATTGTATCAAGGAAAATAGATGGCCTAGAACAAGGGTTCTATCTTAGCCCTTAGCAAATCACTTAACCATGACTAAACTTGATTAACTCCTTAACCAACTCATCTAATTCTTAAAGTGGCTCACTAAGTTAGTCATGACTCATCTAGGTTAGGTCCAATCTAGGTTAGGCTAACCATAAACACAAGACAATAATTATATTAGTATTTAAATCACACCATTCAATTAAATTATTCAAAAATTCCTAATAAAATATATTAAATTCAAATAAATCCTAAAATGTCCAAAATACCTTCTAGGCTATAATGTACTAGTCAGACATCCTAATCACATGGCTAGGCTCTAAGGTTACACTAGTCAAACACCAAAATCATAAGTCATGATCTAAAAATAGTTTTAAAATAATTAAAAATTACCAAAAATCATATTATCATTTAAATATCTTAATTAAACAAATTAAAATATAAAATTTCAAAATTACCCTTATTTTAGAAACTGGGTGTTATAATCCTACCCACCTTATAAAAATTTTGTCCTCGAAATTAAGATGGTAGCAGTCTCCTAGGTCAAACACCCCACAATCAAAGTCTCAAACATACCGTCAGATAATCATATACGTCTGTCCAAAATCATGACACTCAGAATCTTCGTCATGCTAGTGAGCAAGGCTACGATAATCACAGAGTCCTCGACTAAGGTACGTACCCTTAGGTTCATAGTATTTAAAATTTTCGCATTGCCTCATGCGACGGCGAAAACCTTAAATTCCCATACCTGATAAATACATCCAAAATCTGACTATATGTCCTCACTATGCCAACTAACACGATCATCGAAGATTTTAGATCCCATAACTGAGGTGACCTAGCCCATATGATTTATCTCAGAAGAAAATCAACATAACACCAAAACAACAGGACAAAAATTGATAAATCAACAAGGAACATGGAGAATCGAATTTCAAGACAGCTATAAGAGGAAATTGCGAAAATGAAATCAAAAGAACGGAACCTGCAACTAGATCTCAAACGACCTGTGCATCCTTGACTGTCCTGACGATAGCTCGCCCTGCTAGTTTTCCCTGGTCTGCTGCTGATGCTGCATGAATCACCGCGGCTGAGAGAAATCGAAAATGACGGAAGAAAATCTCTGTACAGATAGAGGTGCACTTCCAATGTAACAGAAATGCCAACCTGAGTCGGCACAACAGAAGCTACGGTCTCGAGGCCCTGGTGAACAGGACGAGAGGTGGCCAGCATCTCGATAGTATCCTTCGAACCGAAACGATGAGATCGTGTCTCCGTAACCATCATGAAGACAGATCAAAACAAGAAGAAATTTCTGGGAATGAAGCGAAAATTCAAAGGAGGACAATTTATATTCAAAAGAAAGTCAATAATCAACAATTTTAGACAAAATGAATCTGATTAAGAGTTTTCCTATTGTGATTGAGTACCTCCATAATATCCTAATCCTACTGTAGGCTGTAGTGATACTCTAGTTCGAATACCACTACATAAACTCGACCTGCATGGGCCACCACTAAAAATGTGTCACGACCCGCACCCACTGTGAGGGTACGAGAACGTAACCACGCCCAGCCTACGCCGCAATGTCGGCGGTAGAACGCTGTTCTAGGCCATGAACTATAACTAACATAATATGAATACTCTCCATAAGGAGGCCAACACAGAGGTATAACTCAATCACAATCTATAGATAGAAAATGGTACGATAAAATAGATAAGGAAATCCTCAACTGAGGTACAACAGAAAATGAAATACAAGTCTTAACATCTCTACAATATACAACTCTGAAACAATGACATAAGCTAAATATGAATGGGAATAGTCTAAGCTATCTACTCTATACAAGGTATCATCCTGAGCAGCTGCCTGAACCTCGCCAGGGGTCCAGGTCGCGGGTGTCATCTAGGCAAGCTCCAAGTAAGGGTGCAGAGTTCCTCATCATCCTCTGTAAAATTTTCAACAGGTCCAGTCAGGACGGGAGCGAGCACAGTACATCTCAACAGTTCATAGCAGGTTAGAAAATATAATCATGCAGTAAAGTAAGATATAGATACAGAAGGAAATGCAGTATGTAAACGGAGAGAGAGAACTGTAATAGAAATATCTACTATAAGTAGAGAGCTAATAGTGACTAGTGAGTCAGAGTAAAATATAAACATGTGAATGGCATAGGAGATTCATGACTACAGCTAAGAGAGTGATTCATGACTACAGCTACTGGGATAATATTCACATGTCTAATTCCACTCCCCCATCCCCCAATCGATACACAAAGATCTGTTCAAGTTATGTTAAGATTCGTAAAACTTCACATGGCTCATAAAATGAGTGATACGTGAAGGTGATTCATGATGGCTCTGTGAACATGAGAGTACATGTGTCACAAGCGATTCGTGAATCAGAGGAAGCATAGAGATACGTGATGATTCGTGAAACGCACAAAACATGTAGTATCCGATGCTCCCGAGGGAGATAACATCTCATGAAAAGATCCATATAGTACCAATCCGTGTGACCAACGTGACAGTATCAAGTAAAGTAATTTAAAGCAGGAAAATAATTCTAAGCAGGATATGAAATGATCAGAGAATGTACTCGCCTCGTATCTGAATGTCTGAAGTAAATGTACTGTCCGAGATGAGGTACCTGACTCCTAGTTAGAGCAACACAAGTCAAGATGTATATAGAGGGTGATATATGTAATGTACAATGCATCTGCATGCTGTCTAGGTCAAACTAGACTAAAGTCAACACTTGGTCAACTCCAGTCAACTAGACTAGTCAAACTAGGTCAAGTCCTAGCCCAACAAGTCTAATAAGTCTCACTAGGCCTAACCAAGCCTAGTCTAGCAATCACACACCAAACACAAGGCTATACAAGCTATCCACCCTATAATTTACATACCACATTATCCATGCATATATTGTATTACCTATTTTACATATCATACAAGCCTATATACATATTTACATATATTCATATATACATAGAGATTTAGAGAGAGATTAAGCTATACATGTGTGTGTAAATAGGACATACAAACAATGTGTGTGGCTTTGTGTGTGAGGCATACATGAGAGTGTGTGAGAGTGAACATGGTGTCAAGTGTGCATGCTAATGTGTAACTGGGACTTAACCACAGTGTACAAGTGTCTATGTGTAGGAAACAAAAGTCAGTGAAGATTAGAAAACAGGGGGAATCATGTGTGTGTGATGTGTACAGGTTTATACAAGAGGGCTAAGTGTCTGAACACTTGTGTTCACAGGAAAATATCAATGTAGAGTGTGGTGCACAAGAAAATGAATATGCAGGATTGACAGTGAAAGGAATGATAGGGTGTGCATGTGTGAGTGACAATGTGTGACTGCAAAGTGTGTGAGTATGTAACTAAGTGGTAGGACTGTGTCAGTGTTCAGGAATTTGTGTGCCAGTGAAGTGTGTGTGTATCAATGTGCAGGCAACAAAACAGTGTACAGGAGCATAAAACAGTGAGGGTGGCAATGAGTACAGACAGTGCAAGCTAGCAGTGAGTGTGTGTCACTGTTGCAGGAAATAGCCATGTGACAGTAGAAGGGTGTGTCCATGGAAAATATGCAGGAAATCAGTGAAGGCAATAGAACAAAATATGAAAACAGAACTAACAATCAGTGTACAGGAATTAGGTGACAGTGAGAGTATCACAATGAGATATGCAGGAATTAAAAGTGAAGAGTGCAGGAATGTGTGTGTGTGTGTGTCAATTAGTCACATGTGACTGGGGTTTTAAAGAAGGTGGTGTGTGTGTGTATATGACAGTAACTAAGTGACAGCCTATACTTGGCATGAAAACAAGTTCAGATTTTAACTTATGAAATCAATGACAGGCCCTATACTATCATGCAAACAATTTCAGATTCTTAGAGTATCCCATACCCCAAACAATAGGATTCCTCATAAAACTCGAATTTTGATTTAAGGATCAATCTCACAATATAGCAGCTGCTAATTCAATGAAAAAGGAAGGGGAAATCAACCATGGACTTCATGACAGTACACAAGAATCAAACAAAGAAAGAAAACAGATTACATATTTCAGTTTTCATCAAAACAGTCCACAATTTAAACTCAGAGTTTTGACACCAAAAACCCATCCAAACCAACCCCAAATCAAAACACAATTTCACATTGGAGAACCCTTTCAAATCTCAGATATTGGCTATTCAATTACTGGGTTTGAAACACTCTGAAATCAGAGTTAAAACATCACATGAGCACATGTAAAAACAACCCAACAGTCCCCAAAATAAATTCCAGATTTTGGACTCAAAACACCACAATTTAACCCCAAACTCAACATACCAATACATAGAACATAGGTGAATATGTTAGGGATTAAAGACTATGAATCTAACAGTTCATAATAAGTAAAATCAATGCAAAAATCTATTTTAAAACTGGGAGGAAACTGAACTAAAACATGTATCAGGAATTAATATAGGAAGAGGGGATTTCATCAACAATTTCAAATTAAACATCAATCTAAAGGTTGGTACATCAAGGACACATTACCTACGTGTTGTACAAGTGGTTTGTGTCCACACAAGTGGACACAAACGTGTCCATTCGAATCAAAACACAAAACAGTGCACAGACTGAACAATCCTCGTGCACGTGTGTGAGTCAAGCTAGGACACGACACACGACACGAGACACCCCGTGGTCGTGTCTAGGGGTTCGCCAGGTATAGGGCTTCGTGTCTGACACCCTGACACACGACCACAATGTGTCCAGAAGCGACACGAACCCCGTGTCAGTGGCTAAAAATATACAGTGCACAGAACAAGGAATCCCAGTGCGTGGTCGATAACTCGCCAACCAATGCATGAAACCTAGTGAAAATTGGGGAGCATGGTGACAGAACATGCCCCAACCATCTCCCAAAAATTCGTATCGAAACAATTCGTGTCATATCCAGGATGGTGCCCGAGGTGCAGGGGATTCCTGTTCCCACGTGCGCGCGTGTCCAAGTGCGCGTGCACGAGTGTCCTAGCGACACGACACCACCACGAAATCACCTCAGAGCTACAAAAATGGATAAGCGACACCACAATACAAATTTCTATTCAAATCAAATTCGAAAATAAACACAAAAAGTTCTCTGTGGCATTTACACAAACACATTGCATAGCACACTGATACGTGTCCTGTTAGGACACGAATCGACACAGAAACTTAGGGATTCCTATTCCTATAGTTAGGTTAGGTCTAGGGCTCCCTATACATGTAATAATTTCAGGATTCTATGGTGAGAACAAGAAGTTACCTCAAAGTATCAAAACTCTCAAAAAGCTCTTCAAAGAGGGAATCTCCACAAGCCACCAATCAATCAAATCGATTCAAAATCTGTGATTGGACTCCACCAATAGTAAGAGAGCAATGATTAGGTCCTAATGGAAGAAATTTCATTCAAAAAGGAGCCCTATTGATTAAACTAGGAAAGAAATAAAGGAGGCTTACCTACTTCCTTAAGAGAATGATGAACTATTAAAGAAAGAGGCTCAAATCCCCAAAGAGGCATTATATAGGCAAGGGGGGGTCTCTTGGCTGGTCATAAAGTTAGGGTTAGGGTTTTTGGGTTTCATCCTATGGCTAGGATTGTATCAAGAGAAATAGATGGCCTAGAACAAGGGTTCTATCTTAGCCCTTAGCAAATCACTTAACCATGACTAAACTTGATTAACTCCTTAACCAACTCATCTAATTCTCAAAGTGGCTCACTAAGTTAGTCATGACTCATCTAGGTTAGGTCCAATCTAGGTTAGGCTAACCATAAACACAAGACAATAATTATATTAGTATTTAAATCACACCATTCAATTAAATTATTCAAAAATTCCTAATAAAATATATTAAATTCAAATAAATCCTAAAATGTCCAAAATACCTTCTAGGCTATAATGTACTAGTCAGACATCCTAATCACATGGCTAGGCTCTAAGGTTACACTAGTCAAACACCAAAATCATAAGTCATGATCTAAAATTAGTTTTTAAATAATTAAAAATTACCAAAAATCATATTATCATTTAAATATCTTAATTAAACAAATTAAAATATAAAATTTTAAAATTACCCTTATTTTAGAAACTGGGTGTTACAATAGCCACGGCTAATAAAATATTCTCTCCTAAGGTACTAGGACCTCAAGTCTATCTTGTCATGTCCAAGTCAAGTATGGGTCAAACAGGCCAGGGGAAACATGGTACAGGCATATCAATACTATCACTAGATACGAACAAGATAGGAAAGATAGAACAAGTAAATATGAAAAGAAAAAGTAACAATCTACGTGCACGTGAAACTAAAAAGTAACCATAAATGAAGCAAGAGAAATATATAACCAAGCAAGAAGGAATGGAACTATAAAAAAACATGTAAATACTATAAAGTTTGGCAAGGTGTACTTGCATAATGTTTTGTCCAACCTGTGTGGAGAGTGCAGAACCAAAATCTACCGAACCATCCATGAACGAATGAATCATACTCCGTGCAATATCTACCCACCCAAATCACAAACAAATATGCATTATCTACCAACCTAATATCTACCAACCCAAATCATACTCCGTGCAATATCTACTAACCTGTTGTGACGAATTCAGCACTAATTCGGTCGACTTCGGGTGCATTCCGCATCTCGTATCGATCAAATTTGGGGCTGAGGCTCCTTGGAAAGGTGTTGAAGTGTTAGGTGGGTGTCTTAAGGTCGAGATGATGGTGGTAGGAGGGTTGGAAGAGGTCGGGGTGATGAGTTTCTGTGGGGTGTAAAGAAAAGTGCGAAAATAGAAAAGAAATTGGAGGGTTTTAATAGAGAAATATATAAAAAGTGTACGTAAATCCTAGATGGGAGAGATTCACGTAAGGGGAAAGAAGTTGAGGTGGAGTAGGATTTGGTTTGGTAGTATTTGATTGCATATTATAAAAGATACACCAATTCTATCTCCTAGGATTTAATTTGGTTCCAAAATAGGAAACTTGTTATAGGATTTGATTTAAATTGGATTTGATTAATGTGGCTGCATATTAATCCAAAAAAATTAATCTAAGATATGTCTAATAGGTTAGGATACCCTAGGATAGGCTCCACAGGTCCCTAGTTGGACTAGTTTTGGGTCGGTAGAATTTTTGTGATCGATTTGAGTCCAATATGTCTATAGTTTCGACTTGTGTGCCACTTAAGATAAACTAGCACATGAGAACTCAATTAAGTGGCACACCAAAGACATGTGCGTAGTAGGCTCGAAATGGGTCAAAACTATATATTGGGTCAAATAATTTGGATCGAAGTTGGGCCTTAATTGCTAATTGGAAAGCTAGTCAAATTTTATGGTAGAGACTAAAATGACTATTTTACCCCTAAAGTTGCACATGAAAAAATATAGCACAAGAGAACACGTTTGGATGGGACATGATATATCAAACTGAAGGTGGACTCGTCTAGAATACAATGATAGGGATAGATTTGAGAAATTGATAATTATTGTGTTTCAAAAATTAAAACTACGAAAAAGTACATCTATAGTCATAATTAAAAATAAAAATCTAATTTAATAAATATAAAACATATAAAAAAATAAAAAATTCTAAAAAAATCAAGGTCCTTACAACCATCTCCGGGACAAACCTACTCAGTCTGCAGAACTCCGCTATATAAGCATCCACTATTTTACCAGCCTGCTTAAGGTTAATAAACTTCTGTTGTAGCTCAAACGGTGTCACAACTCCATAGTACTTCGTCTTGAATCTAGCAGTAAAATCATCCCAAGCAATAGGGTGTCTAGTGCCCACTTCCTCTGATTCCTACCAATCACGTGCGAGATCCTGAAGTAATAGCTTCACTTGATCCACTTGTTTTTCAGCTGGAACCTTAGCCGCTGTCAGAATAGCCTCGTTGTCCTTAAGCCATGCATCCGCTGAAATAGCATCTTCCGTGCCTTCGAAATGTCAGGGGTTGTACTTGCAAAATTGGGTTGACGCCCCCGAATCAGTCCTCACTCCTTCTTCTAGAGTCGTCTGTAATCCTTGGTTGAGTAATACATTCTGCTCTTGCAGTTGAGTGTGCATGTGCTGCTGGGCCAACATCTGATATTGTTGAGTAGCCATTATCCCTCTTATAATTTCCAGAAGATCTGGTACGTCTACTGTCATAGGGGTGGGTGGAACTATTGGTGGTATTGGAACCTTCGGATACTGTGGTCCAGTTGTTGATTCCACTATCAACTCTTCTTGGATGTGTTCTTGAGGTAGCACTGGACCTTGTTGCTGACCAACAGGGTCCTGCTGTTCGTGTTTTCCTTGTTGTTGTTGTCCAGCTCTAACAGATGCAGACGAATAGCACCTAAGAAAAGGGACAAGAGAACAATCAAACGACCAGACATGAAGGTCAAATGATACTTGAATGTCAAGCTAGGATCGAGAATAACGAATCATGAGATCAAGAGTAAACAAGTGTGATTGAGACATTCTATAAATCAAAACACCCTACAAGTCCAAAATCAGACCTACATGGGCCACCACTAGAACCTTGTCATGCCTCAGATCCAGAATACTGGAGAGCGGGGGAATGACTCAGCCAGCTACGTATTACGGGTAGATGAATATCGTATAATACGATCAATATTGTCTACAAGACAAGTGGTGCATACTACATACATGTCTTACTAGGGTTACTCAACATCTATTGTCTCAATCATTCAAACGAGAAGTAGTAATAGAGAACATATAAGATAAAGCAGTAAGGCGTCCCAAACGCTCAATCAAAATGTTCTAAAGACCTGGCTTTACAAAACATAGCCATTTGATATAATAAGGTATACATAATCGTTATCAGCTGCAGTCTGATTTAGTTACAATTATATAAAAGCAAGTGCAAGACAGTCCGACTAACAGGTCAGTGCAAGCGGCAAAAAGTAAAGTAAGTAGTAAAACGAGCAAGAAACCAAGGAACCCACTCGTGTCCTCCAGCGGTCATGCTTCTAGTATTGACCATCTTGGGGGTAGAAGTAAGCTGGATCCTCAGAAACTGGCTCTAAATCTGGTCATACAAAACTAGTGAGGTTAGACCCCAAATAGCAAGTACCACAAGGAAGCACGATATACAGGAATAAAACAAGTAAGAAGTAAATAAAGTATAATAAATATTAGTCTCTGTTTTTGCTACTGGGTTTACGTGACATCGTGACACTTTGAATCAACTCCCCAACCAAACAAGGACAGAAGTTGACCCGTCTTGTCATACCATTTCGCTCACCCTAGTAGTTAACAGAATAGGATACAGTGCACAGACAAATCAAATTAAAGCGGCAATACAACTACTACGGCTTGCTAACTGTAAGTTCCAAGTTATCTTGGAAAGATGCATTATTGAATTCCTCAGTTCTTACTATGTACAAGCAAGGCTAGTCGATCCATAATCAATTGCCCCAATTATAAATTACACGGGTCCTTATCAAGACATCCGTCAATAATATTGCAGAAAAGTAAACAGATACCACTTCCTGCCCGTGTGGCAGATTTATAGTATCCGCGGGGACCAGCCGACATGTCGGGGCACTATTTGTCCCGAAGATGACTGTCATGTAGGAACTCGGGAATTCATTCCTCTCCATGCAGTAGTTATTTTATGGTACTTAGTTTTCCCTTTATTAATTGAAATCACATATCGTGGGTCATGATCATTCTGAATGAGTACATCCATATGGGGTACGATATGCATAACTCTACAACGATACCAATGCAGTTAGATTATAGGTTTTACATAGCGTAATGCAGCAAACAAACCTAGCCATGGGATAATCATGCCATGATTGTAAGATACACGTACTGATTTTGTAATAAGAAAATATTTACCAGTGCATTAGCACATACTCAATATTGCGTGAATTAAAAGTAATTGTATTTGGAAATATTAGCACGAGTACACATGTCAATAATAGGGGTCGGCTAGTCAATCATAATAGTTTATTGTATAAACAGGAACGTGTCTTATTCAATTCAATATGTTGACTAGCCATTCCCTTAGTTCTAAATATAGGAACGCATGATCAATGTCCAATCAATATAGCAAATAGTGTGGCTATGAATGGCGTGAGCAATGAATGGTGCGAGCAACAAATGGTGCAAGCAATAAATGGTGCAACAACAATTGGCACAAACAATGAATGGTGCACGCAGCAAATGGTGCACGCAATAAATGGTGCACGCAATAAATGGTGCACGCAACAAATGGTGTACGCAACAAATGGTACACGCAGTAAATGGTGCACACAACAAATGGTGCACGCAATAAATGGTGCACGCAACAAATGGTGCACGCAACAAATGGTGTACGCAGCAAATGGTGCACACAGCAAATGGTGTACGCAATGAATGGTGCACACAATAAATGGTGCATGCAACAAATGATGCATGCAATGATTAATGGATGTCCAATTGGACTTTGATATATATATATATATATATATATATATATATATATATATATATATATATATATATATATATATATATATATATATATATATATATATTGTGTTTTGGAATAAAAGTCCAAAACAATTAGTGTAATAAAAGTCCAAAAAAAAAAAATATATATTGTGTTTTGGAATATAAAAAAAAATATTGTGTTTTGGAATAATTAGTGTAATTTAATTTGAATTACAATTACTACTTTGGTTGATAATATTTAGTAGGGATTTGGTTTATGTTTTAGTAAAATAATAATTTTAGCTACTAATATCTTATAAATACTTGATTTATTAACAATCATTTGAACCATGGTTTTGACTATATATATATATATATATATATATATATATATATATATATATATATATATATATATATATATATATATATATATATATATATATATATATATATATATATAATTACGATATTTTAGAATGAATAATTAATAAACCTAAATGAGCCTTATGAAGATAAATCTCGAACCAATATTTTTGAATAGTTTATTGATAATCTAAAGGGGTTGGATCTAATACCAATGGGCTCTTGAATAATATTTCTATTATTTTAGAATGAATAATATTTTTGAATACCAATATTTTAGAATGAATAATATTTTAGAATAGTTCCATTAAGATTTATTAGGTTATAAGGGTCTTGATTATAGGTTTCAATAATAAGTTGATTTAAATGATTTCTTGTGAATAAGTTTTCTTTGGGCTTTCAACCCACTAATTAGATCCTTTGGGATTTTACGTGGTTTCTAAATAATATTATTATTAAGTTTCATAAGATCTATGTTTTCTAAAGTAAACTCTAAGTATCATTCCTATAAATATATATGACAATTTCTTTAATCAATTCTCCTTTAAACCTATTTAATCTAATCATGACTAGTTTAGTCATTTCATATTTCTTTGAGTCAACTATCGTGCCAAACTCTGATTTTAGACTTCTATATACCAAACTAGGCTATTTGGACTATTCTAGACTCAATGGAACTGTATGTACCATCATTTGGGACCATCTTGTGAAGCATAGTGTCGTACTTATCCCATGTCGACACGTTCGTGTCACGCATGTCGGCTCAAACCAAAATTCAGGCAAGTACATTCTCTGATTATTTTTATCATGATAGTATTTATATTGCCTGCACTAGACTACTTTACTTAATGCTGACATATTGTTAACACGGATTGGTACTATATGGATCGTGTCATGCGATGTTATCCCCTTATTGGGTATATTGGATATTTTATGTTCATGTACTTTATCATATACATCATGTACTTCTTGTACTTGTATTATTTTATGTTTCAACAAAATCTCTATTTTTATGTATTTTCTTTACAGCATGTCGTATATTTTATTCTATTGTTAGTTCTATATTTCTTACCATGCACTGGAACTGCTTTTAGGGTTATGTACTTCTCTCTAATCCTGACTGGATAACCACATTTTTAGAAACTGTTATGTCCCACATTATTGGACTAGAGGATGACGTTAGCTGAGACGAATCTCGATGTTCTATTCACCGTAAGTTGTCTTCTGGGAGTTCTAGGCCATTGTATTTTGATTTATGTTTCATTATCAGATTTGTCTCTGATACATTCTGGTCATGTATATTCTTTTGTAGACTGTAGTTGTTTCAGAGTTATTGATATCTTTTCTATTTCATATCTTCCTTAGTTGTTTGTGGTGTGATTTGAGTACATTTATTATCATGGATCATCTAGATGTTGTAGATATTTATTGGGTACTTGACAGCGTTCTACCGTCGATACTGCAGCGTAGGCTGGGCGTGGCTCATGCGCTCGTGTCCGAATATCCGGATGTGGGTCGTAACATCGTGAGTTGTTAAAGAATGGCCACTGGAATTATTTATAAAGTATTCAAACTACTTTCAAAACTGCTCTAAATTTTTTTTCCTTCAATTACTTACTTGCCTCCTTAATAATATTATATAATCAAAACATTAAAAAAAATTCATCTGGTTGGATTTTTCTCATGAGTAAAAATGTCATGATCAAATGCTAGTACATCAAAATTATTATAAAAAATGTAATATATAAACCTGGTTGGATATCTGATCTTTTATCTTTTTCGGTAGTGACCTAAATTTTTTTGAGTGGCGGTAGAGCGTCTCGAGCGGCGGTAGAGCGGTCGTGGTGGCCTGAAAACTCCTCGAGCATTGGTACTGATAACATGTTGTAAAAATGAGAAAGAAATAGAAAAAATTGGTTGCCAAAAAAAACTATACGTAGCTTTTCTCATTGATAACATATAAAGAGGGATTATGATAGAGGTTGTTGTGGGTATGGATAAGGGCATCCATATTTGGGTTTATCAAAATCACAACATCATACATGTTTTGGATTTTCCCACCATCATCTCACTTCGGATACTATTGTTTAGGGGTGAGGATTTCTCGATGTAAGGGGCCGTTTGGTTGGCAGTAGGTACCTGCAAGTGCCACCTTCTGCTGTAACTGGTCGGTGAAGGCAGCAGTTCGGGTGTTTGGTTGGGCACAGCAAGTGTATGATAAGTGTCTAATCACAACAACTGCGTGGTAACTATCCTATGCTTTTCCAACATTCAGTTGCATCAACAATTGGGGAAAAGTGCATGGTAAGCGAAGAGAGAGAAAGAAAAATGGAAAGAGGCTAGATCGTCAACTGGTGGGCGAGCACCGACGCGCGAGGCAGTGGCAGCTTCCAGATCTGATGACTGTGGCTCCAGGAGGACGGCGAGCACCGACAACGCGAACGTGCGAGCACGGAAGCACGAGCCTAACGGCAGTGGCTCCAGGAGGACGACCGACCACAGCGGTCGCTCCAGGAGGACGGCCAACGACCACCGAGAGAGAGAGAGAGAGAGTTGAGAAGAGGAGGCGGTGAGGAAATTGGGGGTCTGCGTTGGTTTTCAAGAAGAAGAAGAAGAATGATGAAGAAGCTGCTTATGTGGATTGGGTTCCCACAATTTGTCATACTTATAAAAAAATATTATAATAATAATAATTAATATATATAATAATGATAATTAATATATTTATTGTTTGGGGGGTCTGCTGTGGTGCCACTCTTCCAAAAAATGAAAATTTGTTGTTAATTTAATTACGTTAATTAATTTATTTAACCATGGTAATTAATTTTTTTGTTTATTAAATTACATTAATTGATTTAGTAATAATAATTAGAATATTTAGATCTAAATTAGAATTATTTGACACTTTTAATTAATATTTAATAATTTTTGTGACTTTCAACATCCACTTTCAACAGCCATCCAAACATCGAATTCTTTTTTTTCCACTTACAGGAGACAAAAAGTATTCTATCCAAACACATTTTAGAAAGTGTCACTTGCTGCAAGTCCACTGAAACTCAACATGCTGTAAGTGCTACTTTTACACTTTTAAAGAATTACTTCTATCCAAACAGTCCTTAAAATCAAAACTCGTTCCGAACCTAATCGACATAAGCACTTTGGTTTCATTTTTGTTAGGTTCGATTTTCGATTTTGGAGAAGCAGAATTTTAGTTTTTCTATTCTTGTTTCAATTTTGGGAACCGACCCGAAGCGAAAATCAATTTAATATTACCTATATACCCTCAAACCCATATATGTCAACTTTTTTTAATTCTTTACTTTGCAAAATTGTAATTTATTTATTGTTGTATTCTATAAATATGTCATTCTATTAATTTGTAATTAATTGTTATTGTTTTATTGATAAAAATCAGGGTCACTTCTAACATTCTAAGGGCCATATACAGATATTAAAACATATTTTTTAACATTCTAAAGAAAAATGTTCTTTTTTCGACGTTCTAAGAGCTCAAGAGCTGTGTTACCGTAGTTTCTAAAAAAACAAGGAGGCCTTTAAATCTTAAAAAAATCATATTAGTAATATATACAGGGGTTAAAAATTTCGGGACCTTTCGATTTTTTGGGTGATATGCGTCGCACATCTTGCATATGCTCAGAAACGTCTCTGACAAAATCTATATGTAAAATACTTTAGCTCGGCTCATTGTACATTGGAGCCATCAAAATCAGTTAAACCAGTTTAACCGCACAACCAAACCAAACTGGTTCGGTTTCAGAAAAAAAATCAGTATGATTATGAAGTTTTAGGTTCAACTTGAGAAATTTTAGGTTCGATTCAGTCGAACCGATCCGACATGACTCGACTCGTCCCAATCCGATCCGACCCGACCCGACCGAATGCTCACCCCTACTTTGTTATGTTTGTAAAAATTTAGGCCAAATACTGGAAGTAAGAGCATCCACATTGGGAGAGGTTTCAAGTGCCACATTTTGACTTCGGTCGAATTTTGTAGCACTTGAAGGCTACAGTGAGCACTTATAAATGCTTAAAAATTACTAGAAAACTAAGAGACACTCCATTTGGCACGTGCTCTAGCTCCTCTACATTAATCCCTGGGTCCATCAAAATTAATCGTTCTTACCAAATATGGAAGAGAAATAAGACACAAAAAAGGGATGAAAAAATATCTTACCGAACGGGAAAGGAAAATAAGAAAAGAAAAAAGAGGAGGTTAATTTTGAGTATTTGTTTGGATTGTAACATGTCAGGACCGACCTAGCCTAGGGCAACCAGAGCGATCGCCTAGACCCATGGGCTAGGAGGGCCCAAAAAAATAATATAAATATAAATATACCGATAAACTTTTATCTAAAATAGAACTAAAATATATCATGGGCCTCCTCTAACATTAAAAACATATTGCGATGTAGTGGTTCTTATGTTAAACTTGCAAATTATAGTTTCTTAGTTCAATTCTTGATGGCAACATTTCTTTTTAAATTTTCTTTTATTTTGGTTTCTTAATTTTTTGTACATTATGTATGTGTTGCCATAAATTTTCTTTTATTTTAGTTTCTTAATTATTATCTTTTACCTTATGTATGTGGGCCCTATTTTGGAAGTTCGTCTCGGGCCCCCATCAGCTCGGGGTCGTCCATAACCATTGTGTGCCAATATCAAGGAGACACTCTAGGGCCTTGTTTGGTTCACGGAAGGGAAATCAATTCCCTTATATTTTCCATGGGGATGAAAAAGTAGGATTTCTACCAAAATTTCTTTCCTATGTTTGGTAAAACAATGAAAAAGTTTAAGAAAAAACATTTGATTTCCCTTCTGGTGTAGGAAAGGAAAGAAAAATATATACCATTGTTCCACTAATATCTAATGTCAACATAATTATAGTCAACATAATATGAAGGGTTAATTGGTAAAATAGACAACAACGCAAGGCTATTTTTGTCATAATGTTTCGTAATTAATGTTGGAAAAGGAGGAAGGAAAATGAATCTCATGGGTCCTGAGATGAATCATTTTTTCTTCTATTTTTTTTCGAAAATACTTTCCAAGTTTGTGGCTACCAAACAAAAAAATGAACAAGTTTTCTTTTCGAATTCCTTAAATTCGTAAACCAAACGAAGCCCAAAAGTAGTAATTTATACAATTTTTAATAATTTGAAGTAGGGAAAATTTATGAAATGCCCAAAAATTTAAAAAGTTTTATGAAAAACCCACCGCAAAAGAAACTTTCATCGCGTGCCCAGCATTATCTTAAAAATATATAAAAGGGGACGGCATGACCCTTTTGCCCTTCTAATTTATTAAGAATATCCACAAATCCAGCAACTCTTCAGAAAAACAGTTCGATTCCAGAAGAGGGAGAATTACATACAAACCCAGCAACTCTTCAAAAAAACGTTTCGATCGCTTCCTCCTCTTCCATACTCTGTTCGCTTTCGATTTTAGGTCATCTCCTCCAAAAATCTTAGAAATTTCTTACAAGAAAGCGCCAGCGAATCTCCATTCGTAAGTTTCACACAATGTCGCAATCATCATCAATGGATGTAGACCGAGTTAGAAAAGACGGAGAACAAGTAGATGTTGAAAAACAAAAGAAACAAGGGGTGAAAGTTAAGAGGGTTGCTCGTAAACGAAACATCACAAAAGAAAAAGAAGTGCAAGAAGAAGTACAAGAACAAGAACACGGAGAACAACAAGAACAAGAAGTAGCAGGAGGAGAAGAAGAAGATCAAGAAGAAGGGAAAAAAAAGATAAAACTTTGAGTCCTGTTCATTCTCCGTTTATATTGACGCGGCAAATGAGAATGATCATTCTCCGTCTATAAAATACACGGAGGATGCCCTTTCTGTGTCATTTAAACTAGAAATGGCCATTCTTCGTGTTAAAATACACGGACAATGGCGTTCTCCCTTGTATTTTGACCTAGAAATGGTCATTCTCCGTGTATCTACCACAGAGAATGAATATTCTTCGTGTTAAAACACACGGAGAATGACATTTTCTGTGTATTTTGGTATAGAAATGAACATTCTCCGTGTTTTAACACTGAGAATTACATTCTCCGTGTTAAAATACACGAAGAATGACATTTTCTTTGTATTTTGACCTAGAAAAGGCCATTCTCCGTGTGTTTTTGACACGGAGAATGTTATTCTCCGTGTTTTTTGACACGGAGAATGATCATTTTTCGTGTTAATACACACGGAGAATGGCATTCTTCGTGTTAAAACACACGGAGAATGGCATTTTCTGTTTTTTTTGACCTGAGAATGAGCATTCTCCGTGTTTCTCACACGGAAAATGTTATTCTCCGTGTAAATATACACGGAGAATGGCATTTTCTTGTATTTTGTCCTGAGAATGAGCATTCTCCGTGTATCTAACACGGAGAATATTATTCTCCGTGTTAAAATACACGGAGAATGGTGTTCTCTCGTGTATTTTGACCTGGAGATGGCCATTCTCCGTGTATCAACACGGAGAATATTATTCTTCGTGTTAAAATACACGGAGAATGGCATTTTCTCTTGTATTTTGACCTAGAGATGGCCATTCTCCGTATATCTAACACGGAGAATGACCATTCTCCGTGTTAAAACACACGGAGAATGGCATTTTCTGTGTATTTTGTCCTGAGAATGAGCATTCTCCGTGTTTCTAACACGGAGAATGGCATTTTCTTGTATTTTGTCCTGAAAATGTGCATTCTCCGTGTTTCCAACACGGAGAATGTTATTCTCCGTGTTAAAATACACGGAGAATGGCGTTCTCCCTTGTATTTTGACCTAGAGATGGCCATTCTCCGTATATCTAACACAAAGAATGTTATTCTCCGTGTTAAAATACACGGAGAATGGCATTTTCCCTTGAATTTTGACCTAGAAATGGCCATTCTCCGTGTATCTAACACGGAGAATAACCATTCTCCGTGTTAAAACACACGGAGAATGGCATTTTCTGTGTATTTTGTCCTAGAAATGAGACATTATCCGTGTTTCTAACACGGAGTATGTTATTCTCCGTGTTAAAATACACGGAGAATGGCATTTTCTGTGTATTTTGTACTGAGAATGAAAATGTTATTCTCCGTGTTAAAATACACGAAGAATGACATTCTCCTTGTATTTTGACCTAGAACTGGTCATTCTCCATATCAAAGTAAACGGAGAATGATCATTCTCCATGTAAAAATACACGGAGAATGACATTTTCTGTGTATTTTGTCCTAGAAATGATCATTCTCCGTGTAAAAATACACGAAGAATTTCATTCTCCGTGTTAAAATACACGGAGAATATCATTCTCCGTGTATTTTGACACGGAGAATGATCATTCTCCGTGGTTGAATAGCGGAGAATGGTCATTCTCCTTATTATAATAAAGAAGAATGTTGACGTAAACCTAATTGTTGTTTTTTTAGGAAAAAAACTGTCAGGAACAAAGAAGAAAGACTTTTCCGTGCAACATTCACCCTAATACTCTCTCTTATGGATGAGGTGAAGGAAAAGTGTGACCATTTGCCTGAAGCAGTTATTGAAACCTTGAAGAATGTTGGATTCTACAATTTCGTAGATGTATTCTACAGATCCAAGGTGAAAAAGGCAGAACTATCTAAAGTCACACATGGTCTGGAGAACCTGATGGGGACTTACTTGGAAGAAGATGGCATTGGATATTTCCAATTGAGCAGCAGTGTCAAGGTAGCACCAACTGCTGATGAGATGGCAACCATTTTCGGTCTGCCAATGAATGATGACAGTGAAGTTGATGAGAAGTATCTAAAGATCATCACTGAAAAACAGAAGACCCCCCACCAGCAGACTCATTCAGCATGTGTACATAACACTTCAAAAGATTGCTGACAAATTCTAAGGGAAAAAATGCAGAAGTCTCAAATGCAGAAGTTAAAAAAAGGATCTTAGAGCTGTTGGGGGACAGAAATGCAAGTCCTGATGAGTTGGCCAAGTTAATAGTATTCAACTTGTGCCAAACAGCATTCTTCACCAGAATGGGTGGGTCAAACTTGCCATACAAGTTCTTCACTCTGGTGGAGAGCATAGATGTTATAAAAAGCATCTGTTGGCCACGGATTATTTTGGGGTACGTCATGGATAGCATAAAGAGGGCTGTTACAAAAGCTGAAGATGGGGACATTGAGATATCGTACAAGAAGATTGAAGGTTGTACGATATATTTCTTGTATTGGTTTGCAGAGCACAGTCAACTGTTAGAAAGGAAGTGCAAACCAATAAGCGTATACCCGAGATTCTATACATGGGATGAGAATAGAATCTCGATATTCCTCAAAAATGAATATCAAGGGGCTCAAATGAATTCTGAATTGATATTCAAAGAATTTGTTACATTGACTATTGAAGAAGTAAAAGACCCAGCAGAGCAGCATAGTATAGAAGGTGGAGATAATGTTGTTGATGAAGAAGAACCACAAGCTGAAGCCCAAGCACCAGCAACAAACATAGCTGAGAATGAAGATATGTTGCGTGTCTTGGAGGAGAAATCTCAGCTTATCGCTGAGAATGAGCAACTCCAAAAAAGAGCCCAAAAACTAGAGGCAGATGTAGCCCAACAACGTGCTGTGGAGCTCGTTACTGATGGCTTGGAGAAGGAGTTAGACTCTATAAGGAACGAGAAATTGCACCTTATTGCTGATAATGAGAAACTCCGTAGAAGAGTTGAAGAACTGGAGGCAAAGGGGTCAGAACAGGAACTAGACTCCCTGAGAAAGCAGAAATCTGAGCTTACTGCTGTAATGAGAAGCTTCGTCAACGTGTTGAGGAGCTACTTCTAAAAGGTAAAATATTCTATTTTTCAAAATTTTAATTTGTAATTATGTGTATCTAACACGGAGAATGTCATTCTCCGTGTCAAAGTACACGGAGAATGACGTTTTCTGTGTGTTTTGACTTAGAAATGATCATTCTCCGTGTTTCTAACATGGATAATGTTATTCTCCATATTAAAATACACGAAGAATGTCATTATCCGTGTTAATACACACTTAAAACGTCATCCTCCGTGTGTTTTGACAAGGAGAATGACATTCTCCGCTAGTATTTTAACACGGAGAATGACATTCTCTGTATTTTGACCTAGAAATGGCTATTCTCCGTGTGTTTTTTGACACGGAGAATAACATTCTTCGTGTCAAAATACACGGAGAATGTCATTCTTCGTGTCAGAATACACGGAGAATGATCATTCTCCGTGTTAAATACACGGAGAATGTCACTCCTTGTATTTTGACCTAGAAAAGACATTCTCCGTTTAGCTTAACACGGAGAATGACATTCTCCTTGTATTTTGACCTAGAAATGACATTCTCCGTGTATTTTTGACACGGAGAATGTTATTCTCCGTGTATCTTAACACGGAGAATAGTCATTCTCCGTTTATGTTATAGGAGAATGCCCATTCTCCTTGTAAGTCTAACAGAGAATGATCATTCTCCGTTTAGCTTAACACGGAGAATGACATTCTCCTTGTATTTTGACCTAGAAATGACATTCTTCGTGTATTTTTGACACGGAGAATGTTATTCTCCGTGTATCTTAACACGGAGAATAGTCATTCTCCGTTTATATTATACGGAGAATGCCCATTCATCTTGTAAGTCTAACAGAGAATGATCATTCTCCGTTTACTTTGACACGGAGAATGGACATTCTCCGGATTAAAGTAAACGGATAATAATATTTTTCATTGTTTTTAAAAAGAAGATTATATAATATTGACATCATACCTCTTGTTGTTGTTTGTTTTTATATCAGTGAAAAAAATAGACAATCTCAGAAAGGAGAATGAAAAGCTCATTAATGATAACAACAAACTTCTAGAGGAAGTTGCATCATTGAATGACGAAATCAAACAGAAGAATGATACAATTGTTAACCTCAAAGCAATAGCTAAAGCATTGCAGCTTGGGGAGACTAAAGCAGTTCCTCAAAAACATTACACAAGAGCAAGAGAACCAGGAGGGATTAAAAAACAATCAAATGCTCTAGCGGATGATGATTTTACCACATTGGAAAAGAAGAAAACAGCTGATGCTACAAGTAAGAATGTAGCTGCTGGTCGGAAAAGAAAAGCTCCTTCCAGTCCCAATAAGAAAGTAACTTCTGGTGAGAAAAGAAAAGCTCCTTCCAGTCCCGAGAAGGTAGACGATAAAAAAAGATGTCAGAAACTGAAGAACTTGAAGAAGAATCTCCTCAAACAGCCAAGCTAGTGAAAGAGGGAAAAATGCTGATGCAATGTCAAAAACTCAGGCTTTGGAACCAAGCAGACGATCAGCTGAAGCATCTATACAGGAGCATCGTATACCCAAGAAGGATGTCTCCAACGTAAGTATTCTAAACTTGAACCAATTTCTGTACAATTCACAACGGAGAATGATCATTCTCCGTGTCATTTGAACGAAGAATGAATATTCTCCGTGTATCTAACACGGAGAATGAATATTCTCCGTGTAATTTGGACGGAGAATTATCATTCTGCGTCCTATTTATAACGGTCATTCTCCGTCCAATTCATAACGGAGAATGTTTATTCTCCGTGTATTTTAACGGAGAATAGTCATTCTCCGTCCACTTCATAACGGAGAATGATCATTCTCTCTATTGGAGTTACTTTTTTTTACAATTATATCATTAGCCTATATTATTAACATAATCGAAACTAAATTTATGTGCAGTGATAATGTATACCAATACTTTCCAACTGCTCCAGAAGATTGTAAAATAAGAAGAAGGAACAATGATGTTACCTTGTTGTTTAATGCTAAAGAAGTACAAGACATATTAAATGAGGAAGAAATAGAGGCCAATGTTATGAACTTCTTAATAAAGATTATGAACAAAATACAAGCCGATACAAGACGTATCATTCAGTCAAGCTCGCAGGGTGCACAATGTAAATGGTCTGCAATCATGATGCCCCATTCATTGGTAAGAATCAAAACTGAAAAATAAATATTAATGTGTACACCGACTAATATTGTTGTAAAAAACTAACTCATGATATTATTTTTTGTTTTTTGTTTTTTTCTGGAAAACAGCGTACCGTTCAGTTTGCCGATGTAGTAAAACCAACATCTGGAGCAATGTACAATTTCAAAGCTGAAATAGAAGATTTTATCATGGAGTTGGAGGATGACATCGAATGGCTATTCGTGCCACTCTTCCGTGAAGAGAATAAACACTATACACTGCTGGCATTCAACTTCAGCTCCTATGTTTGGACACACTACAACTCATTGCGGAAAAATACGGGCTTAAAGGAAATCCAGGATGCAAAATACATGAAGAGTAAAATCGAGCCAATTATAATGAAGAAGATTGCATTGATGAGGGAGAAAAGCCCAGCAATTCAGGAATATGAAACAACAGAGCTCAAGGTTTGTAAAGATTGCCCACAGCAACTATCACCCAGCTGCCTGCTGTATGTTGTGTATTATATTGAAAACTTGTCGAAAGCTCCATTTGATTTACAAAAGAAAACAAACAAAGTAGTTCACGATATTATTGTAAAGAGCAGGTTAACTTTGGCAAAGCTTTTGCTTATGAGTGACTGTGCAATTCCTTTTGTATCATAAAAGAAAATGATAATGTAAATTGGCTAAGAAATTCCTTATATATATTCTGTCTGTCAGGTTTCTTCCTTTGTAATAAAACTCAATTTTTTGACTAATTTACATTGTTCTATATATGTAAATCTGTTTTGTTAAAGTTCTGTTGTTTGATTGTGTTAAAATACACGGAGAATGACATTTTCTTTGTATTTTGACCTAGAAATGGCCATTCTCCATGTGTTTTAGACACGGAGAATGTCATTCTCCGTGTATTTTGACACGGAGAATGATCATTCTCCGTATTAATACACACGGATAATGTCATTCTCCGTGTTAAAATATACGGAGAATGACATTTTCTGTTTATTTTGACCTAGAAATATCATTCTCCGTGTATCTAACACGGATAATGATCATTCTCCGTGTTAAAGTAAACGGAGAATGACCATTCTCCGTGTTAAAATACACGGAGAATATCATTCTCCGTGTATTTTGACACGGAGAATGGTCATTCTCCGTTTATCTAACACGGAGAATGTTCATTCTCCGTGTTAAAATACACGGAGAATGACATTCTGTGTATTAACATAGTGTGTTAGCATTGTGTGCAGGAAGCTGATTCTTCACGTGGGCGCATATGCTATTGTGGGCGCATACAACACAATGGGCGCATGGACGCATACAACAAATGAGCGCATAGGAAGTGGCCCATACCTATAAATGGCCATTCTCCGTGTAACTAAAACGGAGAATGATCATTCTCCGTGTCAAAATACACGGAGAATGATATTCTCCGTGTATTTTAACACGGAGAATGAACATTCTCCGTTTACTTTTACACGGAGAATGACATTTTCTGTGTATTTTGACCTATAAATGACCATTCTCCGTGTTTCTAACACGGTGAATGATCATTCTCCGTGTTAATATACACGGAGAATGATATTTTTCGTGTTAATACACACGGAGAATGACATTTTCTGTATATTTTGACCAAGAAATGACCATTCTCCGTGTGTCTAACACGGAGAATGCAATTCTCCGTGTTAAATTAAACGGAGAATGTTATTATCCATGTTAAATTACACGGAGAATGTTATTCTCCGTGTTAAAATACACGGAGAATGACATTCTACTTGTATTTTGACCTATAAATGGCCATTCTCCGTGTATCTAACACGGGGAATGACCATTCTCCATGTCAAAATACACGGAGAATATCATTCTTCGTGTAATTTTACACGGAGAATGCCCTTTCTGTGTATTTCGAGGATGACATTTTCTGTGTAGTTAATATATACATTGTTCTATATGTAAATCTGTTTTGTTAAAGTTCTGTTGTTTGATTCTGTGTTAAAAAATACAGAAAACATGAACTAAAAATGTTCGTTAATTGAACATGAAGAATAATCATTTTCATGGTTATATGTTTTTAACATATAAATGTAATGCTTGGAATGATCATTCTCCATGTTAAATCATGGAGAATGGTCATTCAATGCATTATAAAATCAGAGAGTATAACGGATAATAAGTTCTTATGCTGTTAATATATATGTGAAACATCAAATATGCAGAGTTCAAACTATTACCATTGATATCAAAAAATATAAGATATGTACTCAAAAAACAATTATATAAAAGAAGGAATATATGTGTATGTATTAACGAGGGGGCGCTGCCCCCTCGACCACCGTAGCAGCACGTGGAGGCAGAGGACAAGTGGTGCGATTGTGATTGCATAATTCAAAACAATTCTGGCACCTTATCTTTCTCTTCTCTTTTCCCTTGTTCTCATATTTGCTCTTATAACGGTCCACTTTTGGTCGTCCAGGACCACGTTTCGGAACATGGGGTAGAACAACATCAGTGGGATTATTTTCAAACTGTTTTTCACAATCTGGAACTGGACGAATAGCACATGAATATAACTTCCGGTAATAATCTGATGTCCAATACTGCTCCACAAAGTCGTAAACAGATTTATCTGAACCAACTCTGATGCATTGTATTGCATGGCTGCATGGGAATCCATATACCTTCCATCTACGACAACTACAGTGACAATCAAGAAGATTCACCATGTGGGAGGAAGTATCTGCGATCACCTCAAATTCGAAATCACCGGACCGATATACCCTATAACACATGCCATCATCTGTAAGCTGCTTCAGCATATCCTCAGCGTATGGAGTCAATTTGCTATTCAAACCAATTGCATCCTTGTGGCGATCTGAAATCATCTTCATCATCTTCACACGGATGACATTTACAATTGCTGATATAGACAATTTCTTCTCAGCCTTTATCCATGCATTGAATGACTCTGCACAACTAGAAGCAACCTCACCGTATCTACATCCCGGGAAGAATGCGTTTGACCAGTGTTCAGGTTTTTGTTTATTCATCCAATTCACAACATGACCACAATTTAGATCATAAATCTTCTTGATTGCTTGTCTATACCCACCTTTATACAGAAAAACAAATAATTAATAAAAAATTAGGTCAATTCACAAAATTATTAAAAATAAGTGCATTCTCCGTGTTTAAAATAAGGATAATAGTCATTCTCCATTCAAAAGCTAACGGAGAATGATATTCTCCGTTCTATGCAGGACGGAGAATGGTCATTCTCCGTGTGACGGAAACGGAGAATGAACATTATCCGTACTATGCAAGACGGATAATACCATTCTCCGTTCAAAAGCTAACGGAGAATGATATTCTCCGTTCTATGCAAGACGGGTAATGGTCATTCTCTGTGTGAAGGAAACGGAGAATGAACATTATCCGTACTATGCAAGACGGATAATACCATTCTCCGTTCAAAAGCTAACGGAGAATGATATTCTCCGTTCTATGCAGGACGGAGAATGGTCATTATCCGTGTAATACATACGGAGAATGACTATTCTCCGTCTTACTGACGCAGAGAATGGTCATTCTCCGTGTTAAATTAATGGTAAATGCATAAAAAATGTGCATATATCTGTCTCATTAACACACCTGGAGTTAGAGCATATACTGCTTGCCTCCAAGCTTCAAGTACATGCGGATACACTCTTTCATTTCCTTTCTCTTTCAGCGGTATGTTATTCTTCATGTGATAATAGCAATAGCTATGGTAATCATTAGGAAACACTTTAGGGACTTCAGAAACTAGACCGGTGCCTTGATCCGAAAGAAAAACAATACGCCTACTACATCCAACAACATTCTTTAGATTTCTAAGGAACCATTTCCAATTGTTACCATCTTCGCCTGAGACTATACCGTATGCAAGAGGGTAGAACTGTTGGTTACCATTCTTCGCTGTAGCAGACATCAAACATCCTCTAAACCTCCCTGTAAGGAAAGTAGCATCCAAATATAGAATTGGGCGACAATATTGAAAGCCTTCTACGCAAGCCCCATATGAAAGAAAAAGCCGCTCAAACCTCATTGATGAATCATCTTTCTGGAAGTCGATAACGGAACCATTATTGGTTTCCTTTACCTTGTTGACATACCAACACAAGTCACTGTAAGATCTAACATCATCTCCGTACATTTTCTAGTGCACCAGCCTAATTCCGTGGTATGCCTGTCCATATGTAACAGATAAACCGTAGTCGACCTTGAAATCATCGACAACAGATTTTACGGACTTTTTAGGATGCATCCGAACAATGTCACTAACCAAACTTTTCACAAACTTTGCTGGAACAACCAGATTACCTTTATCCATATAGCCAGCTCCACAATTATGTTCTCCCACATACCTCTTCACCTCAAAAATTTGATTATCTTTCGAAATAGATATAGCATGGAAGCTCTACAAACAAGCATGTGTCTTGTAATTCTTGCAGCAAACAGTATACCTCCCCGGCTCAGATTTCAAAATGTGGAATGGATGACGAGATTCAAAATATACCTTTCTAACAGCATTCCTAACTTCTTCAACACCATTTAGAAAAATCTGACCAACACCAGTAATTGATCCAGGCCACATATCCGATTTCCTCTTCTTCACTGTCTCAGTTGAGCCCTCATAAAATTGTACTACTCGTTTGCCCTTTACAGTAGGAGAACATCTACTCAAAGAACTAGAGGAGGAAGACGAAGGTCCCATGTGAAAGCTTTGACAAGGAAAAGATGTTGATGAAGAACATGGAGAGTATATTTGCTCCACAAATAGATCAAAACTCACATCATGAGTACCGTTAAAACCACCAACCAATGAGCGAAGCCAAAAATCACTTTCAACATACAGTTCAGTCCAATCAGAGTGCAAAAACTTGAAACGGAAGGAAAGTGGATCCAAAGAAGTCCATCGATCGCATACTTTAATCTTTAAAAAATCCACGGTACTTTCATGTGTGACACGGCAGGAACTATGTCTCCCTTGAAACAAATGTTAACTAAACAACTTGATTCCATACCTTCCCCCCTGATAACATAAAAACATAAGAGGTCACAAATAGAACAATAAAATTGTCGTCTAATAATGATTATTCTCTGTCTAAAAATAACGGAGAATAAATATTCTCCGTTCGGAACTAACTTATAATGATCATTCTCCGTCTAAAGTAAAACGGAGAATGACATTCTTCGTCTAAAACACACGGAGAATAAACATTCTCCGTCTAAATATAACGGAGAATGATTATTATCTGTCTGTAACTTATGGATAATGCTCATTATCCGTATAAAAACATACGGATAATGATCTTTCTCATAAGTAATTGTCATTCTCCGTTAAAATATAACGGAGAATGCTATTCGCACAAAATAACAAGATTAAATCTCTCTCTAACATTTTCTAAGTTAATAATCTTCATAACAAATTCAAATTCAGCATAAATTTCGAGATATACGAAGCTGATGGATGAATTTCTACAGATCTGAACTCTCACCTTGTTTTAAGATCTATAAAAAGAAAAGAAGAAGATCTTCTCTCCACAATTGACCTAATCGCCGGAAACCATGAAGATGATGATGATGATGATAATGATCGATAATGATGAAGGATGATCGACGTTCGACTGACGAAAACCACAGTGAACTACGAACGATTTTGCGATCTCTGATAAAGATGATATCAATGGATTTCAAATTTCTCGTGAAGAAGAAGAATACGAATTTCCCAATCCAAATCTGAGTTTGCGAATTCAAAATTATATATAGATGTCCAAATTTGCGCGAAGGGGTATTTTTGGAACTATGATAATGGCAAATTTTGTAAATACAGAACATCTAGAGAGGATCTTGAAATATTTAACGTGGAAATACTTAATTCTGGGTATTTCATAAAAATAATCCAGCGGGTAGGCATTTCATAAAAGCCCACCCCGAAATTGGGTTTCTCAGCAATTTCCAGTTTGAAGTATGTGTTTGGAGTGTCTGTAGTGTGAATGTTCTAATACTTGGTAGGGCTGTGCACAATTAAGTCAAACCGACCAAATCGATCCAAGCCAAACCGAACCGATTGGTTTTAAACCGAACCGATGGTTCGATTGGTTTGGTTCGGCTTCAATTTTTTCAAAACCGACCAGTTCGGTTCGGTTCATGGTTTGGTTATGCCAAAAAACGTCTAAACCGAACCGAACCGAACCAAATCCTTGTTAAATAATTAGGGTTGGCCGGTTGGGTATGGGTTCATTGGGTTGTATTATACAGGTTTGGTTCATTTATTCACATCACAACCATTTATCAAGTTAAAGTTGAAAGAGCTCTCCCCCCCCCCCCCCCTCTCTCTCTCTCTCTCTCTCTCTCTCTCTCTCTAGTCTCAAAGAGGAGTGCTGGCGGCTCCTATTTTTTGCTAATTGCTCATGTGCACATGAAAGGGACATTTGGTTGAATGTATATAATTTTTTTTATGTATAATTGGTATTTTTCTCCACCTGTAAAGCATAAGTTGAATTGAAGCTGCTGAATTGTATTTACTGTTGCAAAGTGAAAGTTGACTGAGGTTTCACAAAAGAAAAAAACACACAGTCCATTTTTTTATGTGATCAAAATCGACCAAGTCGAACCGATCCAAACCGAACCAAGTCGGTCGATTTTAAAACCGAACCGACCATTTGGTTGGTTTGGTTCGATTTTGTTTATTTTTAAACCGATTAACTTCGGTTCGACTTCGGTTGGGACCAAATAGGTCGACCACCGACCGATGCACACCTCTAATACTTGGGTTGACATGCATTGCTTGTACTTCTCAAGAAAAGCAGAAATAGAAACATAAAAAAGCTGCTTATGAAAGCAGCCTCTGGGACGTTGCTTTTCCAAAATATAAAAGCAACCCTTTGCCCTAACAATACAAACCTTCCCAATTGATTCTGAGAGAGAGAGAGAGAGAGAGAGAGAGAGAGAGAGATGGGGAAGAAGAAGAAGAAGCAGGCCATGCAGAGGTCGAACGTGGGGTCCTCCTCCGCCGGCCCCGAGGACGTCGATCAAGGAAAGGTTTCAACTTTCCTTCTCATTCTCTTTCTCTTTGGAGCAAAATCAGTGCAAAATTGAAACCTAACTCGATCCAGAACACGGGATGACACGGACTCGGACTCGGACACCGCACCGATATATATATATATATATATATATATATATATATATATATATATATATATTATTTCGCGGTTCGAGAGAGAACGACGGCGACGCACCTACTCCATCTCCAGCTCGTTTTGGAAAAAGAAAGCATCTTGACGAACTGCTGACAAATAAATAGGGCTCTAAACATTTTTATTTTAGTTCGGTACTAAACCCGAAAAAAAAAATGCGCCTGTCCTCAGTTGCTGATAAAACAGCCTCTTGATTTCCGGGTCGACGGGCGGCTTGTCCCGCGGCAGATCAACCTGAACTTATAGGGTACTTGGATGGAGAAAGCCGAATTCTGTATATTCCGTGAATGAGCCCTCGCGTTAGGCGAGGCGGCAACCCGAGGGTAGGGCCCTCGATCTTTGATGTTCCCGCGGCAGATCAACCTGAACTTACAGGGTATTTGGATGGAGAAAGCCTAAATTTGTATATTTCGTGAATGAGCTCTCACGTTAGGCCAGGCGGCAACCGGGGGTAGGGTCCTCGATCTTTGATGTTCCCGCAGCAGATCAACCTGAACTTGTAGGGTATTTGGATGGAGAAAGCCTAAATTTGTATATTCTGAAAATGAGCCCTCGCGTTAGGCGAGGCGGCAACCCGAGGGTCGGGTCCTCGGTCGACGATGTTCCCGCTGCACCCCCAGAAACTCATCCCTGGGGTTTTCGAGATTTTTCGGTGACCCTCGTCTGGTATTCCCTTTAAAGCGGGCAGGTTCCTGGTCGCGGCGACCTCACTAGGAAGTTTGAAATTTTACATATAGGTGGAGATGATGGTTTCCCTTGAACTTCTCTCGGTCCTCACTCATCCGGTTCACAAAACATTCAGTAGGGTCCTCGATCGATGATGTTCCCGCTGCACCCCATAAACTCATCCCTGGGGGTTTTCGGGATTTTTTGGTGAGCCTGGTCTTTCAAGCGTGACACGAGCAGGTTCCTCGTCGCGCCAACTCCACTAGGAAGTTTGAAATTTTATAGCTGAAGTGTAGGTGGAGATGATGGTTTCCCATGGACTCGAGGATGAGATGGCAGGCGTAATTATCTTGGATGGCGAGGGGACACTCCTTTGATATGGAGCAATTTCGGGGTCATAGTGCATGGGTGAGGTCAAGTCTTCCATGCTGACTGAATGTTTTGTGAACCAGATGAGTGAGCTTTCATAAGCATCTTTAATATGTATTTTAGAACAGAATTTTAGCTTGTGATTCTGCTGTCGATGGGAATATTTTCTACTTCAAAGATGGTAAGCGTGATCACGGGAAAATCAATATATGGGACCTTGACACTAGTCCGAGCTGAGAAGAATATATGTGGCTCGATGTAGAGGAGTCTATACTTTGTTAAGAGTTTCAGAGTTATTCCTCAAGTTCTAAAGCTCAGGGATATGTCTGGTCTGAAGAGTAATCTAAACTCTTTCCTGAACCAAACTTCCTTGCTGCTTGGTGGAGACCTCCTCAGTTCGGGTTCTTCATGCCCTACTGCTGTGTTAGACAAGAATTAGTAGTGGGCTCATGGAGCAATACTTGTGCATTCGTTTTTTAATGGTAGTTGTTTTAGGCTGGTGGACTTGCATGGTTCGCTGGTGTTCAAGTTCTGTCCTGGGTCTGGCCTAGAAGTCTCTTGGTCGGTGTTCTCATTCATTACTTTCCGTAAAAAACTGGTAGTCAACACCTTATAGACGTGAAGCAGAGTTCATAAACCTTGGTTATCAAAGTCCTTTCAGTCTCTTTTAGTTCCAAGAAGGATTGGAAGACAAATTACATATATCTTTAAGGCAGTGGCATTTGCGATCTATAGTTTGTTTGAATAAAAAGTGACGTTAGGAAGTAAGGATGATTAGAAGTATACATTCCCATCCTTGCTGACCTTATGCTTCAACCAGTTTCTTTGATGTAACAATTTCTTTAGTCTTCTATGAAAGGGTTATCAGATTATATGCAGAAAAATCGATTGATTATGTGGCAGTACAGAAACAAGCAAGTAGAAGAATGCCAATGGTTTCTTCCTGTTAGAATTTTATCCCCTTTCAGTTGGTGATTGCTGATGAGAACTACAAGACACTTGTACCAACCCAGGATGTCTATCGGCAACCTTTCTGGTTCCAGTTAGAAAATAAAATATTTCTTTTTTATAATATGTTTCTCACGACCCACGTAATATAGTCTTGACAGAGAACTCTATATTGTGGGTCAGTGGGATGCTATTTTAGTAATATTATATGCTGGACAAAGCTAAGCCAAAATTATATCAGATCTGGCACGCTGAGATTTAACCGGAATTGTTTTTCATGCAGAGGAATTATATTTCTTTAGAATGAAGAAGTGTGGTAGTTTGTATAAATTAGTAATTTAGTATTAAGGTCTATCAGCTACTTGTTTCTCTTCATTAGGAAATCTTTTGTATAATGCACTTAATCCAAGTGCAGGCACATGTATTGTACACAAACATGTATCTAGGAGTGCAATTGCTGAAAATTTCTTGAGACTTCACTCTTGATAGTTTATGATCACATAATATAATGCAGTTTTGTGCATGTGTATCCATGTACGGGGGAATTTTTTGCATCAAAAGCTGCTTATTAACCCGAGATGATCATATTTCGATTTTGTTGCATTTGCTTTCATGATTCTTTTTGAAGACAAAGAATTAAACTTGTGATGGTTCGTATCGAGCTAAGCAGAATAAGTGTTGCATACTTTTGCTGTTTAAGAAGCTATAGCAGTGTGGGCACTAGCCTGCTAATCTTTGGGCCAAAATGCCAGTTAAAGCAGGCTGGGGCTATAGTGGGCCTTATCTTCTGGCCAATTTCTTCTATCACCTGCTAACCTAACCTCGATCCAATTATATATAGAGAGAACTTGATCCATCTCAGTTGACTACTATTCCTTTCTCTGCCCTTTCCTGTTCCTTGCTTGGCATTATGGGTTGCTTGTGTAGTAGACTCACTAGTAAGTAACTTCATTAGTTAACTTGCTTCTTAATTAGTTTGTTATTCCTTAATTGTACTTGATCTGTATATGCAATAAACACTTTAGTTTTTTTTTGTTTTCTTTCTTGTTCACATTATGTGATGTGTGTTGCATGTAGCTTGCTTTTGTTAAACTTAGTTGTTCACTTGGTTACTTTTTGCATAGAGAAAAATATATTTTAAGATAATTTAGTAATATAGAAGTGGGTGAAAAAACTTCTAAAGGTATTACCTTTTCTTTCTAAGTTTATGTTATTCCTGGTATTGTTGATGCAAATTCGGATATATTAAATATACTAAGTGGAAAATAAGCTGCTGCATTATAAGGCATCATAGCTCTGTACTTGCTACTGCATCTCTACAATCAGTTATGGAAATATGAGCAAAATTCTAACAATATATGTTTTCTTTGAACTTTTGTTAACAAGGACGACATCATAACTATCTACTTACTACTGCATTTCTACAGTCAGTTTATGGAACTATGAGCATAATGTGTAACGATATATGTTTTCTTTGAACTTGTATTAATGAGGACAGCCGCAGATGGATGGTTCATTTCGTTCACCAGAGTTGCATGCTGCTCATTTGGCCAGCTTGAAAACTTCTCACACAATAACACAGGAAGAGTTCAAAAAGAAACACAAGGTACTAGCTTTATACTCTTGATTCTTGAATAACATTTACCTATAACCAATAAAAGCACAACTTTTTTTTTTTTCTGTACAATTTTCTTATCATTTTAGCAATGTATTCTTTGCATAGTTAACACTTGGCCTCTTAAAAATATTTGTTGTATATGTTTCTGTGGTAAAGTCATCTTTTATTGCCATGTTCACATGCCATATTAGGTTTTGGCAAAGTTATTTAGTGTTTCTGCTTCAAGCCTTTCACCAGTCTGCTTTTATGGTGCTAAAAACTTCTAGTTGTTATTCATTCTTAGCTGATTCATTTGGCCTAGTTTGAAATCAAGATACAGTTGTACTAATTATCTATTAAGTACAAAACAATATTAATTCTTATGGGAAAAGATTGACAACGATTTTGTGACAAAGTCTATTAAGGAAATAAATATGACTCTGTTGTATAACTTTTCAAAAGAAGTTGATGGTTCTATTACTTGAATATATTTGTAAGAAGATTCCCAAACCACTAGTGTCATTCCTTAAACATAAGCCTAGTTTATTATGCACGATTCTTAGACTCATTTCCCTTGTCTTCAAAATGTGCTCTTTATTTAGAAAAAATTGGATTGTTGTTTGTTGATTTAAGATTTCTAAATGCAAAGTTCTAGAAGGGTGGCCTAGGCCCCGTGAACACCCATTCGGACACAAATCATATCTCCTAGGTCTAGCAGATCTGCGTTATGCGGTCCAACATATTTTAGATACTCAATGCCAGTCTAAGCTGTGCGCTTGCCATCCTAAGCCCTACCGTAGCTCTCACCTAGGAGCCAGGGTTGTAAATGTCGCTAGGCGGAGAGTCGGGCGGACACCGGGCGCCCAGCGCTTGGCACCACCTAATTCTAGACGGTCCAAAAAAAAGGTCGAAAAATGCTGCCATAAAACCCAAATAATCTGGTTGTCAGACATCGGACGAGCACTAGGCGGACACCGAGTGCTGGGCGCCGACTAATGCTGTTTTTTAGAAAAGTGCTAGGAGCCACTTTATATCTTTTAGTTTGTAGTGGTTATATAAGTTGCTCAAAATCAACCCTTTACTTTATTGACTACAATTTATGACTGATTAGTCTAGGTTCCCTTCGGTAATTAGGTTTATCATTTTTTAAACTCAGTTTCCAACATGATGTATATATTTATATTGGAAGCACTTAATGCTGCCTAGACACTGCATAAGGCTAGGTCCTTATGTGCTAGACCTCCTCCTGGCCACTTGAGACGGCTTCCTTCTTTCACAACATACATAATAGTAGGGTCTTATTCCTCTCTATATCTAAGACTTTGTTAAAGGAGTGCCCTTTCTGTAGAAATTTATTTATTGAGACATAGATTCTTGTGAAGAAATGAAACAAAACCTATTAAGGAGTTTCCCCCTGTCCTATGAAAGTATATGCTATGTTTTCTTGTTTCTTTCCATCAGAAGTCATAAAATGAAGTATCCCCTCTGTTGGATTGGAAATTCTCTCTTACCCCATAGGATATGGCACACATATTAGATGTCGAGAAGAAAGGAAATATTTACTCCTCAAGAGAAAGATTAGTGTTTTACACACAAACTACCTGCTCTTAAGTGAATGGTGACCCCAAATAGTGTACTGGTTAACATTGCTTAGAATGTCACAGTAAAAGCCTGTTAAACAAAATTTTGTTATAAATATGAGATGGTAGCTAAAATTTAGTTGATGAACACTTTTAGAGAGAGTACGCAAGTTTGTCGTCGATGTAGAGAGAATAAAGTGTCCTAGACAAGCCTGTATCATTCATATAAGAGAGAGATAATATGGACCAACAAACTGAGCTAATCCCTCTTTATTATATAGGTGAGGTTATTATCTCCATTCCCTCAAATGGAGAATTTTTTTATAAAGTGACCAAAAATTTAAAAAGAACGGAGAAAAGTAATATGGACCCACAAAAATTCCAATACAAATTCCACTACCTTTTTATGTAAATGTCTGTGACATTGTGTCCACATAATTTCTACATACACAAACTATGGTTTACAACCATGCACGGGGGGGGGGGGGGGGGGGGGGGGGGGGGTGTAGGGGTGGCTCCAGCCAGTGGTGGGCACGTAGAGTCCCCACTCCCCCTACCCCTATTTCTCTCTCCATCTACATTGAAATAAATCAAGTAAGCGACCAGCAATGGTGAACTTTGTTACATTCCGATTTCCAAGAATCGAGTCCAATTGAGCATTATGTCATACAAGTCTAAATGTTACTTGTACAAGACATTGAATATAACAATTCATAATCAATATCAAGGTTGTCACAGCGGAATAAGTAGAATGGTTGAAACATAATATAAATATAGCTTTAATTATCAATGAATAATCCAATTTTTTTTGAACTGGGGTTCTTGCTTAAGATATTTATTAATGAATAATCCAATTGCATCGGAACTGAGGTTCTTGCTTAAGAAAGCCAAATATTTTTCTTATGGGTTACAATCTATAACATAAAAGAATGACAAGTTCCCATACATCATGTCCTTTATGAAAATAAAATAAACACCTTCTAGGAATCGAAATATGTCGAACGAGAATAATTTTTTTTAATGCCTTGGAGCCTCCTAAGCATTTTTCGAACATGTAGGAATGAGGGTCATCACATGGGAATGTACCACTGAGTGGTAAAACCAAACCCACCTAAATCAAACATAGTAATCATATGAAGCAAAATTCATTATTAGGTAATATTTCTATTTCGTTTAAGTTCTTTTCATGTCATAGCATTTCTAAGACAATTCTCATTTCCTACTTATCAACCAAAGTATCACATTTATAAGCACAATAACCATTCATATAGTCTTACCCTTGGCCACAGTCCTTTCCTACAAAACAAGGGGTTGGGATGTAATGTGCCTACAAAACCATTGTTAGCAATGCATCCTTTCTATACAAAGGTCATTGGCGTATCTCGTCGATTTCAGACTACATCAACGGTATTATGCTATCCCTTCTAGTAGAGGTAGCTAGTCCCACTAAAGGTCTCGTAATACCCGTGCAGATCCATCTTGCATGAACATAACATTCTCCTAGGTCGACACGGTCCCGATGCCTTGAGCACAAGATGTCCAAAACCATGCGTATACGACTATCAATAAAAATATATAATGGATAATCATAATGGAAACTGAATACACAATGAAATATACATCTTCATTCCGTTATTCTACAATCCTCGAGCCATCACTTGCACACAAAGTTCTTCCCCTTAGGGTTATCTCCACGTTGGCATCGCAAAGGTCCCAACAATTCTGTAAGTATTTCTTATCAACTAAGGCTCAGAAACAATTTACATAAATCACCGTATTATTATATTATATAGTATTCTTGTCAACTAGCCAAGTGAAGCATCAATCTCTTATAAGCGTCACTCTATATCTGTTGCAATTAATCAGTCATCATAGCCTTGTTACCTGTTAGCATACAATATCCCCACGATAATTCTGTACATAATAATTTTAACAACTCATAATAGTTGTACTAGCAATCTATATAAACAAGAACACGAGAATTGAAGCATAACAATAGTTTCTTTTAAATCTTGCTTCTTTTTATTTTGGTATCTATTTTGGTATCATGATCATAGGGACATAAAGGAGGGACGATATAAAGAGTTCTTTCTTAAGAAGTGAGATTGTAGCCACTCACTTATTCGAAGAAATGAAAAAAAGTAGAAGAGATTCCTTGCAACGCTGAGCCTCGCCTTCGAATTCCACCGTCTTCTGCAATGTTCTTCTTCTCTTCCTTGTGTCTCTCAAATATGAAAAATAATGTGGAGCAAATGAAATGGAAGGGAGAGGGAAACCTATAGCATTTCAAGGTAGTTATAAAGAGATTGAGTCCTCCTTTTCAGCTAACATGCTCGACCTCATTTTGCTATGATTAAATGAATCTAGACTTAATTCCAACCAAAGCCAAGTCAACAGATAAAGAGGATCTCAACCAAGTTGTTAGAAGATTACCGAAGATATCTACAAATATATTTGTCCGGATGTTCTAAATAACAACAGGTTTTCAAAGATACATAAGATCCTAGATATTCCTAAGATATCAGAATATCTCCAAAGATATAAGCAAGATCTACAAAATATGTGAGCCTTGACCAATAAACCAACCCATCCAAATCTATTAAGCAAGCTTCCCATCCAAGTCCAAATCCTAAGGTCCATTGGACCTAAACTGAAACCAGCTTAATCACAATTCAAATAAAGTCATTAAGCCCATATAATAAGCCAACTTAAATAAATAATTCATAAGGCAAACTCCAACTTGATAATCAAGACTCGAGCTGATTCAAAACTGAATCCCGTTGTTGAGCCAAAAATTGGACAGATTCACAACATAGATCACGAGAGGACAGGGTATTATAAAGTTTCTGGTAAAAGTTGCTGGTGGCCTGTCTGTATATCAGTAGCCACCCCTTTCTCATGTTTTAGAATTAGTTTCCTCTTTCCTAACTTTCTGAAATAGTACTGAACTTTTAACAAACTAAGATTTCTGGCAGACACTTATATTGGACCATGTATATAGTGAAACCACGGATCACAAGCTCTTAAATATATTTATATATGTATTATGAAACTTGATCCTTTTTCATGTTGAGTCCAGTTCGGTGGCAAAGCTTTGGTTGATCTCTGTGCCAGTGGAATTTATCGGCTAGGAACCATATCAAACATATTTAGTCTCTCCACTATTGCGTGTATTTCTAAATTTTAATATTGTGCCTATCTAGTCAAGGGTTTGATCAAGTTATTAACTTATTATACTCTGTCAAACCATACATCAACAACAACAAAGCTTTGATCCCAAAATTTTGGGGTCGGCTTATTAAATCCTTGTCTTCCAATCAGCTTTGTCTAAGGCCATGTTGTCTGTAAAATAGCACTAACAAAAACCATATCATTTTTTACATCTCCAATCCATGTTCGTTTAGGCCTATCATATTTGTAGGGGCCCCTTTAACTAGTATATTTATCAATGTAACAAAAATCATATCTCTTTTACGACTTCAATCCATGTCCGTTTAGGCCTAGCAATCCCTTTAACTACTTATCACTCCGTATTAGTGCATATATTGGTCTGCATCATCTTGTCCTCAGTTGGCGTCACCTTTAACTTTCCACAAACACTTTGTCTTATTTATCTTTTGATGTATTGTCACTCATTCATCTTAGCCTCCTCATGTACTATTTGTTTGGATATGTACACTCAGAACCATAGGCATTGTTTGTCTTATAAAAATTTTCTTTCAATTTAAATGGTAATTTGTGACCCATACTTCAGAATGACTCTATTTCGACCATCATGTTTTGATTCTATGCACAACGTGCTTCCGAGTCCCTCCATCACAATTAATGGTTGTTCCTAAATACAAAACAATATCACTCTTAGTATCTCTTGTCCATCTATGCTCTCCTCCCTTGTTTCTCTTTTGACTTCTAGTTGAAGTTATGTGCTTTGTTCGTCCTACTACTTCTAAAAATCCTTAGATTCCAAATTTCTATCTACACGTCTATTTTGTAGCCACTTCTTTACTCCTGTAGGCCAACACAATATTATCGACAAAAAACATTTTACACCATGGAATCTTTTGAATAGGACTAGTAATTTTATCCACAACTAGTGCAAAAAAGGAAGGACTTGATGTTGATCCTTGATGTAAGAGATCGTTGATGGTTTCCTATCTCCTCTAGTGGTTGACATGGTCATCGTAACTCCTTACATCCTCTAAAGAGCCTTATTTAGCCATTTGCATATTTGGTTTCTATAACCTTTATCTAAGTCAATAAAAACCATATACAAATCCCTTATTTTTTTACATTCTAAATTCTTTAAGGTTCTTACTAAGTAAATGGCTTATAGATTTTTTCGACATGAGACAAAATTGATTCTCTAAAATTCTAGTTTCTTTTTTTTATTTTTTTCTCATTTACTCTGTCGGAGTTTCATGATACGACTCACAAGGTTAATTCCAAGTTAGTACAACTTTGTATATCTCCATTATACTTATATGGTTACTATAATACTACTACTCCGTTCATCGAACTTTTTCTTAATTTTTGGGCTTATTCTTAACTTTTGGGGATTTTGTTGAATAATTTTGTTAGTTACATGAGAAGTAGTATTATCTCACCTAAACATTTCCAAATCTCAATAAAAAATTCATTGTGTCCTATCGCTTTTCCATTTTAATTTTTGTTAAAGCTTCCTTTAGTGTTTTTTTTTTGAAAGGTAAGTTGTTTATTGAACAAAGCTTCCTTAAGTTCAGAAATCCTAATTTTACGGCAATAGCAGTATGACCCATTATCAACTTATAAATTAATATTTTCTATGTTGCTCTTATTGAACATTCGGTGAAAATAACTCCTCTACTCTCTTACATATCATTTCCTTTTACTGATATATTTTGTTCTTCACTCTTGATATATCTATTATCTAGGTCTCTACTCATTTCCCTACTCGTACCAAGCTTATGGATATCTCTCTCCCTAATTTTGTCCTACATACAATTATAGGCCTTAGATTTAACATTACTTTTCCTTAGCTTTCTTCTTTATTATATTTGTCAAAATTTTCATCTCTTCTATGCATTTGCCAACAATTGAAGGAATATCTTGTCCTAATTACCTTTTGGACTTGGTCCACCACCTTTCGATGTCCAACCACAACCATTACCGCGAATGTAAGAATCTCTTTTGCTATTGTGATACAATTCAACATATTATATCACACTAGTATCTTACTTTATGTTTTGTCTTCCTTTAACATTTTATCATGAAATATTATCTCATCTTTTAACTTCCACCATTTAATTCTTGATTTATTATCTATTATTTTTTCTCGTCCATTACCTAATACTAATATCTAATACCATCTACTTATGTTGAGTAATTGTGTGTTTATGCTCTCTCTTGGTAACTTTGCACCTTTACATGTTGGTTTATCAAACTTCTTTTAAGAAAATAATATATTTGACTAATATTGGATCTGCTCTTAAAAATAAATGTTAATCTCTCTCCCTAAAACAAATATTTATTATTAGGAGATCATACAACTGTGTGATCGATGATCTTATCACCTCCTTCATTCTTAATATTATATCCATACCCTCCATGCATGTTATCATTATCATTGTTCTCCTTTTCACCATGACCATTAAAGTTTCCTCTAATATATAACTTTTCTTCTCCAACTACTCCTTCAATGATAGTAACGAGGGAATGAAGATCAAAATTATTTTATTATAAGAGGGAATCCTTGAATGTTAATAATGAGGGATGGAGATAAAATTCTTATATTATAACGAGGGAATCCTGCTTGAGGTCTATATGCGATAATGAAATCTTGGCGAACAATGTCAACATGACCAAAATTCTTTTTTAATACTTTTATGTAATCCTACTTGATGTGTATACACGATAATGAAATTAATAACATCCTCCTATAATACTAACTTAACTAATATTATCCTATATAATTTTCTTTTAACATGGGCACTCTATTAATGATTTATCCACAAGTATCTCTACCCCCATTTCTATTTATCTTATTTAGTAATTTCAAAATTTGTCAAATTTTTACCTACCATTTAGTTTCCTATAGAAAAGCTATACTGATCTTCGTCCTAATTATTGTATCGACTATCTCTATTCCCTTCCCACTAGTGTTCCTATGCACCAACTAGCTAATCTAATCTAATTCTACTCTTGTCCACCAACTCCTTACCTATTTGCTTCTTGTACTTTATAATCCATTGTCTATTTTTCACTCACACTGGAGTAGCAACATGGCGCGTCACTTCCCGGAACACCCTAGTCCAGTCTTGTTCAACTGAAACTCCACCGGGGTGGTATCGGTGCAATGCATTACTTACTGGTAACGACCTAGCTATCCACCCATGCTCATGTTTCATTGCAACATAGTGGGAACAATTAACACATCGCTACTGATGGACACACCAACATGTATTATGTAAGGATTTATTTCATAGAGATCTGCTACGTAACATTACATAGCGGCCCTTTTTACTGGGTCTGGAGTGAAAAAAAAATCAGAAAACAAGCACAACTTATGAGGAGATCTTTTCTATGTCAAACTACATTAGTATTACATTGTTGAACCTTGTCTCTGTTTTCTATGTTCAGGAGGATGAGCTGAAAACAGGTGAGCAGGAGGCTGATGAGGATAGAATGATGATCGAAAACAGGGCTCAGCTTGACGCCGAAAGGGCCCGCAAGCTTTCCCTGGGTAGAAACCGCTCTACTAGCAAGTCGCATCAGGAAAATGGTAATAACTTGTTATATTATATTGATAAATTTCTTCCGTCTTGGTAAAGATATAGGCTTCAAAGTCTGTGCAAAAATGCAGCTTGTCCTTTAAGTATGTTTAGAAATATTATTTTGCTTAATATGAACCATTAGTGCTTCACTAATTTTGGGCAATGGCAATGCAGAAAGTAAGGATGAAGATTCAAAGATAGGAAGTAGAAGGAAGAGAAAGGTTGGTTTCTTTTATTCCAACTTCAAATTTCTTTTCTCCATTATACTCTTCCACACTTCTAATATTCATTGTTCTCTCGTTTCTCACTGCACATAGGTCCTTAGGGGGCGTTTGGTTCAAGTTTTTGTGGCTTGGGAATGGGTTTTGAATTCCTTACCCACGTTTGGTATGTTTAGGATTGGGAATGAGGAGGGAATAGGAGGGGCTTAGGGGGGAAAGCTATTCACATTGACTTGGGAAAGCTATTCCCAAGCCCCCCCTTGGGAATAGATTTGCTTTCCTAGGAATGATGTTTGGCTATTTTGTTTGGACGGTTATACCCTCTTTTTATTTTCAAATTTTCAACTTCTATCCCAAACATGTAAATCATCATGCAATTAATGAAAGGGTATTAAAGGAAAACTAAATAAATTAATATTTCTATCCATTTGTAAACCAAACATGAAGATGAATTTTTTAAAATTTTTGAACTACCTATTCCCAACCTAACCAAACATGGGTATGGGAATGTTGAATTCCTTTCCCATGGGAAAGGAATTGAAAACCTATTTCTAGGAATATCCAAACGAGCCCTTAGTTATCAACCATTGCCATTAATCTTGTTCACATTCTAGCTGCACCTGGAAATGAGGTTATTCTATCATATATCAATTTGTACATCCTTCTATATATTTTTGTTGGTTCCTTGGCTTCTTGGTTTTAAATAGGTGTTGGTGCACAATAGGGGAGCTAAAATATTTGTTAATGGTTATGTTTATATTTTTATAATAAATAATTAGATACATAAAATTGTTGACATCACATAGTTTAGATACATTATATTTGGTTACACGTAGAAGGCATATTCTTCATATAGTTTTGGTAATTGATCTTAACACGCACACACATATATATAGCTTCTATGAAGCACTTCAAACTCAGGTGTGGTCTCAGACCGTTCAGGAAGAAACTGGCGATAGTCAGTCACCACAACCCGTTGAGAGCAACATGGAAGAAACTGGCGATAGTCAGTCATCACAGCCCGTTGAGAGCAGCAACACGTGGGTACAAGGAGGGAAGGACGACAGCATGGACGATACCGGGTCGTTGGCGTCGCAGCCGTCGCTGTGTTCCGTAGCTCCTCCATGTGCTGCTCCTGATCCTCGCTTGGTTGAGATGATGAGTACGCTGAAATCTCTTCAGCAGCAGTTGAAACAGCTTCAGGAAATGGCAAAAAGGTGTCCTGCTCCTCCTGCTGCTGCTCCTCCACCTCCACCTGCTCCTGCTACCCCTTCGGGCACAACTCATGTCATCCCGGAGGCTATGTATCAGATGATATCTGCGCAGTTCTTGGACTTTTTACGTAGAGAGCAGTCCCAACCACGGCCACCGCCACCATCTCAGCAGTGATGTCTCCTTTTTGTTGTACTGTAATGTTTTCCATGTACTTTTATTTGGATGATGTACTGTGCTTTATTTGGATGTGGTAACTTTTTTCTTCTTTCATTTACATGTGTGTTTGATGTTAATTTTATTCATGTTTTGTTTTATATAGTGTTATATATCTATACTAGTGGATAACCCGTGCCATAATGGCACGGACACGAACAACAGATCCGACGGCCGAAGGTCGTTCCACCTCTGCTGCTGCTTCTTTCCGGAGACCGATCCGACTGGACCACCACATGGAGAAGGGCCGAGTGACTTCTCTCCTGCTGAAGAATGTCTTCCGGAGATCCTCCGTGGTAACCTCACCGCCGTCGGCTGCTCCGGTTCGTGCTGCGGGTCGAGGCTCACGATGAAGCTGGAGTTCCGGTTCTCCGCGGCGGAGGGGAGGTCCAGCTGTCGCCGCCTCCGCCGCCGTTCGGAGGGACGCGAGGGAGAAGTTGAGATGCTGGGATGAGCGTGAGGGAGAAGTTGGGACAACTTGTTTTTTTATTTTGTGGTAGAACCAAAAACAATGGATTGTCTATAATCTAATCTAAAAGCAAAAATGAGTTTTAGAAAGATGGACAATTTAGTCCTTTCATCATCATTGAACCAAAGCACATGTGTCGTTCCAAAAAACCACTGTGTTTTATATTATAGATATCGTAGACGTGTTACGTTAATAGTTTTAGTTTTTATCCCTTTACCGACAAATCAGCGATATAGAAATGTATGGAACTTTAGGTCATTGGTCCGTCACTAAAGGGATAGAAAGCGTATCAGAAATTGTCGTATCATTCGAGAATTATATCTTTGTAATTTTTTTATTATGATGCGTATGTAATAGAAGCATATTATTCCGTAGTCATTTTGTTGTTGAATGTAGTTCGTCGCTAGGTCATAAGCGTTCGTTGTTGGTAGTTTGTATCCACGAACTTTGGTTAGTGACATTAGATACAAAGCATAGATACCGAGCAATCGACACGTTATATTTGTTCATATTTCAGGGTAATGTCATAATTCGCAGGAACATCCTATAGTCTTAGTCAGAGAGATTTGTATACTGATGAACACATTATATTTGTTCATATTTCGGGATAGGTTCGTAATTCGCTCTTAGTCAGAGATTTGTCTACTGATGGCTTCGCTATGGCGACGGATAGTTGTGTCGTTATTTATTTATTTTTGTATTTTTGCAGTATCAAAAATACTACAAAGGAAAATGTTAAAACTAAAACATTAAATCGACCTCTACTTTGTGTACATAGACCAGATACTATACTAATTACTTAGTAAAGTGCACGTGCAAAAAATATATTTAAAAAATTAAATATAAGTTTATTATAAAACATTATCAAACCTAGAATTTGAACTTAAGCAACCAAGAAATACACCTCTTACCTTAACCACTTGAATTAGACTATTTAGTTATAAATACATCATATTAGATAGTTAAATACTTAGTTAATTTTTTTAAAATAATTAGTGGAGTATTTGGATAAGATACTATACTAATATATATTTTTAAAACGTTGAACTAAAAAATTACTAGTGAAATGTTGAAATAAAGTCCCTAACCAAGAGAAGCAGCCTATTATTCATGTGCATACCCTAGATGAACTAAGCCAACCCTAAAATTTTAGGGTTATTTAGTAACAAGATCTTATATAATAGTTGATATTAGGATTTAGATCTCCAAATTGTTCGACGTTAGTATTTAGGTCTCCAAATCACTGTTCACGTAGGCTAGTGAACAGTGATTTGGAGATCCAGACTCTAATGCTGGACAATTTAAAGATCCAAATCCTAATATCAAATATTATATGAGACTATTACTAAATAACCCAAAATTTTACATGGAAAGGAATTTCGTAAACATATAAATTTTAATGGGGAAAAAATTATTTTTTTTAATGAAGAAAGGGATCTCATCGAAAGACGTCTCGTCTTTTTGAAGAGAAAAAAAAAGTTTTTACTACTTCATTAGTAGTAAGCTAAACATTTTTTTTTTCCATGTTGGCAGAGTCATTTCTGACATAAATCTAAGAATGACGATTTCACATTAGTAATGTATACGGAGGTTAAATTTTTTAGATTTTTCAGTTTTTGTGGTTCTGTATGATCGCACTGCTTGCACATGCTCAAAAATGGTCCTATATGTTAGCCTAGTTGCAGACGACATGGTAAACGCTCTATTTCTAATAATCTTGTGTTTTTTAGATATTGACACAGTGCCCAAAATGAAATGGGTCAAACGTGTCACAAATATATTATTTTCCTAATTATGAGAATGGAGAAGTATATGTAAATTACACTTTTAAATAGTTAAGGGTATCAAGTTGCACTTTAGCCAATCTTTAGCCAATCTTTTAAATAGTTAAGGGTATCAAGTTGAGGGTATTTAGTTAAATTTTTTAAATAGTTAAGGGTATCAAGTTGCACTTTAGCCAATCTTTTATCTACTCTTGTTTATGTTTCAATGGTCCTTAAAATATAAATAGTACAGAATAGTAAGTTGCAAAAGTGTTAAAGTTTAGGTATTTAAGTGCAAACTAGCACTAATTTTCTTTTTTTCTTCAAGAGCGCAATTTGTTGCTTTAACGCAATTCATTACTCTCTCCTTTTTTTTTTCTTCCATCAACGCAACTAATTGCACTCTTCTTTCATGTTTAAGTTTTAATTTAACTCATAGTTCATGTTTTGTTGCAACTATGTAACTTTTCGAGTTAATATTAGGCTTACAGAAACCAGTTTGGGACTAATTAGAGAGACTTCAGTTAGTAAATGAGGACTAATTCTCAAGCCGGCCAGAAATCAAAGTTTAACTACTGGCATTATAATACACTAGTATATATACACATGAATGCACGTATTTTATACTATGGCATTGCATACACACTAAAATATATGCACATATTTTACACTACCGGAAAAGAGCAAATAATAGTTTATTGAAAGAGCAAACAATAATTCCTTAATTTTATTACATGAAACACAATAGGCGGGAGCTTGAAAGTTGGAAGAAATTAAATGATGGAAATAGAAAATATTTCTCGTCTTTTGGACTCCTTTGCCTACTTTGCATGCATGTTTTATTAAGTTTTACTTTATTTTTAAAGCTGCCTACTTTGCATCCATGCATACCTTTACTTAAATAACTATCATTCCCCAAGCTGCCTACTTAGTATTGGAGTCCAGTCTAAATTTGGTAACAACATATTTGTTGAATCCAAATCTAATTAAATATTTGATTTGATTAGATTTGGATGTCCATAATAGGTGCTGTGCTATTTTAGATATAATAGGATTCTTATTTTAGGAAATCCTATCATGATTTAAAATATGATGTTGATGGAATATTTTAGGCATAATAGGATTCCTATTTTATTTCTATTTAGGAAATCCTATTATGACTAGAATATTGGTTTTCTCATCATATATATATATATATATATATATATATATATATATATATATATATATATATATATATATATATATATATGGGGTGAGGATGGAGGCACAAAGAACAGCACAAAGTGGAGATTCGAGGTGCTCGTCCACAAGAAAATCTAAGAGAAAGTTCGTACTTTGCTCTTAGGATTTCGCCATCCAAGACAGAAGGAAGAAGAAGATCTAATTGAGAAGTCGTCAACTTCGGTTAGGAAGATTGCTACGGGTTGGTTAGTGATCTCAATTGTAATATTCTGTTTTTCTTCTTAAGAGTGGTGAGGGGGTTGAACCTATTAGGACAAAGGGTTCAACGTGAGTTTTGTCAATCTTGTAATTTTATCTGAGTTATTAAAGGTTGGGATTTGTCCAGGTGACGTACGTCACCGCCATATACTTGTCTTCATCTTGTGCTTGGTGTCCGTATGATGGGGGTTGGTTTTGATCAGGTGGGTTGGCAAACGCTTCCGCATGCGCCCAACAATTGGTAATAGAGCAAAGGTTCGGTTCGTTCTGGTCTGATACTCAACAATTGGTATCAGAGCTTTGGGGATTCTGGCAACCATGTCTACGGAGCAGGTGAACACTCGTATGATCATTCTCATAGGGGAAAACTGGATGATTTGGAAGCCAAGGATGGAGGATCTACTCTGGTGCAAGGACTTGTATGGTTCGTTGGAGGACGACAGCGCAAAGCCATCGGACAAAGCTGCTGAAGACTGGAAATGACTGGATCGGAAGGCCGTTGGATTCATCCGCCAATGGCTGGACGACTCAGTGTTTCACCACGTGTCCATGGAGAGTTCGACAAAATCATTATGGGAGAAGCTGCATTCGTTGTACGAAAGGAAGATGGCTGGCAACAAGGCATTTCTTATCCGCCAACTCGTTAACTCGAAGCACATGGAGGGTGCAACTCGAAGTACATGGAGGGTGCATCGGTGGTACAACATCTGAACTAGGTTCAGAGTATCATCAATCAGCTGTCTACGATGAAGATGGTGAGCTTTAGACCCTACTACTTTTAAGTTCTCTGTCGGAAAGCTGGGAGACGTTGGTGGTGTCGGTAAGCAACTCCGCGCCTGATGGAGTTGTCACGATGGAGGCAGTCAAAAGTAGCTTGTTGAATGAGGAGGTCCGGCGCAAGTAAGTTGAATCGTCACAGGAGTCATCTCTGGTGGCTTCCTACGGGAAGGGAAGACCCAAGTCACAAGCGAGGACGGGGGGAGTTCTCGAGATCTTGCGATTGTGGACCGCAAGGAGGGCTGCTATCACTGTGGCGAAAGGGGTCATATCAATAGAAACTGCATGAAGCTCAAAGCTGAGAAGGCCAAAGACAAGGACGATCAGGAGGATCTCACGACGTTTGGAGATATCATCATCGCAGTGACCGACATAGAGGAACCTTGTGGCATGTGTCATGATGGCGATTGGACCATGGACACGGGAGCTTCGTATCACACCACTCCACATAGAAGGATCTTCACGTCATACCGCGGCGGCAGGTTTGGACGTGTGAAGATGGAAGACAAAAGGACAGGTGCAGTTGTAGGCATCGGTGTTGTGCACTTGATGACAAATTTTGGTGAGAAGCTAGTCCTCAGGGGTGTGCGATATGTACCGAATTTGCGTTACAACTTGGTTTCGGTAGAAAGGTTGGAAGATGATGGCTATCACAGTCTGTTTGGGGACAAAGATTGGATGCTTGCGAAGGGTTTCTGACAGTTGGCTCGGAGAGATTTATGTTGTGGCATCTACAGGCTCAAGCCGCTGAGCTGTACAGGCAGGCCACATACATCGGATGGAGGCTAGAGGGGTGTTCGACAGGAGGTAGATCGTCAAAAAATTGCTGAGGAGGGGCTTCTAGATTCTTTGAGGGATATAGAGGATTCGGTTCGTCGAGACAAAACGACGGATGGTGATGAGTCAAAGATTGAGGGTCAATCTGTCGGTCCCATGACAGCTGGTCGGTCTCCAGGTGGGAGTTGCTCTACGAATCCAGTTTTGGCGACATGTGGTTTACCAAAGATTCACGGAACGACATCGATTTTAACGGAACGACATCGATTTTAGCAGTTCGAAGCTATTAAGGAGATCAAGGTTTACTGCAAACTCAATCTGAGGTAGGAGAATCATCATTCACAGTTCATAGGGAGCTATGGGTCATCAACGACAAGCACAGTGCGTGATGTTCTGCTCGAGGACGCATGCGTATGGTGGAGCTTCAAGTTCGGACATGAAGGTGGGCAGGTTCAAGAGTTCGAAATTCAGGAGAACCGTACCGTCCGCTTGGTTGGGCCAGCTAAGGGAGAAGTAGCTCATCGGAAAGTTAACACTTTTCGGTAGAAGACGGAAGTCGGGGACAGGCGGCCGAGACTTACGGTGAGGCTGATTATCATGGACTTCGGTCTTGGTCGTGTCATTGATATTGACAGGATTCCAGTGGTGCAGGAGGTGCTACACATGGCAGCTAGTGTCGACGTGACGGTCAAGGAGCTGGAGACGAAGGAAGATGCAAAGCAACTCGGAGGATCGGAGATCAGTGACCTGGGGGAGCAGGTATTATGTCGTGGAACGACAAACATGGAGTCCATTTGAGAACCCATGGGGTCAATATGTCACGTCCCAGAACCAGAATACTGGAGAGCGGAGGCAGACATAGCCAGCTACGTATATTGAATATACGGTCACGGCTGTCTAGATACATGAGGGTTTAACTACAAGCCATCAGTCTCCTATGGTCAAGAACAAGCCTATTGTCTCAATCACAAGCAAGTAAGTAAGTGTTACAAGATGTAAGATCGCCAAATATACAATAGTAAGGCATCCCAAACATTATATATTCAGCTGATCATGAAGCTAGTCGTTACAAAATGTCAGGACTAGCAAGAGTTTAGTCATACATGATCAACCCTAGGATCTGTTAATCATGTTACAGCCCGTAGGCAGACAGTAAATAAAGGTACAACCGAGCTAACAAGTGCTCATCGGCTAAACGCCTCAAAAGAATAATTTTACAATAAGGTGGGAGAACAAAAGAAACCCACTCGTTGCCAGGGTTACGCCTGGTGGTCACCATCTGGCTGGAAGGTAGGTAGATTCTCTGGAGCTGCTCCGATATCTGGCCATACAAAACCAGCTGGGTCAGACCCCAGAAAGAGCAAGTGCCACAAAGGAGACTTCACTTAGGAACTAAAACTAGCATATCACAATATAATATTAAAGATAAATAATAAATAAAGAACTGATAATAATAGAGATAACAACAGTAAACTGAGTACGAAGAAACCATTCAAGTAGCCAGGTCACAACCCTTAAACCAAACAAGGACCGGGGTTGTAACCCTTCACCTGAATAGAAACCCGTCTCAAATACTATTGGTAAGGAGAGGACACAGAACTGCTCCGGGAGCCATGTTACAACCCTTAAACCAAACATGGACCGAGGTTGTAACCCTTCGCCTGAACAGAACTAGACCACTGATCTTTATTGCTAAGGCCAGTATGAATAATTAATCATACTGTTAAAGTGAAGTAAGACATGACGAGCATGGCATGGGGTGCAATAAGACAATAAACGAAGAGAGGACACAAAACTGCTCCGGGAGCCAGGTTACAACCCTTAAACCAAACAAGGACCGGGGTTGTAACCCTTCGCCTGAACAGAACTGGACCCCTGATCTTTATTGTGAAGGCAAGGCATAGTAAGCAGGATGATGAGATAACCATGGAACTATTCAGATAGCCAAGTTACAACCCTTAAACCAAACAAGGATCGGGGTTGTAACCCTTCATCTGAACAGAACCTGGTATTCCATCTTTATCGATACAAAATCATGTCATGATACAATCTTGTACAAGATCATGACAAACTAGACTGGGCTGGACTCCATCCAATCAATCACGGCCAAGCAATAAGTACGGCTTGATACTTTAACTAACTAGGGTTATCACAAGCCTAGTTACTATCAAGATGCAATGAGATTATCCCAACAGCCACAAGCCCTGCAGACCATCCGGTTATCCGGGTCGAATGTCCATTTATGGAGGGTGCACCACATGACTGTGTGTTGAAAATGTGCCCTACTCGTCGGTAGGCTACAAGTCCACTTAATACGTCCAGATAACGGAATTGCCTGTAGCTGGAAATCTCTTCATGTCTACTGAATTATTCTAGTTTATTAGTCTTAGTCAATTACTGTAGGTATCCCTGACCGTGGTACTCAGGGATCCCCATCCTAGACATGATGTAAGACAGTACTGATTTATTTGTACAAACACAATCGCCCACGGTGTCCAGGTCTTTTCTACTTGTCATGTCAGGCTAGCTGTCGTAACAGCATGTCATGATATATCATGTCAGTTTACTTGTCGAGAGTGCGCCACAGCGGGCCACGGTCGTGTTCGGGGAATATATGCAAATCTTACATAGTACCAACCTTCTATCAAGAAACCCAAGTTATATAAGCATAAATGTAATATCCCAATATATATGGACAAAAATAATAATAATAATAAAATAAAGAGGACCACAGCTACGGAAGGCCAAGCAGCCATGAAGGAACTAGGCATATGCGGCTAGTGAGAATCGGGCTCATGCGGCTCAGGCCAGCCCGAGTCACGCGGCTGAAAAAAGGATAAGCATATGCGGCTCTGGGGAAAAACTGGACATATGCGGCTAGAGATGAAGGGTCTCATGCAGCTGCGCTGGCAAAAGCCATGCGGTCGGGAAGAGGGGAGCATATGCGGCTAGTGAAGGACCAGTGCCATACGGCTGGGGAGAAATGTAGACTCATGCGACACGGGATTCAGCAAGGGTATGCGGCTGCGGGAGGACGCAGTCTATGCGGCTGCGCCTATGCGGCTGGGTCAAGTAAAAACTTATGTGGCTGCGCTAAGGGCAGGTCCATGCGGCAGAGGATTTGCCCGAGCCTCATGCGGCTGCAGGGAGTTATGCACCATGCGGCCAAGGGTGTTCGGGTTTGATGCGGCCAGAAGAAGGGAGGCCTTATGCGGCTGCGAGATTAAGGTCCATACGGCTGACAAAAACTTGCCGCATGAATGTTCATACGGTCAAGTACTTGTCATGCGGCCAAGAACTGATCATCTTCTCCATTATTCTGAGAAGGATAACCATGAAGTCCATGGCTTCCAAGTCCCGTAATTCCATCATCCAGAGCCCAAATCCGAACTTCCATAGGTCAAAATGGGGCAGAACGAAATGCTCTACAACATGGAACCAACAAAACTTGGAAATAATAATGTTAAGTAGATCAAAACCCAAGAAATCCGAAAATACTATAAAATTAGATCTACACAAATTGAACCATGGAAATTAGAAATGCTAAGTACTAAAGTGTGTTAGAATCTCAAGAGGAAGAGAATGGAACAATAAAAATGAAGTTCCTCCATGAAGCAAGCTACACTTGCCTAAGCTCTCTCTTACTCTCCTGGTGGTTGAAGAAGTAATGGTGGAGAAGAAGAAGTAATGGAGGGAATTAATGAGAAGAGAGAGAAGGGAGTGGGAATGGGTTAAATAAGGAGGGTGGTGGTAGATAGGAGGGTTCACCTTTGGTTCATGATGAACCAAAGCAAACCAAGCCAGGTCGAACCAACCCAAGAGTAAACCAATCAATGAAATGCTAGAATAAATCAAGCAGGAAGACATGCAATACGGGTCAAATTACGTATACGTATACGAAGATACGCAATACGAACCACAGGCATTACAACTCTACCCACCTTAAAAGAATTTCGTCCTCAGAATTGAATTAAGAGGCTAGAGGGACAAGAACAAGCTATACTATTCATAGGCAAGCTATACTAATCAAGCAATCAAGTAATTGCTCATGCAAGTAAGAAATCGAAGGCATGAGGCATAAAAAAGATATTATACCTTACGAGTCAAACAGGTCGGGATATTGCGATCGGATATCATCCTCATGCTCCAACGTTGACTCACCCAAAGAGTGATGACCCCAAGCAACACGGACTAACTTAATAGTCTTGTTCTTGAGTATCTTCTCCCTTCGGTCCAATATAGACACGAGCCTCTCCTCATACGAAAGGTTGGTACCAACAACCAATTCCGAATAATCCAGGATGTGGCTCGGGTCTGGGATATACCATCGCAGTTGGGATACATGGAATACGTCATGCACCTCACGTAGCGACGGCAAAAGAGCGAGACAATAGGATACATCTCCTACTCGCTCAAGAATATCGAACGGTCCTATATACCTAGGACTAAACTTTCCCCGCACGCCGAAACGAATGACGTCACGGTTAGACAAAATCCTCATGAATACATGGTCGCCAATAGAAAACTTAAGAGGGCGCCGATGAGAATCGGCCCAATGATGCTGGCGATCTTGGTCAACTCAAAGATGATCTCTAACTCTCCTGACCACTTCAACAGTCTGAGCAATCATTTTTGGACCAAGCATCCGCCTCTCTCTAATATCATCCCATGCTAGCGGGGATCTGTACTTCCTGCCATACAGTGCCTCGAATGGTGCCATCTGGATGATAGCCTGGAAACTATTGTTGTATGAGAACTTCACCAGGTCCAGGTGATCTTTCCATGAACCACCAAAGTCGAACGTACAAGATCTCAACATATCTTCGAGAGTCTGGATCGTGCGCTCTGACTGGCCATCTGTCTGCGGATGATATGCTGAGCTGAACTAGAGGCGAGTCCCCAAACTCTCTTGCAGGCTACGCCAAAAGTGCGACATAAATCTGGAATCTCGGTTCGAAGTGATACTGACTGGAACACCATGAAGCCTGACGATCTGCCGGAGATACATCTCTGCTAGCTGAGCCGTCGACTGACCAACTCTAAATGGGAGAAAGTGAGCCACCTTCGTGAGCCAGTCGACTATAACCCAAATCGCATCTCTGCTAGCCGGCGATCTAGGCAAGCCAGTCACGAAATCCATGGTCACATGCTCCCACTTCCATTTCGAAAATGGCAAGGGCTGAAGTAGTCCAGCTGGCCTTTGATGTTCAGCTTTAACTTGTTGGCAAACCAAATACCGAGAGACAAACCGGGCTATCTCCCTCTTCATGCCATTCCACCAAAAGTGCTGACGGATATCCGGTACATCTTCGTGCCACCGGGATGAATGGAATACTAACTGTAGGCCTCTGCCATGATCTCCTGTCTGATATCTCCACTGGGTACACAAAGATGCCTCCCATGCCTAAGTGTACCGTCTTCATGAATGTATAACTCTGCTCTTCGTCCTGCCTCACACTCTGCTCTGAGTCGCTGAAGCTTGGGGTCTGCTGACTGCGCCATCCGGATCCTCTCGACTATAGTGCACTGAACTTGCATACTGGCTATCAATGCCATACTGGAAGGAAGAACAACTTCTATACCCATCTTCTGAAGATCTGCTAACAGCTCAGGTTGCGCTGTTAGGAAATAAACTCCGACTCTCCTGCTCAATGCATCTGCAACAACGTTGGCCTTCCCTGGGTGATACTGCAGGTTGACGTCATAATCCACTAGCAGCTCTAGCCATCTCCTCTGACGCATGTTAAGATCCTTCTGGGTGAACACATACTTCAGACTCTTGTGGTCGGTAAAAATCTCCACCCTATCTCCATACAAGTAGTGCCTCCAAAGCTTAAGTGTAAACACTACTGCTGCCAGCTCCAAGTCATGGGTTGGATAATTCCTCTCATGATCACGAAGTTGTCGTGACGCATAAGCTATTACCTTCCCATGCTGCATCAGAACACATCCTAATCCTCTGCCTGAAGCATCACAATACACCGAGAACCCTCCGGTTCCATCTGGAAGCGTGAGAATAGGAGCCGTCATCAAGCCTCGCTTCAACCTCTCAAAAGAATCCTGGCACTCTGCTGTCCAAGCAAACTGCACATCCTTGCAGGTCAACTGGGTCAATGGCGCTGAGATCCGAGCAAAGTCCGAAACAAATCGTCGGTAGTAGCCGGCCAAGCCAAGAAAACTGCGAACTTCTGCAACTGTGCTAGGCACTGGCCACGACTCAATGGCCACGATCTTCTGGGGATCCACTTCTACTCCTCCTCTGGTGATGATATGACCCAAGTACGAAATGCGATCGAGCCAGAACTCGTATTTACTGAACTTGGCATACAATTGGTGCTCTCTGAGAATCTGAAGAACCACACGGAGATGCTGCTCATGCTCCGCCTCACTCTTACTGTAGACCAGGATGTCGTCTAGGAACACAATCATGAACTGATCCAAATAAGGCATGAAGATATGATTCATGAGGTCCATGAATAAGGCCGGCGTATTGGTTGCTCCAAATGGCATCACAAGGAACTCCCAATGCCCATTCCTAGATCTAAAAGCTGTCTTCGGGATGTCCTGCTCTCTGACTCTGATCTGATGGTATCCCGACCGCAAGTCGATCTTCGAGAATACTGCTGCCCCCTTGAGTTGATCAAACAAGTCATCTATCCTCGGGAGAGGGTATCTGTTCTTGATTGTCACTGAGTTCAAGGTACGATAATCTACACATAATCTGGATGTACCATCCTTCTTTTTCATAAGAAGCATCAGGGCTCCCCAATGTGATCCACTAGCACGAATGAATCCCTTGGTTCTGAGTTCTTCAATCATCTTGTACAATATCTCCAATTCTGACGGCGCCATTCTGTAGACTCTCTTTGACACTGGGGCTATTCCGGAAATCAAGTCGATGGTGAACTCTATCTCTCTCTCTGGGGGTATCCCTGGAAGCTCTTCTGGGAAAACATCTGAAAACTCTTCGACTATCCGAGGTAACTGCACTGCTGCTATTGCCATTCGCAACACCGAAGGAGAAGGTTCAACTTTGCCTCGGGAGAAGGAAAACTCCGGCTCGCCTGGAATGCTAAAAATAATCCTGCCAATGTGGCAGTCTATCCTAGCATACTGGTCCCTCAACCAATCCATCCATAAGACCACATCATAATCGGCCATCGAAAACTCTATCAATCTAGCGGGGAACTCTCTACCGCTAACTACGATCCGACACGAGGAAAATACTCTATCTACTCCCACAAGTCCGTTATCAGTAAGTATATTGAGCCTTACTGATAATGACTTGGGCTCCAATCCTACCCGTGTCGCGAATCGTGCAGACATAAATGAATGCGAGGTACCAGAATCAAATAATACTTAAGCTGGAAAGGTGTTGACGAAAATAGTACCTGCCACTACCTCACCTGATGCTATTCCTTCTTCTTCCATGGTCAAAGCCAGCACTTGACTATGTCCTCTGGGTGCGGGTCCCCTCTGCTGAAAATTCCACTGCCTGCTCTGGATCAGGGCTTGGGCTTGGGCATACTGCTGCGGTCTCTGCTGCTGGAATGCCTGGGCCTACGTCGACAATGGCCTCGGGAAAGGGTACTGCAGCTGCTGCTGCTGGACTGGTGCTGGTCCTCTAACTGAAGGACTAGAGAAGGTCGATGAACTCCCTCTGTTCGGGCAGTTCCCATCCCTGTGGTCCGGGATACCACAAACCAAGCACAAACCCTGTGCTCTGCGACACTCTGATATCACATGCCCTGGCTTTCCGCAGTGTGAACATCCCACTGCGGAAGACTGCTTCTGCTTCTGCTGCTGAGGGTGCGTCAGGGTGGAATGCTGAACCGACGTCACTGAGGCCGCCTGCCTCGGAGCTCCAATGGTCAAAGCCCTGGCTGCCGGAGCTGGTGCTGATGACTGATTCATCTGGCCGTAGGATCGCTTCCGTCCTCCGGTCCTATCCACGATCCTCTGGGAGGTATACTCATGCCTCCGGGCTGCTCTCAATACTGTATCAAAAGTCTGATGCTCAAACTGCTCTACCGCCAACAAAATCTCTAGGTGGACCCCCTGCTGGAATCGCTGGGCTCTATCGAACTCGGTCGCCACCAAGGTGGGAGCAAACCGACTAAGCCTGGAGAACTCGGCCGCATAGCCATCGACCGTCCTGCCTATCTGCTTCAGATTGGTGAACCTCGTCTGTAGATCGTACCGAGCTACAGCATCGAAGTACTTGGTCTGGAATCTCTCCCTGAATACTGCCCAGGCAATAGGGACCACTAATCCATCGACCTGCGCTGCCCACCAGCTACGGGCAAGATCTAGTAACTGCAGGCGCACCACGACCACCTTCTCGTTCTCTGGAGTCCTGGCTGCTTCTAGAATCATCTATGTGTCCTAAAGCCATGCATCTGCAGCGATCACATCTTCACTGCCGTCGAAGAAGGGAGGGTTCAAGCGCTTGAAGCTGTTGGCCATGCTATTACCCTGATGACCTCCTCTGGTCAAAGTATTTGCCACCGCCTGGTGCAAGGCATCTCCACGACGATCCTGGGAAGCTAATAGGGACCTGATGAGACCCACCAAAGTGCCATCATCAGGCTCCGCAGGCTGGACGGGCTGAACTGGTGACTATCCTCCAGTAGGCATGACTTTGGAGGCTACTCCTGAATGTTGGGCTTGATCTCCAGGTTGCTGCTGGTCCGCAGGAGGTGCTCCATCTTGCTGATCGACAGGTCCAGGAACAATGCCGCTGAAGAAGACGACATAGGGAACAATAAGAAAGGACCAGAACAGATCAACGATACAAGCATGTGATCAGGTCAAGATTACAGGGATTCAAAAGATACGAGCAGAGATCAAGGGCGAGTACTGATTGAGACATCTATTAGGTAAACCCTCACATATCTTGATTTACAAGACCTGCATGGGCCACCACTCAAACCACGTCACGCCCCAGAACTAGAATACTGGAGAGCGGGGGCAGACATAGCCAGCTACGTATATTGAATATACGGTCACGGCTGTCTAGATACATGAGGGTTTAACTATAAGCCATCAGTCTCCTATGGTCAAGAACAAGCCTATTGTCTCAATCACAAGCAAGTAAGTAAGTGTTACAAGATGTAAGATCGCAAAATATACAATAATAAGGCATCCCAAATATTACATATTCAGCTGATCATGAAGCTAGTCGTTACAAAATGTCAGGACTAACAAGATTTTAGTCATACATGATCAACCCTAGGATCTGTTAATCATGTTACAGCCCGTAGGCAGACAGTAAATAAAGGTACAACCGAGCTAACAAGTGCTCGTCGGCTAAACGCCTCAAAAGAATAATTTTACAATAAGGTGGGAGAATAAAAGAAACCCACTCGTTGCCAGGGTTACGCCTGGTGGTCACTATCTGGCTGGAAGGTAGGTAGATTCTCTGGAGCTGCTCCGATATCTGGCCATACAAAACCAGCTGGGTCAGACCCCAGAAAGAGCAAGTGCCACAAAGGAGGCTTCACTTAGGAATTAAAACCGGCATATCACAATAGAATATTAAAGATAAATAATAAATAAAGAACTGATAATAATAGAGATAATAACAGTAAACTGAGTACGAAAAAACCATTCAAGTAGCCAGGTCACAACCCTTAAACCAAACAAGGACCGGGGTTGTAACCCTTCACCTGAATAGAAACCCGTCTCAAATACTATTAGTAAGGTAACAAGACAATAGACGAAGAGAGGACACAAAACTGCTCCGGGAGTCAGGTTACAATCCTTAAACCAAACAAGGATCGAGGTTGTAACCCTTCGCCTGAACAGAACTGGACCACTGATCTTTATTGCTAAGGCCAGTATGAATAATTAATCATACTGTTAAAGCGAAGTAAGATATGACGAGCATGGCATGGGGTGCAATAAGACAATAAACAAAGAGAGGACACAGAACTGCTCCGGGAGCCAGGTTATAACCCTTAAACTAAACAAGGACCGGGGTCGTAACCCTTCGCCTGAACAGAACTGGACCCCTGATCTTTATTGTGAAGGCCAGGCATAGTAAGAAGGATGATGAGATAACCATGGAACTATTCAGATAGCCAAGTTACAACCCTTAAACCAAACAAGGACCGGGGTTGTAACCCTTCATCTGAACAGAACCTAGTATTCTATCTTTTATCGATACAAAATTATGTCATGATACAATCTTTTACAAGATCAAGACAAACTAGACTGGGCTGGACTCCATCCAATCAATCACGGCCAAGCAATAAGTACGGTTTGATACTTTAACTAACTAGGGTTATCACAGGCCTAGTTACTATCAAGATGCAATGAGATTATCCCAACAGCCACAAGCCCTGCAGACCATCCGGTTATCCAGGTCGAATGTCCATTTATGGAGGGTGCACCACATGACTGTGTGCTGGAAATGTGCCCTACTCGTCGATAGGCTACATGTCTACTTAATGCGCCCAGATAACGGGATTGCCTGTCGCTGGAAATCTCTTCATGTCTACTGAATTATTCTAGTTTATTAACCTTAGTCAATTACTGTAGGTATCCCTGACCGTGGTACTCAGGGATCCCCATCCTAGACATGATGCAAGACAATACTGATTTATTTGTACAAACACAATCGCCCACGGTGTCCAGGTCTTTTCTACTTGTCATGTCAGGCTAGCTGTCGTAACAGCATGTCATGATATATCATGTCAGTTTACTTGTCGAGAGTGTGCCACAGCGGGCCACGGTCGTGTTCGGGGAATATGTGCAAATCTTACATAGTACCAGCCTTCTATCAAGAAACCCAAGTTATATAAGCATAAATGTAATATCCCAATATATATGGACGAGAATAATAATAATAATAAAATAAAGAGGACCACAGCTACGGAAGGCTAAGCAGCCAGGAAGGAACTAGGCATATGCGACTAGTGAGAATCGGGCTCGTACGGCTCAGGCCAGCCCGAGTCACGCGGCTGAAAAAAGGATAAGCATATGCGGCTCTGGGGGAAACTGGACATATACGGCTAGAGATGAAGGGTCTCATGCGGCTGCGCTGGCAAAAGCCATACGGCCGGGAAGATGGGAGCATATGCGGCTAGTGAAGGACCAGTGCCATGCGGCTGGGGAGAAATGTAGACTCATGCGGCACGGGATTCAGCAAGGGTATGCGGCTGCGGGAGGACGCAGTCTATACGGCTGCGCCTATGCGGCTGGGTCAAGTAGAAACTTATACGGTTGCGCTAAGGGCAGGTCCATACGGCAGGGGATTTGCCCAAGCCTCATACGGCTGCAGGGAGTTATGCACCATGCGGCCAAGGGTGTTCGGGTTTCATGCGGCCAGAAGAAGGGAGGCCTTATGCGGCTGCGAGATTAAGGTCCATGCGGCTGACAAAAATTTACCGCATAAATGTTCATGCGGTCAAGTACTTGTCATGCGGCCAAGAACTGATCATCTTCTCCATTATTTCGAGAAGGATAACCATGAAGTCCATGGCTTCCAAGTCCCATAATTCCATCATCCAGAGCCCAAATCCGAACTTCTATATGTCAAAATGGGGCAGAACGAAATGCTCTACAACATGGAACCAACAAAACTTGGAAATAATAATGTTAAGTAGATCAAAACCCAAGAAATCTGAAAATACTATAAACTTAGATATACACAAATTGAACCATAAAAATTAGAAATGCTAAGTACTAAAGTGTGTTAGAATCTCAAGAGGAAGAGAATGGAACAATAAAAACAAAGTTTCTCAATGAAGCAAGCTACACTTGCCTAAGCTCTCTCTTACTCTCTTGGTGGTTGAAGAAGTAATGGTGGAGAAGAAGTAATGGAGGGAATTAATGAGAAGAGAGAGAAGGGAGTGGGAATGGGTTAAATAAGGAGGGTGGTGGTAGGTAGGAGGGTTCACCTTTGGTTCATGATGAACCAAAGCAAACCAAGCCAGGCCGAACCAACCCAAGAGTAAACCAATCAATGAAATGCTAGAATAAATCAAGCAGGAAGACATGCAATACGGGTCAAATTACGTATACGTATACCAAGATACGCAATACGAACCACAGGCATTACACAATACCCTCTTATTAGACTGGAGGGGGAGATTATTGGAGTCCAGTCTGAATTTGGTAACAACATATTTGTGGAATCCAAATATAATTAAATATTTGATTTGATTAGATTTGAATGTCCATAATAGGTGTTGTCTATTTTAGTTATAATATGATTCTTATTTTAGGAAATCCTATTATGATCTAAAATAAGATGTTGATGGAATATTTTAGGCATAATAGGATTCATATTTTATTCATATTTAAGAAATTCTATTATGACTAGAATATTAGTTTTCTCATCCTATATATGGGGTGAGGGTGGAGGCACAAAGAACAGCACAAAATGGAGATTTATGGTGCTCGTCCACGAGAAAATTTAAGAGAAAGTCCATACTTTGCTCTTAGGACTTCGTCATCCAAGATAGAAGAAATAAGAAGATCTAATCGAGGAGTCGTCAACTTCGGTTAGGAAGATTGCTACGAGTTGGTAAGTGATCTCAATTGTAATCTTCTATTTTTCTTCTTGAGAGTGGTGAGGGGGTTGAATCTATTAGGGTAAAGGGTTTAACGTGAGTTTTGTCAATCTTGTAATTTCATCTGAGTTATTAAAGGTTAGGATTTGTCCATGTGACGTACGTCACCGCCATATACTTGTCTTCATCTTGTGCTTGGTGTCCATTAGACGGGGGTTGGTTTTGATCAGGTAGGTTGGCAAAAGTTTTCGCACGCGCCCAACACTTAGCCTGCATACATAACTTTATTAATATTTAATTAATGTTTTTAATTATTGATGGGTAGTGAAGGATATTTTTGGAAAGAAAAACTTCTACGGTGAAGCCTGCTTTTGACATTATATAATAGATATATTTCAATCTTAATGGAACTTAGACACATGTATTGGATCTATTGATCACATAGTTCGTTGATATCAACACGATACAGTTGATACTGATAGAATTTTGCATGTTCCGATCCGTTGTCGGCCACTATCGATACCACGTTGGATGTCTATTTCCAAGTCAATTCAGTGTGGAAAAAAAATTTAGACGAAAAATTATAGGAACAAAAAAATAGTATCAACACAATATTCAGTTGTGCCAAAGTTTAATATTATTGTTTGTTAAAATTATATATTTAAATTCATAATGTTCATCAATATTAATATTATTTTATTGAAAACTAACAAGAAATAATATATAATATATAAAAATTTGTTGTTGATTGAAAGAGGAAGATAGTATAAAGATGAAGAAAATGGAAGAAAGAAGAAGAAAGAGGAAGTTTGTTTGAGTTTTGAAATGGTGTGTTACTCTTAAGAATTTTTTTTGTGTTGTTACAGTGGGAAAAATCAACTTAAATGTCTGTCCCTCAATGTTGTCCCCGAGAAAAAAGTGCGGTGCTAATAACACTAGCCTATTAATGGACCCTTGCGCATGGCTCGCATCTGTCACTAGAATTGGATTAGGGCTTCCTTATCTATTTACCACATTGGATTAGGCCTTAGCATGAATGCATCAAAGGTAAGGGTCATTGCTTTTATATATATATATATATATATATATATATATATATATATATATATATATATATATATATATATAATATATATTTTTTTTTTTGGAAAAAGGGTAAATTTTATTCCAAAGTAACACAGTAATCGTACAACATACAATCAAAGTGGGGAATCCCACTCATCAATACCCCATAACATTTACATCAAATTCAATGTTATGAAGCATGCCCACCAGAGGAGTAACCAGTCCCTCGAATATCCGACGATTTCGTTCCCGCCAGACATGCCAAACCGAAGCAGCCAGACGAACCCTGGCGGTCCGGAACCAGTCCTCCCCTCGACCTCTACTATCTCGGATCACCGTAATGATGGCCCCAGTACTCTTCCCGGAGTCACAACCTCCTAATTTCTGACTTTGCTCCTTCCAGATCTGCCAAGCCAGGTCACACTCAAAGAAGATGTGGCTGATAGATTCTAGCTCCATCCCGCACAACACACACTTGGGATCCGGGACCGGCACTCCAAAAGAACTCAACCGATCTCGAGTAAGAAGGCGACCCAATAGGAGCTTGTATAGACAGAGCTGCATTTTCCTTGCCAGGCCCTTGCACCATACGAAATCGTAGTCAGGACTCAGAGAAAAAGTGCGCCTGATGAGATTATAGCAACTCATGAATTGGAACTCTCCAGTACTCGTGGACGCACCAGTCGGCTCCCAAATCCACCGATCTGCAGGCAGATCCGGATCAATAGCAATATTGCTAATGATCTCTCCCAGCTCCATGGTAAAACGACAGGACTCCGGCCTCCACTCCCCATCGCGAATAATCCGACTATATGTCAGGCCCCGCCTGTCCTCCTGGTGAGTCTGAGCCCCCCTGATGTCCAATAACGAGCAACGATCTATCCAGGGATCTCGCCAGAGGTCCGTTCTAGACCCATCCTTCATGACCTTCCTGATAACAGACTTGAGAATCCTCCTGTGTCTCAGGACAGTCTTGAAATGTGACAGAATGATTGTTGTCAGAAGTACACGTCCAAAAATTGTCCTGCTTCACATATCTGCTATGCATCCAGGCAGCCCAGAGAGATCCCCCATTTAAGAATTTCCATGCCAGCTTAAGCGCGGAGGCCATATAATATATATATATATATATATATATATATATATATATATATATATATATATATATATATATATATATATATATATATGGGAGCGGATCAAAAGTCTCCCTTAGAAAATCTCCTAAAAACCCCCTTCACTCTCGGCCGTAATTTAATGTTAATATTAGTGTTAATGTTAATATTAACATTAATATTAATATTAATGTCAATGTACATATTAATATTTATTTTTATTTTTATATTAATGTTAATGTTAATGTTAATATTAATGTTAATGTTAATGTTAATTTTAATATTAATTTTAATGTTAAGTTAATGTTAATTTTAGCATTTAATGTTAACATTAATATTAATATTAACATTGATATTAATATTAACATTAATATTAATATTAACATTAATATTAATATTAACATTAATATTAATATTAACATTAATATTAATATTAACATTAATATTAACATTAAATTACGGCCGAGAGTGAGGGGGGTATTTAGGGGGTTTTCTAAGGGAGACTTTTGATCCGCTTCCTATATATATATATATATATATATATATATATATATATATATATATATATATATATATATATATATATATATATATATATATATATATATAGGGTTTCCTTATATATATATATATATAATACGCCCTTTCAATTTGGGCGAATCTAGGGTTTCCTTAATCAGCAGTAGCCATGAATGTCGATAGAGGGTCGATGGAGGAGGATGTCGATGCTGGGAAGAAAGAGGAGTAAGAATTCAACTCAGGCCCTCTCTCTGTTCTGATGATGAGCGTTAAAAACAATACCCAGATTCTTATCAATTGTAGGAACAACAAGAAGCTACTTGGTCGTGTAAGGGCCTTCGACCGTCACTGTAACATGGTCCTTGAGAATGTCAGGGAGATGTGGACTGAGGTACCTAAGACTGGCAAGGGAAAAAAGAAAGCACTGGCTGTCAACAAAGATAGGTTCATCCCCAAGATGTTTCTTCGTGGTGACTCTGTCATCATTGTTCTGAGGAACCCTAAGTGAGATTAGAAGGCCTTGTGATTTCAGAATATAGGGTTTTCCAGTTGGGCAACTGCTTTATCTTTTTTGGATCTGTAATACAAAGTTGGTGGTGTTTCGGGATTGTGACAAAAGCGAGCTTCTCTGTTAGTATATATATATATATATATATATATATATATATATATATATATATATATATATATATATATATATATATATATATATATATATATATATATATATATTGAACAAATGGCTAAAGCCTTCATTAAAACAGTAAAGAGGAGGTTGGAACCGGGATGTAGCCCAAGTTCCTACATATATATATATAATATATATATATATATATATATATATATATATATATATATATAAATATATATATATATATATATATATATATATATATATATATATATATATTTATTTATTTTATATATATATATATATATATATATATATATATACTAACAGAGAAGCTCGCTCTTGTCACAATGAAATATATATATATATATATAAATATAAAATATATATATTTATATAAATATAAAATATATATATATATATATATATATATATATATATATATATATATATATATATATATATTTTTATATATATATATATATTATATATATAATGCAGCTTAGAAATGATTCAAAAGGGGGACGTCAAAGTAGTATGTATATCATCATCCATTTAAATAAAATTAAAATTAAAAAAATAAATAACTACATGCATACTCTATTAATTATTATTTTTTAAATTAACTAAGTATTTAATTATCTAATACAATTTATTTATAATTAAGTAATTCTAAATCAAGTGGTTATGGTGGTAGGCATTTCTCTTGGATGCTTGAGTTCAATTCCTAGAAATGACAATTTTTATAATAAATTTATATTTAATTTTTTTAATATTTTTTCGCACGTGCAATACACACACAATACACACACACACACACATATTTTATATATATATATATATATATATATATATATATATATATTTTATATATATATATATATATATATATATATATATATATATATATATATATATATATATATATATATAGAGCATAGTGGTTAAGAGAGATGCATGCGGCCCGAGTGGTCAGGAGATCGATTTTCGGTGGGAGCGTTCGCCACAATTACCTTCTTTCATTATATATATATATCCTCAAGTCCAAGTGGTTAAGGAGGGAGGCATCCTCCCATAAGTTGCGGGTTCGAGCAACGGAAATATATGTTAATTCTCATGTGGTGGAAAATTAACATAAGGGCAGCTGCTACAAGTTGCGGTGTGGGTGTGGACCTTGTTATTCCCGAAACAGATCTTAGATGGAAGAACGTGAGTGGACAGAGTGATTCTCTAGAACGAATTTTTGTCAAACACTCTGTATAAGAGGAACTTCGAGAATTGCTTCTCAAGAAGATCCTGAAGTCTCTGTCTCAAAGACGGAGGAAGAAGAAAAAATAGAAAGAAGTAAGAAGGAAGAGAGAAATGCAACTTTGCAGGGGTGATGAAGATCACCGATGCTCAAAGCAAGATTCGCCTTTATACGAACCGCTTTCAGGAAGCAGCAAGTTCTCAAACAACTTCTGGAACGCTCGTTGGTCAACTTTTTGTGACTCGATCAGGCTCCCTGGACACAACAAACTTTCTTTTCTCTTTTCTTGGTGTATCTTACAAAGGAGGTCGGGGGTTCTATTTATAGAGTGGAGTGAGACCACCTTTTCTCCTATCTGATGTGGGACTAAAATGCCAATCCTTAAAAATAGAGTTTGATATTTTAGATCATCCTACAATCAACATAGTCATGTACCAGTCCACACCTACCCTCGAACACGTCCGTGCATGCACGAGGCATCCTGGAGTCCGTGTCCGAGTCCGAGTCCGAACAACAAAAAGAAACTTGCTTCCTTGTTAAAATTAATCATTTTTTCTTTTAGAAAAATACTCCCACATGGCATCACTTGTGCCCCACCATACCTCATGTGCATACCTCAACACAAGCAAAGCATTATATTGAGATACTCACCATTTGGTGGCCGATGTGAGACTATCTTTCCTAGTCTAAAGGCAAAAATACCAACAATCCTCCATATATCTCGATATATGGGTTGAGCGTTGCCTAAAGTGACTGCCCATTATGCATAAGGATAAATATCGCTTCGACTTGAATTTTCCCGCCTGGATCAAACAACAGTATGATACAAGAATGGACTAAGCCTTAAATTCTGTACCATAGCTGCAATTCTTTCCACCAACACAATGGCATCAACTGTGCTTCCGGTTGCATATTAAAGGCCTTGTGCCCGCCTGGTTTCGGTGTATGTATTTTTGGTGTCTACAAGTTTATCCTCAGATACGGCCTATATCTCTTTCATACACTATAGGTGAGTTCTTTTAAAGAGTCTTAACATGAAGCCTTTCGCTTCCTTGCGGTGTTATGCTACTATGACATGGCCCAAAGCCGAGGCAATGCTTCATGTGGTGTCATACCACTGTAGCATGAGGCTCAGCCTCTTTGTAGTGCTAAACTACCCAGCATGACGCCTTTCGCTTCCTTGTGGTGTTATGTCGTTGTGACATGGCTCGCATAGCCGAGGCTTTACCATTTCTAAGTACCTCTTAGTGGTGTCAAACCACTATAACATGAGGTCACCGGCCTCTTTGTAGTACTGCATACTACTCTTCATTATTCAGTATTAGGCCACTTGCCTATGTGGGGTGCTACGCCGCCGTGACATGGCCCGAAGCCGATGCTTACCCTCACGAGGTACCTTCTAGTGGTGTCACCCCACTGTAGCATAGAGTACTATACTCCTTTGAGTGCTGTTCTACCCGTGCTTCCTGTAAAGCACGTCGGACATTCTAAATGCCCGAGAACTCATTAAGGCGTCTAAGTCATCCTCCTACAGGACTTTATTCTATTTAAAGAACAAACATTAGACAACAGTGGTTCTGGGTCCGTAACCCCTCAGAGTCTCAAGGACTACCCACTGTTCCTGATATTCTCCCAGTTAATGGTCATTTTTTGAAACAAAATCTAGATGCCTGGTAGATTTCTCTTTGAACCAATCGGCATAAACTTTATGGTAGGATTGCAGAGACACAATATCAGAGGTCCGTCAAGCCCATTTTCTTGCTAGTCTTCAACTAGCTGGCACTTGAGTCCTTAGTGAACGGATCCGTCAGATTCTCCTGATTCTGAACACCAACCACTATAATGATCCACGCTTGAGATGCTCATTCAGTGCTCTGTACTCTAGTTGTGCAGTCCTCTTCTTACCATTGAAGAGATCATCCGATGCCACTGCTGTAACCACCTGATTATCGTAATACATCGGCATCACTCGAATTTGCGCACAAACCACATGAAGATCGTTTCTGGTTGTCGCAATACATCGACATCACCCGGATTTATGCACCAACCACAGAAAGATCCTTCATAAGCTCCCGAAGCCATCATGTTTCATACCCGAAGTAATTTTGTTGCAGCTGACAGAACTCAGATTCCACAGTAAGAGAAAGGTCTACTTCTTCAACTTTCTCAATATAGCAGCACTAACCTTGGATCTACTTCTTTGAATTCTTCGATATAGTAGCAATACCTATGTAGAAGATGTAACCTCTTATTTCTCTCCTTCCGAGCATTAACTGGCATATGAAGCCTTCTACCCCTATAGGGTCACCACTGTAGTGCATCCTTATGAGTCCCTGAGAGATATCACATTAATGTCTTCACAGCTTTCCAAAGATCAACACTTGGATTGCTCGTGAATCGACTTGGCATGCCTACAGCAAAAGCTATGTCTGGCCTGGTGGTACTTGTAGCCTACATCAAACTCAAGATGATGCTCGAGTACACCAACTGTCTAACGTTTCTCCAGGATCTGGCTTCAGCTTTTGATCACACCTGTAAAGAGTATCGATCCCTGGACGACCCTGATATCCATAGCGTGTGAGAAACTTTCCATGTAGTGAGCTTATGACAGAGCAAGCTCAACTTCCGTCTGGATTATTTAACTCCCCAAGATGACATTCGTATCTTCCATGTCCTTCATACGAAATCTGGACGTGAGGAACATTTTTGTTCTAGTGACACATCATTATGTCATCCACATAGAGACAAACAATGACTCCTCTATCATCAGCAAACTTCGTGTAACCACACTTAACATTCTCGCTGACCCTGTAGCTTATTGAACTAATATAACCTGGTCAAACTCCTCAAGCTACAGATTGGGAGCATACTTTAAACTGTACATAGAATTCACCAACTTGCAGACTTTGTCTTCAAGACCCTGAATGACAAATCTATCTGGCTTTTGTATGTGAATCTTTTCTGTCATTTCTCTATCCAAAATTACTGTCTAAACATCCATTTGATGATAGAGTAGCTTATGAATAGTAGCTACGAGAATCGTCATCCTGATAGTTGATATCATGTCAACCTCACCAATCTCCTGTTCTTGAGAAAACCCATCTGGCAACCAGCCTAGCCTCGAACTCATCATCAGTTCTGTCACGCTCTGACCCAAAAAATCGTTCGTCCTCGCTAGATTTCACCCGAATCAATCGTCCTCGCTGGGGCGTGATGTCGTACGAGCCTAGAGTTGCACTCGTACAAGATAAGATGGCAGATTCACATAAGTTTATCTCAAATTGATAGCATTCGCAGCAGAAGGAAACAAAGTATATAATAAGAATCTCTTTTATTGATAATGAACTTTGGTTACAAAGGCACTGAATAGCTCAGCTCATAAACAATACCAATTGGCTTATAACACTCATGACCTCTCTCTAGCTCCCAAAGGATTACATTATTCCATACATTATGCCTCTTTATAGCCAACAAGTAGTCTTCGACCGAACATCTCCATGTTGCAAGTCCGAACAACAATGCGGTAGCTCGTCTCGAAACGCTAAGGTCTCTAGGCCTCGACGCGTCCAAGCCAAGTCCCGCCACGAGCTGAACCTATCCTGAACCTGCAAGTAAACTGGTAGAGGATCAGTACTTTCGTCCTCGCTGTACCGATTAAGACCCACTCGTCTAAACTAACACTAAGTAAATTAGTGAAGCATGCAGATTATTTGGTGATCTTTCTATTTATCCTTAGGATCAGTTTCATGGCAAGGTTTAAAGCAGTAAAGCATGTTATTGATAGCAACTGAATCATATATGTGTCCAGTATCGTGTCCCTGCAACAGATATGGTTAGCCATATACTGAATATAAGCATAGTGATCGTGCACGTTTATATCTCCATCCGCCAAGCCTACTATCTATAGCAATTTACCTAATCAACCAACAAACTTAGCATAATCATAAGGGTGGTAGGACTTGCGCCTGCACCCAATACTAATCTCAAGTTCATCGGCCCTAACTATATGAAAGGTCACGACATTCCGTACCGTAATGGACTGGTATCTCAACGTGGAAGCAGGCGATCGATCCAGTACGGATTGCTAATCCACTATCCGAAGGATCCCAAACTTATTGATATCATAGCTTATCACAATATTGGTCGGTCGTAATCCATCATAATGAAGTGCACCATAAATACCAAACATAATTTCCTCCTAGGCCGAACGGTTCCGGTGCCCCGGTCGTAACCATTCGAGGGAAGTCGCACCCGTGTATGGGCCATCCGAGTACATTGACCATGCAATATGCGCCTGAGTTTTATACAACCAAACATGTTCTCCTATCTCTATTTCTATTTGGCATAATGCCTCAATACGTTCATATTGATGCACGATACCCCAATACACACATCTACTCAACCGACGGTTCTCAAGTTATTCGTATAATAGCAATTCCGTGTCAATTGTGCCACAACTGCATACTTCGATGCACGAAATATACCCATCAATGTTCGGACAGTTCTGTGGTGTTGCACCACAACTTGTCCAATTTGCTCACTAACTCATTTTCGTAGTCTTCGTGCACGGATGCACGTTCAACGCCATATATTCAATGTTCTAGGCCTATTATTCGATGTTCTCTGAGTCGTGCACTTGATGCACATCTTAAGTTTGCCTTTCAATGTTCTACCATCAATGTCCTACTGCGATCCGTGCACTTGGTGTACGTTGTCTCAATTGTTGATTGTTTAATGTTCTATCTTAATGTTCGACACACTAAGACCTTTATTCGATTTGAGCCACGCTTCGCTATCTCGATAGGAACACTAGCATAATAGGGTACGATTTATTATGCATGAAGGAGTAGGGAAGAAGGGTCAAGAACCCGCCCATCTTAAGCCGATATGCCTTGTTGTTTTACCGAGCTGATGCGGCTCGATTTCATAACTTTGTTGCACGACCAACTCTTCTGACTTAGCCATTCAAGCACTTTGTGCTCTGCTGAACTACTCGACCGATTTGGCCTACCGTATCCATGCTCCAGTCTATTGTAAGGCGATATTTTGGTTTTGCGGATACTGTTGCGAATAAGGCAAAATGTCGACATTTTATAATTCAGTGTAAAGGCGTAACCTGCACACGAAATTAACTAAAGTCAATATTTCTTCGAATCGGACTTATGCCTTGCATCGCTTCAATTTGTAGATTCGAATCGACTCACCGCTTTTTTTTGGGCCAACGTAACTCTTGCATCGATTCGCATCGATACTTCATCGGGTCAACACAACTCTTTGAGTCAACTACTCATCGTAATGCATCGTGCATTGCTGACTTGAATCACTAAACAAAATTTCTTACGTCGAATCAGTCTGATCAGTTACCAACTACCACAACTGGAAGAAGATCGAACTCACGTCTATTGAGAAACCGAATCCGTACTGAATCCTTTATTTTTCTTGCCGCTACGCGGAGAGGGCATTACATAATATACCACTCAAAACAAGGTTCGTCCTCGAACCGAAACCAACACTCAATCCAAGTGTTTTTCTAGATCCTTTCACGATCTCGTGCTACTATCGTTTGAATCATACAACTTAGTTTGGATCATACACATATTTTAGGCGTTCCACCAATATATGTATTTCAGCCAAGCACAGTTGTAGGATATTGGAACAAAGCTAACATATAACTTATTATCCTCAATTACTTGCCATCTCATACTCTCGACTTGGTCAGATCTTAGCATCTATTCCCAAAATCATTCTTGTATGCATTTATTCCATAACACGTGAACATCCTCCAAACATTTTGGCATACCACATGATTCAAAACCAAAATTTCAATTTCACAAGTTTCTCATCGACTATCTAACGTATGCGTTCCATCAAGTCGTTGCGCATCTGATCGCAAAAAATTTCACAGCATTCTCTATATCTCATGCAACTCAAGCCTTTTATCTAATTATTCATAAAATTTTGCCTCAATGACATGGACTAAGTCGAACACGTCCAAATTTCTTTTGCCTACAATTTGCACTATGCTTTGCATACGCAAGTAATTCGATATAATTCACGTTCTCGAAACTATCTACGCATCGCATCTGGGACTACCCCCACTAGGTAAATTATCCAGACATCGTGCTTAATCTCTCCCGACACAAGAGGTCAACTTAAGTCTATGATGCTCAAAGGCAACAATCTTTCTGACCCAAGGTCTTTTACGATACGTTCATCTCTGATTCTCGATCGAGTACGAATCACCAATCAACTTTCTCAATCCAATCCCGACATATTCGTTTCGCTAATCTCGATCGTGCCTTCAACACACGTAGCCTAATCGTTACTGAATTCGATCTACGATACGATCCTATTGTCGTGCCCCTATTCTCAGTTTCGTACACAACATGATTTTCATAATCGCCTATCCACATCGATATGCTAAGTATGTTCATCAAAATCTATTTGATCCTCGACTAGCAAACCACTCAAGTACTTATTCGATCAATCGTCAAAGTCTATCTCTATCAATCTAGCTCAAGGCTGTCCCGTTAAGTCTCAGTACACATATTCAATCAGCTAGACTTATCATCAACCTGCATGACATCATTATTTTATCCTCGATGCAATTCCTTATGCGACTTCGTTTGGTCATCTTACGGTCTCCGATATTTACTTTGATTTGGCGGTCAAGTATTCTAGGATCAGCTGTCCTGAAGCTACGCTCGATAATTGAAGATCATCAACGAGGGACAGTTACTACGAACCATGCTATATCCTATTTTGGAGCCAAATCAATTTTCAATAATTCCTATAGGACTTTACCGAATCCGACATAATTCTTCTAATCCACATATATCATCCTACCCGCGCAACTGATGTGCCGTTACTATCTGAATCACTCATGTCTGACCGTTAACAATGTCGCTTACCAAGCAACATTTGTTTACCTTGAGTGCGAGTCTATCTATCCACGGTCAATATCTGACACACTCTATGCTCATCGCACAATCCTCGAATTCACCTTCGTATCAAACCATAAGTCAAAAATCCAATTACCACGCCCAGATCTCCTTTAGGTTCGATCATCCCCGCTGGGCATGAATCACCATGCCAGCGCTCCCACAGAATGATCGTCCTAATCTGGCGTGACGTATGTGCCAGTCTAGAGTTGCTCTCGCACAAGACAAGAACGTCAACGTTGTGGTTATCATCTAAACAATCAAGATACTTTTGTTTTCATCCAGGTAATATATCGATCCATTCTCAGATTCTTCGAAGCATTTCCACCGTTATCATCCGAACTGACATCAACTTAACTTGCATCTTATTCATCCAACAATAATGCTCAACATAATTTTTTTTCATTCGATCAAAGTATTCCCAAGTTATTGCATATCATCTTTGATACGTCTCAATACCATCGTCGATGTGCATAACATGAACATCTTTCTTTCTCGTAAACTCCAATTCATTGCAATGACTGTTATTATCTGAAGTCGAATGCAAATCAAGTCTCACATGCATCAAGATCCATCCAGTCGTATCTTGCTAACTATCACAATCGAGCGACACAATTTTCAATTCCTTACACCCATTCTTGTATTCACAACTCGTACTTCCAGATTGCGCTATCGACTCTTCGTGCTAACTCAAATTCGTTCGCACGACCCTTCGCATCTGACCAACTCATTTTGAATAAGTCTTCGCATTAACTCTACTTAATTTTGATCGAGTCAATTATTTCCTCAACGCAAAATTTCTTTCCTATTCTTAGCCTATCATTCGGCTTACACCCAACGAGTTCTCGTTCGACTCATCATTTATTAATGCGAATCCGCGTCTGATCGTTCTAACACAATTCATCAAAGCATAATTGCATCGCCTCCTACCGAATTATTCCCACTCGAGTCTCGGCACTATTCCATCTGTCATGGACAAACTTATCGCAACCGACACAATCATCTCGATGCATTGTATTACAAGTCACCAAACGATTTGGCGTAGCTATCACCAAGTGGTATTGCATATACCACTCAGAAATCGAGCCTATTGTTATCGATACAATGCTTCGATGTACTGATCGCATAAGTGGTATTGCATATACCACTCAAAATTGAGTCACTACTCGACATTACACTCCGCATAGGTCCGACATCTATTTTTAAATTAACTATCCCATGGCGATCCTTTCCGATCCCGGATATAGCATTCGCTTACCCGAGTTGGGTACAATAACTTGGCCAACATGCACTATCGTTCATTCAAGTTTGACATTCATTCAGAGCTAACCGTGCCTTGGTGATCATACCGATCACAACGTAACATTTGCTACTGAAGGCTCAATACGACATTCGGCCAACATACATGTTCGTCTACCTCAAAACTCGATTCAACTCACTACTAAAATACAACGATTTAGCGACGGCAACATCCGTCGAAAATCCGTTGGTAATTCCCATTATCGACGGATTTTTGACGGATACGGGCTAAAAACATCCGTCGGAAATAATCTCGTCGCTAAAACTAGCCCGTCGCTAGTCCGCCGCTCTGCGACTAACTAGCGACGGATTTCCGTTGGCAAAATAAAAACTTTTAGCGATGGTAGGCCGACGGTTTCCCGTCAACATCGACAGGTTAAATTTTTTATATATTCATACAAAATTGCAACGGACAATACGTCACTAACTCGTCGCTAACCGTGTATCAGAGGATTTCTGATACGTAATATCCGTCGCTAAAGCATCGCTAACGTCGACGGATTAGCGACGAGTGAGCGACGGACAATACGTCGCCACACTTCTGGAAATCTTCCATATTTCCAGAACAAGATCGATGGGAAATCCGTCGCCATTCCGTCGCCTCTCGACGGATAATCCGTCGGTAAGCTGTCGCTATCTGATATTCGTACAATTAGCGACGGATAGTTCGTCGCTAAGCTGATGCGAAGCAGTCGCCAAATACACTACCTCGTCAGATTAGCGGCTACTTGGCGACGGATAATCCGTCGCCACCCTTCTGGAAATCTTTCATATTTCTAGAACATGATTGACGGGAAATCCGTCGCCATTCCGTCGCTTAAATGTCGCTATCTCATATTCATACAATTAGCCACGGAAAGTTCGTCGCTAAACTGCCGCGAGGCCGTCGCTAAATACACTACCTCATCGGATTAGCTGCCATTTGGCGACGGATAATCCGTCGCCATGCTTCTGGATATCTTCCATATTTCCAGAATATGAGCGACGGGAAATCCGTCCCCATTTCTTCGCAAAAGTTTTCCAGAAACAGGCCGACGGATAATCCGTCGGCAAGCCGTCGCTAGCTGCAAACGTCCGTCGGTAGTCCGTCGACAAACCGTCGCTATCTGCAAACGTCCGTCGGTAACCCGTCGGTAATCCGTCGCTAACTAAAATATTTTTGAAAAAAAATTACAGGAAAGAGACTGTTCCCTGTAATATAACATATTCAGCATCCACCATACACAAATATAACATATCCGACATCCAATATATCCAACAAATATTCATATTGCCAACACAATATCTCCAAACATCCAATATATCACAACATACACTAAAATTATCCAACACTATATCCAACACACTATCCCAACATACATAGCAAAATATTCAATCATAAACAAAATATCCAAAATATACACATCCAAATGTATAAATGTCCAAAAACATAAATAAAATCACTGAGAAGGAGGAGACGGATCGTCTCGTGCTCTCTCCGCCGCATCCGCTCTGCGTATATAATCCTCCACCATATGTGGCGGCACTTGGGACAAGACGTGGTTTGGAAGCGAGCGTAGCTGCTCTGACGACACCATGTCAAGGAGCGCCACGATAGTAGCATCCGATACCAGGCGGGCCTCGGAAGAGCGGTCAAAAGATAACCGTCCAGAACAATAAGGACCAGGTCGATCCGAAGCACCGGCAGTAGCAGTAGACGGAGCGGCAGCAGACGGACCAGGAGCAGACGGATCGGGAGCAGAAGAAGGATGCGGATAGTGCCCCAGCACTATCGACCGCAAATTTGACACCACCGTGGCGAGAGTCGCAAGCTGCATCCTCACATCGTCTGCGGGGGGCGCGGGAGGAGGCGGAGGCGGTGGATATCTCAGAGTCGACGTCTGCAAAAAATTTGCCACGGAACCTAAGCCGTACAGGTGCCCTTTCCTAAAGCCGTCGGCGGATTCTATGAACACGTCGTCGTAGCGAGCGGCCATAGAAGAGGGCGTCTGGGTGGGCGTCGTTTTGCCGACATCCTCGGTAGGAGGCTCAATCCGACGGAGTGCCTCACGATACGCAGCCTATCCAATGAATGTGTTTATACTATAAGTTTTCCTAAGTTATAATCTAATCCTATGTTTCCCTAAGTTATAGTTTTAATCCTAAGTTTACCTAATTAAGTTATAGTTATAATCATATGTTTTCCTAAGTTATTGTTATAATCATGAACGTAAGTACTTACATCAGTCTCCTGGGCCCTCGCGTCGACGAAGCTCCCGTCCTTCCGCCTCTTGTGCGTATGTACGAATACGTCGTGAGCGGTGACCGCCTCGGCCTCTCTCCCCTCCTTCACTGCCTGTTGGGCCTGCATACGTAGAATTTAATTAACTTCATATACCAATAGTACCGAATTAAATTGTGGAATGAATTTGCGGTATCTCACCAAATTTGTACGCGTCCGTGCGTGGGGCCTTGATCCCTCCGTATGGAGACCCGCGGCCTGTCTATTCGCCTTGGCTTTCTCTGATTTTTCCTTGTATCGAGGAGTATTCATCTTCTCCAACATCTCCTCATAGTTCTCCGCCCGGATCTAGTCCTTCTTCGTATGCGCCGTACGAAAGTTGTACACCGCATCCCGTATCTTCTTCCCGGCGACGGCTTTGTAGGTCCTGCGGATCGCCTCCTCGCAATGGAGGGGCCACTAGAACGTCCTCTGACACACAAATTCAAATATCACGTAATTAAAAAATTAATAAATTAAAGAATAATTAATTATTAACCCTAAGATATATACCCTCATCTCGTCGAGCCAGACGTACTGCCTGTCCTAAGGCACCTCAGAAAAATTGAGGTAGGGGCCATGGTAGTTTTCCCGGATAATGCACCCTAGACTCCGGGCAACATCCCACGAAAAAAATCTATAAAAAAGCAACGACTGAATTATTGACTTGAATAAATGAAACAAATTTAATAAATTAACTTAAATTTACTTACGATTCACCCGCGGGCCATATCTCTCGTCGGAACTCGCCCGTCGGCCTCTCTGGTGGCGTCGGAGGATCCGAGGGTCCGTGCATGTACTCCCCGGTAACAGGATGAAACTAAATCCGGGGGTACTCCGGGGTCCACCGTGCAGTAACTGCTGGGTCCGCTGCTGCATCTGCTGATTCATCCGCTGGTGCATCTGGTGGCGGAACGGATCCGCTAGCGGATGGAGGAACGGATTCGCTAACGGATGGAGTCGCAGGCCTCGACGAAGATTGACGGCGGGAAGAGTGTGTGCCCGGGCTCTCTAGGTCGGGATCGGAGGTCACATCCGGGAAAGACGTCTGGCGACCACGACCGCTACCACTACGCCCACGCCCACGACCACCACCACCACCACCATCACCACGACCACGGCCAGCACCACCAGCACGAGTGCTCGCAACCATGCCCTGTAAATATAACACATAAACATAATTAATAATATAAAAGTATAAATGAATATAAAACTAAACTAAAATATATATACCAGCAGTAGGGCGACGAGTGCCGGCCAGAGGAGTAGGACTAGGAGTGTCATCTGCAAAAAGAAAATCATACAATAAGTAGATGATCGAATGACAAAAACATGAACTAAAAGAAGAACACAGAAGTTTAATTTAAACTGAATCGTCCTCGTCAGCGGCCTCGGCCTCGACAAAAACATGAACTAAAATATATCGATATTTAATCATCGTCATCGTCCTCGTCCTCGTCTTCATTCTCATCATCATCCTCATCCTCATCCTCGACTTCATCTGTATCCTCATCCTCATCAAGTTCTTCTTCTTCTTCTTCAATCTCAATACTTGGGACAAGATGCCTCTTTCTCCCCTGGTTGACATCTAAGTCTTGTATATCAACCTCTTTCTCCCCTCTATTTTCTTCAGCAGGAGGTATATCAACCTCTAATTCAACATCTATAGTATCCGACCGTTGTCCCAAGTATTAGAGCTTTTCGATCTCGTCCTCTTGGTATGCTGGGTCTCCAACGTTGAATGTATTTCTAGATTTAATCTTGCATACTCTCCACTAGTCAAATTGATCTATACGATGCCTTGGGTAGCTTGTATAGTAGACTTGAACAGCCTGACTTGCTATCGCAAACGTGTCGGACCCTCTATACCTCCTGCGATGATTTATATCGACGAATCCAAATTGTTTATCGATTCTCCAATCGATATTTGGTGTCGTATCAAACCACTCACATTTGAACATCACAATATGCATATCATATGGGGCACTATATTGTAAATCTACAATATTCCGAAGCACTCTATAATAGTCAAAGTCCGGCTTGTCGTCATAGATGGTGCCTCTTATGCAAACACCATAATCCTTAGTACTGAAGTTGTCATTGACAAATTCGGCATTTATAGCATGCTGAGTTGCCCTAAACTTGAAGCCATTAACGACATAGCCTGGCCAAGTCTTCGCATGCTTCTTCGGTACCAATGTCAAATAACGAATGCTCTCATTTGTGAGTGTTGTTTCAGACAATAAAACCTGTAAACAAATAATGATAATTTAAATGTTTTACTTGCATATATTTTAATGGTAGCCGTATAACATATTATCTCAGTTACTTACGTATTTTTGAAACCAGGTCAGAAAAGTACAATCAACCTCTCTTTGAAGTCCCTCATCGGTAATATCGGGTGTCATTATTTTGACTTCATCTCTAAATACACTGTTAGAGAGAATAAAAATAAGTGTTTAGAGATTATAACAAGGTGTAGTCACTTACTTTTCCAAATCTCTCACTTCTTGTATGTCACAATTTAACAATACATATCGGTGCGCGGCATCTTACTCATCGTCAGTCAACCACCGATTCTTACTTGCCCCAATAGGCTTGCCCCTTAAATTGAATATACCTCCATCCTCAACGTCTTTGTCATTCCTTTGAGGTCTATTTTGATTTGTCTCGACATGAGTATCGAAATAAATGGAGCAGAAGTTTGACACCTCCTCGATAAGATATGCTTCGCATATCGAAGCCTCTATATGAGCCTTGTTGCCAACTTTCTTCTTTAGATGGTGTAGGTACCTAGAAATACAAATTATCTTGAGAATTGACAATGAATTACAAAATTCTACTTAAATTATATTAATATTTATTTACCTTTCAAAGGGGTACATCCATCGATAATGAACAGATGCACCGACATGGGCTTCATATGGTAGATAAATCGGTAGATGCTCCATGCTGTCGAAAAAGTTCAGTGGAAATATTTTCTCTAACTTGCAAATTGTTAAGACAATCTTCTCCTCAAGTTGTACCATATGTTGTACCGTCAGCTGAGTTGAACAGATATCCCTGAAGAATGTAGACAGCTCGACCAACGGAACCCATACAGCAGAAGGCAACAACTCTCTCAAAGCAATGGACAGTAATCTTTCCATAAATACGTGGCAGTCGTGACTTTTCATTCCTGTTAGCTTGCGTTCATTGAGATCAACGCATCTAGACAAATTCGACACATAGCCGTCGAGAAATCTTAAAGTAGATATCCACTTGCAGATCATTAATCTATCTTCTTTGCTCAATGTATATGGCGCTATAGGCTTACTTAATTGACCACCAGCTTCCCTTTCTATCAAGTTTAGATCATGACGTTTGCATATCTCGGCCATGTCTTGTCTTGCTTTTGGATTGTCCTTCGTCTTTCTTTTAATATCCATGACGGTATTGAAGACATTATCGAACACATTCTTTTCGATATGCATGACATCAAGATTATGTCTTATAAGATTATCTTTCCAATAAGACAAGTCCCAGAAAATACTCCATTTGGTCCAGTTATGGCTTTGACCGAACCCCTCGACACGATTGTTCGATGGATCTTCCATTGCGGTGGACAATTCCTTTACAACTTCCCAAATATCGTATCCCAAAAATCTGGCAGGAGGATCAAGAAATTCTTGTTTTCTAGATCTGAACGCGTCCTTGTTCTTTCGCCAAGGATGGCTCACGGGCAGAAATTGACGGTGACAGTCAAAGAAAGAAGTTTTTGCTCCATATCTAAGGCGGAATGCCTTACTATTTTCCATGCATATCGGACAAGACATGTTGCCGTGCGTACTCCATCCCGATAGCATATCGTATGCTGAAAAATTATTGATTGTCCACATGAGTGAAGCTCTCATCTGAAAGTTCTGTTTCCTGGAAATATCATACGTTGTGACACCGATCTCCCACAGCTGTTTCAGCTCATCCACCAACGGCTGTAAATATATATCAATGTTCTTCGTCAAATTTTTGGGACCGGGTATGATAGCTGTCAAGAACATATAAGGAGTCTTCATACACATCCATGGTGGCAGATTGTAAGGGGTAAGAATGACCGGCTAGCATGAGTATTGAGATCCCGACTGTCCGAAAGGGACGAAGCCATCAGAACATAGCGCAAGGCATATATTTCTAGGCTTTGCAGCAAAATCTGGATGACACAAATTAAAATATTTCCATGCCTCTCCATCCGAAGGATATGACAATTCTCCTTCGTCCTTTATGCGTTCTTTGCTGTGCCACGTCATGTGTTCCGCTGTATTCAGAGACATATACATCCTCTGCAAGTGCTTCGTGATCGACAAGTAATGTATATACTTGTAAGGACGTCGTTTTCTAGTTTACTTTCCTTTTCCCTGTACTGGCTTGTAACGATCCGCATTACAGAAGCTGCAACTTTCTGATACGCAATTCTCTTTGTAGTAGAACATGCATCAACAATCTATCTTCTTGTACCCCAGCCCCAGTTGTTGGACCATCATCTTTGACTTATAGAAGTTTTTTGGGAGCTCTTTTGATTTCTTCGGTAATACCTCGTTGATTAGTTGTGTGATCCGATCATAGCAAGCTTATGGTAAGTTAAAATCAGACTTTATGTTCAGCAACCGCATCGTCACTGACAGTACGGAATGAGTCTCACAACCAGGATATAGAGGAGTATTTGCGTCTTGAAACATATCATAGAACTCCTTCGCCTCGGGATTAGGATCCTCCAGATCAAAATTAGGCCCTGCCGTATCATACACCATATCTCGTACAAGGTTCTGACATCCGTCGTCTTCGAGGACATCCATTACAGCATTATCATCAAAAACATAAGTGCCAGCTTCCGCCTCCTGTCTTTCCGAATATATTCACCTTGCGATGACCACGAGCCGTAATCACGTACAAAACCCTTACGGGTCAAATGATCTCTCACAGTCACCACATATTCGTAACGTCTATTGTGACAATTAACACATGGACACTTGATTTTGTTACCGTCCATGTACTGAGCTTTGCCCATGGCATATTTAAGAAATACTTCCACGTCTGCCTGAAAATCGTCACTAACACCAATTCTGCTCTCGTGTTGCCGTTTGTACATCTATGTACGATCAACAAAGTAACGATTCATCCTTGATTTGGATGTGAAAATATGTATCGTAAGACAAACTAAACATAAGAATAGCCCGATACTTTAAACCATCCTCATAAGAATAGTCTGATACTCCGATCGGTATCGATATCGGTCGATACTTTAATAAATTATTAATATTAATAATTTATTAATACCTATTTGTTTTTTATACCAAAAAATTCGATACTCCGATCCGAAACCACCGATATTACCGATACCCCCGATGCCGATATTCATAGGGATAGTCAGATACCGATACCGGGACATGCCAAACTGGATCAGTATCGGACAGTATCGGAGCGGGACATGCCAAACTGTACCGGTATCGGTCAGTATCGGTCCGATTCCGATTCCGATACCGATTCCGATACCCCCCTCCCCCGATCCGATACTCATAGGATTGGTCCGATCTGAAACCACCTATACCCCCTCCCCCGATCCGATACTCCGATTTGAAACCACCGATACTCATAGGAATGGTCCGATATGAAACCACCGATACCCCCCCCCACCCCCTCCCCTATCATGTCGGACAGCAAACCCCCCTCCTCCTCCCACACCCCCCCCGACAGCAAACCCCCACCCCACCCCACCGCCTCCCTCCCGACAGTAAACACCCACCCCCCCACCCCCTCACCCCCCTCCCCCTCACCCCGCCCCGCACCCAACACTATCCATCCCCCGCCCCCCTCCCTCCCCCCATCACCACCGGCCCCCGCGACAGCCGGCCCACCCCCCCACCCGAAACCCTACCCCTGCCCCGAAACCCTAAACCTACCCTGCCCCCTGCCCTCAACAACCTCCCCCCACCCGCCGGCCCCAGCGACAACCGACCCCCCCACCAACCCTAAACCCTAAACAGAGAGAGAGAAAGAGAGGGGAGAGGAAGAAAGAGAGCATACCTGAGAGAGAGATATCCCGTCAGAGAGAGCTTTGCCGGAGAATGTGACCCGTCGGAGAGAGCTCGCCGGAGAGAGAGAGAGAGAGGGGAAAGAGAGAGAGTTTTTTGGGGGGAATGAAAAATTCCCCCCCGTCGGTTCAATTTAAGTTAGGTTACAGTATTTTGCGACGAATTACCGATAGATATATCCGTCGGTAGGTAGTCGCTAAATACCAACTAGATTACCGACTGAACGTCCTTCGCTACATAGACACTAATTTAGCGCACCATTTTTTTCAGATTTTGCCGCCACAATGTGCGACATATTAGCGACGGACATAAATCCGTCGCTAAAGTTTTGTCAAATTAGCGACGGATGTGCGACTGATTTTGACGCAAAAAATAAAAAAAAATCCATTGCTTTCTGACGGTAGCCAGTCACAAGGTAGTCGCGAGTCCGACGCTATGGCCGACGGATACGATCCGTCGCTAATCCTCCGTCGCCAATTTACTGTATTTTAGTAGTGACTCGGCTAACTTACAAGTTTGCCTTACTCAAGTTCGACTAGAGACAAACTCAACTTGCTCATATCGCTCCGCAATTTCTTAATCACATTCATTACAACTCGTACAACAACTCATTCCCGTTACTCAAAGTTCATTACTCAATTATGTTCAACACATTCGCTATGCATTCGCATAGCCACATAACACGCATCATTCCATATATCGACTCGCTGCACCGATGCAACGAACAACTCGATACTTTTTACACCCCGTGCAATCAACAATGCGTAACTTATTCCATTTTATGCAACCAACATCTCCTTATTCGTTGCACTTCGTACAACCAACATTCTCCGATGGCACTCGGAGATAGTGTGATAGTCACGACATACTTGTGGTAAACGTATGCAACATAATGCAGACTTATTGTATGGAACATCCAATGTAGCATCGAGCAGATTCATGAGTCATGCAATTTGAAAGCAACTTAGAGTCAACTGATTTCGATAGCAGAAGCAACTCAAGGGTCAAAGAGATTCGTTCATGGTCCGAAGGATGGAACCACTATGATACCAACTTGTCACGTCCCGACCCGGGAAATCGCTCGTCCTCGCTAGATTTCACCCGAATCAATCATCCTCGCTGGGGTGTGATGCCGCACGAGCCTGGTGTTGCGCTCGTGCAAGGTAAGATGACAGATTCACATAAGTTTATCTCAAATTGATAGTATTCACATTGGAAGGAAACAAAGTATATAATAAGAATCTCTTTTATTGATAATGAACCTTGGTTACAAAGGCACTGAATAGCTCAACTCATAAATAATACAAATTGGCTTACAACACTCATGATATATCTCTAGCTTCCAAAGGATTACATTATTCCATATATTATGCCTATTTGTAGCCAACAAGTAGTCTTCGGCAAAACATTTCCATGTTGCAAGTTTGAACGCCAATGCGGTAGCCTATCTCAAAACGCTAAGGACTCTATGCCTCGGCGCGTCCAAACCAAGCTCTGCCACGAGCCGAACATATCATAAACCTGCAAGCAAACTAGTGGAAGATCAGTACTTTCGTCCTCGTTGTACCGATCAAGACCCACTCGCCTAAACCAACACTAAGTAAATTAGTTATTACTCTCATTTTTTGTTATACATATTTTTTGTATGTGTGTATAGATTTCTGACATTTGTCAGGTGACCCGTATTTTGACTTGTCCTGCTTAGCCTAGTCTTGGTTTAACCTTGACTTGGTTTGCTTCACCTTGGTTCAATTTGGCTTGGCTTTGCTTGGTTTGGTTTTGTTTGGGTTGAGATGAGAGGGTTGATATATATACCAAACTCCTCTCTCTCTCCTCCATTAATTTCATTTACTTTTCTTCTTCTTCATTTACTCCTCCCACCTACCAAGCCCTAGGAAAGTACAACTTGATTTATGATAGATCTCAAATTTTATTGTTTTATTGTCTTCCTTACTTCATTCTAAGCCTCTTTAGAACTTAGAGTTTTTGGTTTTGATGTTTACATTTATGTAGGTCTAAGTTTGTAGTTTTCTCCTTTTTTGTTTTGATCTCTTAAATTTATTATTTCTGAAATCTAAGGGTTCCATGTTGTGGGAAATTTTATTCTACCCAATTTTGGCTTTTGAACCACTTGATTTCGACTTATTTTGAAGAAGTTATGACATTTTGTGTTCATGGGTTCCCACACATCTTTGGTGCTGCTGGGACGATGAACAGTCTCGCGCATCGTGCATACGTGCCCCGCGCGTCATGGGCAGAATCTCCCCGTGCGATATTTTTGTTCGCGCACGTTGTGCGTTTCACGCGTCGCCCGCCCGTACGATTCTTTCGTTGCGTGCCTGCATGTCTTGCTCTCGCGCTCCACGCGCCGTTGCCCCTCACTAAAAAACATCGCTCTTATTTATAGGAGAGGTCGGTACTACTATCGGCTCTACCGGTTAAGGCTTACCGGATCTTTCCTTTAATAAAGTAAAGCTACTTTATTAAAGTGATTCCTTTCTCTTGGTAAAGATAAGGTCGATGTGACATCTTACCAAAAAGAAAGGACAGCTCACCCTTCTCGTGTATTACAGATTAGATCGAATATACACGTAGCCTCTTTAATTATTGCAGGCTGGTGAAGGGTCACTTATGTCTGGTGTGGTGTCCCTTTGTGGGGTCTCATATACCACCTCCCACCATCCGTCCTATGAGTCAAAAGTGGATGCAGAAGGAGATGCGCCACGTGGAGGAGTCCAATGTCGGTATCTCCTCTCTTCTTTGAACCATTCCCGAATTTGTCTATCGTCGAGAGTCCTATTCACCAAGCTGTCTCCATCTTCATTACTGAAATCTGCATCTGCTGTAAGCAGAGACTGCTGAACACGAACCAGCCTTGGTTGCACCCTTTTGAGCGCCTTCTTCTTTTCTTTAGATAATCGCCACCCGATTCATTTTTGGTAGCACTGGAGAGCTTGCTTGTAGGAAACCTTCTTCATTAGCATCGATGGTCATACCATGCTTCAAATCTGCAAATGGGAGATAATTGAATCCTTAGAAGAAGCGTCGAGGTTCGCCTGTTGTCCCACCGGTCCAAGAGATATTCCGCAGAGAAACTCCAGGAATAGTCGGACGTTCGCACCTTCGTCTGTCATCCTGCAGGAGAGAAAGTCCGCCAGAACGATATTGTGTGAGGAAGAGAGGACCGCCTGTCCTTCCAATAGTTTTGGGGCTTCGATGAAAAATTCCAAGGTTGCCCCATATCTTTCCTTGCCTTTGTTGAAATTCCCCTTCTTGAAAACTGAGACCTTCAACCCTGGGTCATCCTGGAGGCGATGTAACTCCCAGATCTGGTAGGAGGGATAGCACTTGGTATACCTCATTTCCTCCCAAACACTTCAGACCTTGAATCAGAACATTGTCTGGGATCTCGTTGCATAGGAAACCGCCGCTTCCCAACAGATCTCAGGGAGAGAACGATCGTAGAGTTCAACATCCGAAGTGTTGATGAACACCTCGTGAATAAATCCTTTTTTTATTTGTGTAATTAATTTTATAATATCTTGGAAACATGAAACAAGGCGTATGTTTCCATTTTTATTGTAAATTATCTCTTCCCCTTCGAAGTACCTAGTGATATCAGTGTCATCTAGACGCCGGAAGAAGGTTAAGAGACGCTGCTCGTCAATAAGCCCCTACTGGTACATAGTAATCATTTTTTGTACCATATGTTCAGAATCTAAATTCGAGAGTTTTTTACTCTTTAATTCTAAGGAGGAGTAGAAGTCCAGTATGTCTGGTATTCTAAAATTGACCAGATCATGACTATCGATCTGCCTCATGATCTCCTTCAATTCTTTATGTTCATTTGAATTTCCTTGGAAAAGATTCTATTCTTTAGAGATTAGAGCGGGGGATCTTGCAGTGGCACTATATGCCATCAACTGAGAAGCCTTTTGCCTAACCTCATACAACTTTGCATTTAATTGAGCAGCTTTATTTTTCTCTGCAATAAAATTCTTTTCCAGCTGAGATAACCAGTAGCTGGCACCCTTGATATCGTTGGACTGAATAGCCCTGTAGCATCCGTTAAATAACTCCCAGGACCCCTTGTCATTTTTTTCCAGGTCCTGATTGTACCAATTTTTTACCATGGTACTGACAAATGTTTTTTGGAAGGTTTTTTTGGATCCTTCCCAAGCCTTTCCCTTTTGGGGTACCTGTGGCTGTCGCCTGTGTGGATGAGGGACTGGTGGTCCCCTGAGGACTATTCGTCCTGAGAGCAGGGCTGTTCGCCCCATGACTTTGGCTATTCGCTGGTATTTGTGGGCCGCTTGCCCTTGGAGCTGGGCTATTCGCCTTTAGCGCTCCAGAAGAGGAGGCAGCTCCTTCCCCCTTGGCTTTTTTAAAGCCGGACGCAGGGACAAAGGCGTCTTGCATATTCATCTCTTCAAAAACTCTTCTCATCCGATTGTATTCTTCCTCGTCCATGGCATCATATCCTGGTCAGAGTATCAGCTAGGAAGTTAGTATATCCAGGAATATATACAACTTCATAATTGAATATTTCTAAATACATTACAATTCTAATCCTTCTGAGATTTTCTTCAGGATTATTAATAGTTTTTTCTTAAGAAATTGAGCTACAGATTTATTGTCTGTTTCGATAATGAAATTTCGGTATAGAATGTATATTTTAAAACTTTTGATGGCTAATTTTATTGCCAATAATTCTTTATCATAGGTGGCATATTTAATCTGGATTTTTATGAATTTTCCCAATGTATATGCAACAATCTCTTTTTGTTTGGCGATTAATACTCCTGCCCAAAAGTTGTCAGAAGCATCAGTCTGCAAAACAAGTTTTTCATCATCAAGAGGAAAATAAAGTATTTTTTGGTCTTTAACCAACTCTTTTATTTTAGCAATCTCATCTTTCTCTTTAGGCGAGAGAAAAATAGAGATTTTGCTTATATCCTATTTACGTGGTTGTGCTCCTGTAACTTGTTTGTATTTTGCTTGTTCACTAGCAAGCTTATCCTGTAGTTTTTTAACTCTAGCAGAAAGATGGGGAATAAACTTCCTACCATAGTTGAGCAATCCTAAAAAAACTCTGAAGTTCCTTTAAAGTTTTAAAGTCACCAGGAAAATCTTTTATCTTTGTATAAATATGTTGTTGTAACTCAATCTGTCCGTTTTTAATTATTTTTTCTAGAAAATCGATTTCTATTTTAAACAATTCGACCTTCTTAGGATTGAGAATAATCCCATTATCAAGTAGCAATTTTGCTACTAATAACAAATGCTCCTTATGTTCTTCAGCAGTTTTGGAGAACACAAGAATATCATCGATGTAGACAACCACGAATTCTAAGTATCCAAATATTGAATTCATCCATTGCTGGATTATTTGTGGAGCGTTTTTTAATCCAAAGGGCGTAACTAACCATTCAAAATGTCCATGAGGACAGCTGAAAGCAGTTAGCTCAATAGATGCTTTATCAGTAAGTTTAATTTGCTAAAATCCTAATTTAGCATCAAACTTACTGTAAAACTTTGTACCCTGAATTTGCTTTATCAGGTTTTCTACTGATGGGATGAAATATCCGTCAAACTTAGTATAGCTGTTAAGCTTACAGTAGTTAATAACCATTCTAGCTTTTCCTCGCTTAATCTCAGCATGATTCCTGACAAGGAAAGCTGGGGACGAATGGGAGTTAGAACTTTTTTGTATTAGCTTTAGACGAAGAAGCTCGTCTATTTGTTTAGCAAATTCCTCCTTAACAGTAGGAGAGACCATTATGCTATTAACACGTACTTTTGACTCTTTATGTATATCTAAAAGCTCAATTTTGTAATATCTAGGAGCCCTATCAAACCATTTTAACGGATTGTCTGAATACAATGGTTATAACATTCCATGAACTATTTTTTGAAAATTGTTGTCTGTTGGGATGTTATAAGTGCAGATTTTTTGCGGTTGGTGGTAATTTCACCACGCTGTGCTGCAGGTTTATATTTGTCTGCCATAGATACAATAAATGGTACTCGGGGTATAGACATGCCATCAATGTTAAAATAATGCATATTAAATAGCAGATAATGCCTTAAATTATCCATGCTAATTAAACAGTCACTATCAAACTCCTTTGGGAGTAGAATAAAGTCATATTGATATGTCTTACAGTTTCCATGAATATCGAAAAATTGGACAGGAACCTTAGTTTTGTAACTAACAGAAATCTGTCTTCCCATGAAATCATGCAATCTACTCGGTCTTTCTAATTTAATACGTAGATGTTCGGGTATGAACAATTCTTGTAATAAACTGGCCTCTGCCCCAGATTTTATCATACATTTCTTTTATAACATTGTTCCAAGGATAAGGTATTTTGGGGAAAAATCCCTTTATCCAAAATTCTTTATGATCTTTGTTGCTTAAATGAAAAATAAGTCCAATATATTTGGAAACAAATTCTTCAAGCATACAAATATCACATAAGATCATTTTATGTAATATTTTATCATAGTCTTTGGTAGCCTTGGGATCTTCTCCTGTAAAATCTGCCAAGAGTAATTCTAATAATTTATCCAAAGCAGTGTGCTTATTAGGATCATTTCTAATCCTATTAGCCTCCTCTGGGTTTAGGATTTCAAAATTTCTTAACCATGCGATACTACTGCCCTGCCAATGGCTAGTGGCATAGTGAATAAACCCTTCGGTCGTAATATCATGTGGTAAGAAATAAGCCATCCCTTGAACCCTCTGGTTCCAGTTTTGAGATATATTCTCCAATCTATTTATGGAAAATATTATCAATATTGAAAGTCAATCCATCTGACAAATATGTTTTATCCTGATGGATATTTTGGCTTGTTGCTTATTATCTTACCCAATCCTTTCGTCTCTCTTCATGAAACAACTGGGTAAAAGGAGAAGTTCCTCCCGGGATTGCACCCGTGCTTCTCATAATAATTTCGGGACCAGGATTGATAGATCCCGAGTGAGTAGTGGGCTTTACTTCAACAACCATCGTATCGTTGCTCCCTTGACCCTCTTCTACCATTCTTATATTATGTCTTTCTGTTTCATCATCGGATGAACCAGAATCCGAGCTTTCAGTATACCTTCATTTAAAGAAGTCAATGGCTTTTGAATGTTTTTCATAGTAAGAGTAAACATCACTACTCTCAATTTCCCCAGAGAGCTCTTGTTGTTGTAACCTCATAAAGGTTTTATAAAAGGTTTCATTTACTTCTTCTACAGGAATAGTAATATGATGAAAATTTTATCATATTTATGCTACCAGCCCAGCGTCTCTTAGTCTGTACTATCGGACTATAGCTGGTAGGGCAGGTCTTGGTCTACTTGAGACACTTTTATATTCCCTAGGGGTTTTTCCTAAACTCTTAATCTCATTTTTGATATGGGTGATCTCTATCCCATTATCATTTACCTCTATGTAGATATTGTGTATATCATTATTCATAGTCACCTGGATAGAATGAAATTTCCCACAACATGGAACCCTTCCTGCACGATTTGTTTACCGCGCGCCTGCGCGCCCAGCGCGCTACGCGTTTGTCACACCCATTTTTTTATTTAAGGATATTTTGGTAATTGTAAATTCTTTTAATTATTTTAATATATTATATTATTGGTATATGATTTTTTGGCTTTTTGATAGTATAACCTTGGTGCAACCTAGCCTAGTGTCTCACCATGACTTAGTGACCTAGTAGCATGATTTGTTAGGATTAGTAATCATATTCTAAGGTTAGAAGCTATTAGCATGTTGATTAGGGGCTAGTTAGCAACTTCTTTTTAATTAATGTTTTATTTTAGCCATAGAAAAGAGGCCCAAGCCCAACCATTAGGAAACCCTAGCCCATTATGTGTGGCCGACCAAGCTAGGTCAAGGGGGAGTCTATTTAATATCTTCTATTGAGAATTCATCTTTCTTTTTCATTCCTTCTCTCCTGGAAAAACCTAAGTAAGTATTCCCTTTATTTTTCTCATTTCTTCTCCTTTTAAACCCTAGTCTTTTGCATTAGGTTCTGATCTTGATATATAAATTATTGATGGTGAAAAAAATCAGAATTGAAGTGCATTGGAGCTTTGGAGCCGCAAGGAGGATTTATACATTTGGAGCTTTCTATAGGAATTCATCTCAATAGGTAATCTCTCCAAAACTCTATAATTTCATGAATTTTTCCTGTAGATGCATCCATCTAGGTGTCCCCTAGCTGTAGGATGAGTTTCGTAGGAATTCGTATTGATTTGGTGCCCGTATCGGACACGTATCAGTGTTTTTGTATTGATGTTTGATGAAATGCCACAAAGGAATTTTTGTTCGTAATTTTGAAATCTAATTAAATGGATTTATAGATCTATGTACGACTTTTGATTTTGGATTGGACTGAGCACGTTTTGAGTCATTTTTGTGTCCAGAATCGGACACGAACCATAGCACGAGACACGCGCACGGGTGCCCTGCTGATCGGGTGGTAGTACGCAGTGTCTGTGTCACTTGGATACGCGAAACTTGGTGTATAGCTTGGGGACATGACTGACATGTCAGCCCTCAAGTGCCATGTCATCTCGTTTCGTGTCGGACTCGCAAATCTAGCCGCACTGATTTTGCACAGACACACGCACGCGGTTCAGTCGCGTCTGATACGCGTCTCGTGTGACACGAGGACACATCGTGGTCATGTTTCAGGGTGACATGTCACTAGCCCTAGACCCCCTCTAGGAATGTGCATGAGCTCGACTCGTCTCGAGCTCTGTCGTGTCCACGAGCCACTGGCACACCCGCACGAGACAGTGCAGTCTGTGCACAGTTTCACGGTTGATTCGGGTTCGTGTCGACTCATGTCCAGTTCTTGGGACACGAGAAGACTTGAAGGGATTTGTATAACCTGTCCATGTCACTGTACAATTGTTTTGTGTTTGATTTTCAGTTTGGTTTGGAAATTTGGATTTGAATTGGTTGGCTATGATACTTGTTTTGAACTAAACTGTTTTCGAAATGTTTGTGATGATTCCAATTTTTACCTTGATTACAATATTCCTTTAGTTGCATTTTGGCTGTACATTTGATTCAAGTTTCATGATTCAAGGTTGGTTTTGTATTTGATTTTCGAATTTGGGTTTCAACTGGTGCATTGGGTTTCAAGTGATACATGGGATTTCGAATTTAGGTTGTTATTGAGCTTGGCCCTATACAATGATAACTGTGGTATTATATATTAGTTTACTGAATTTTAGCTTAATGACAGGGTTATAAACCTGAGAATGTTCTCAGATTATTGAGTTCATTCTCAACTGTATGTATATGCAGATTTTGGGTTCAATGATAATGTTCTTGAGTTCAATTGGTTTTCACATTTCATTTCAGTTTAGTTTACTATATACTTCATGCTCATTCCAAGCTTCATTTGCAATCTCAGATTTCTGAGATCAGGCCACCCTCCTCACACCCTTCATTTTCACCCTCTCTCTATGTCTATATACATATGTGTGTGTATGACTATATATATATATATATATATATATATATATATATATATATATATATATATATATATATATATATATATATATATATATATATATATATGTGTGTGTGTGTGTGTGTGTGTGTGTGTGTGTGTGTGTGTGAATTCTTTTCCTTTAATCTTGAATTTTGATTGATTAAATAGCATCTCAGTTTCACTGAGATTGGAGGGTTTCCTTCACCACAGTACACACACACACACACACACACACAAGCCTCTTCTTCATTTTATTATATGTGTGTATATATATACACACATGTATATATGTATATCCTATTATGAGTATTTGAATATAAATGTGTATATATATATATATATATGTTATTGTTACTATAGGATATAGTCTAGGCTTATGAGTCAGATTAGGATTAACCCCATGAGCCTATATTGGCCTAGTTGACTATCAAGTCGACCAAGTTGACAAAAGTCAACTTTAAGTCAAACTTGATCCAAATCAACTCAAATGAGCTTAGAATGACTAGACAAGTTATGTTTGACCTAAAATTTGGTAGATAGACTAGTTGACTTATGGTTGACCAGGTTTGACCAGAGTTGACCAAGGGTTGACTTTGACCTAGAAGGACCTAGAATCATTTAGAATGCATTATAGACTATTCTTATTTTATGTTAGACATATTGTGACATGTGTTGCTCTAAAATAGGACTCAGATACTCTAGCGCAGACTCATATTCTCATCAGACAGCCATGATATCAGGTGAGTACATTCTCTGACGGTTTCATACTTGTTAGGAATTATATTCTTGTCATAGTTTAATTTACTTGATGCCGATACGACATTATCACAGATTTGTACTATATGGATCTTTACATGAGATGTTATCCCCCTCGGGTGCATCGAATAGATCGTGTCATGTGCTTTTCACCAATATCATGTATTGTGTGGACTCTTGTTATTCATGTATACTCATGTGCTCTCATGTACTCTCATGATCTTATGAGCTTCATGTATAAACTATCACGTACAATAACATAACATGTCTAGATCCTTGTGTATTGATTGGGGGCATGGGGGAGTAGAAATAGTCATGTGAATAATTCCAAAGTAGTATAATCATGTACAAACTCTTTAGTGTAATCATGTGCAAATCAAGCCGTTCACATGTCTATCTTGTACTCTAAATCACATAGTCACTTACAGTTCTCTATTATCATATATAGATAGATTTTTATCAGTTTCTCTCTTCTTTTCATGCTTATTTCTTACAACGTTTCATGTATCTTAGCCTATCACATGCTTTATATTTCCTGTCAAGATATGAACTGCGTGAGATGTATTGTGTTCGTTCTCGTCCTGATTGGACTGTTGAAAATATTACAGGTGATGAGAAGAAGTTCTGTCCTACATATTATGGCACAGGCTTAGACGACACCGGTGACTTGGACCCTCAGGAGGATCCTACAGTTGCTAAGGACTTGCCTATTGACTAGATTAGATCTCTAGACTAGCTTCTCACTAGTTATCTTATTTCATGTACTTTCAATTTCTGGATATTGATAGATGTTGTATATTCAGATATTATTCTCATTTGTAGCTGGTTGGAGATTATTTCTTTTATCATATCTTTACATCTTTTCTCCTTATTCCACCTTAGATGCTGTGATTGAGTTGTACCTTTATATTGTTCTCCTTTTTGGAGTGTATACCATTGTACAGGTATGGTTATTGCTATATGTTGTGACCTAGGACATTGTTCTACAGCCGACACTGCGGCGTAGGCTGGACGTACCCACTTTTTGTGCCCTTACACTGGGTACGGGTCGTGACAGCATTTTTCGTGACACGTGCCTGGGCGATTTATTTGTTACGCACCTGCGCGCCGTGCTATCACACCCCGCACGCTATGCATTTTGTGCGCCGCGTGCCTATGCAATTTGTTTGTAGCGCGCCTGCGCACCGTGCTCTCGTGTCCCGCGTGCCATGGCCAGTTTTGTCCGTGCGCGCGCGATGACTGTTTAAGCTGTTTTATGGCTAGAATCTTATAAAACTCAAAACATAAAAGTTGTGTATCTTTGTCTTGGCTTCAAGAATCTTCCTGTCTCACCTTAACTGGAGTTCATATGCGACTGATAGTTTAAATCACCCATGGATGTTATTGATTTTCTTTATATATTTTCTGTACTTGGCCTAAATTGCGACGACCCGACTTGAACTTGAAATTGAACATGATAATAAGATCCCGTCTTGATAATTTTGATAGTTGTCCATGGAGACGCACTCCTAAAAAGTAACAATTAAACCTGATATGACATGTATAATCTTGATCATTTTGCGACAACCAATCCTGACTTGCTAAGTATAACTCTTGTCTTGACACCATGGATAATTTTCCTGATTGTGACTGAACAAGCTAACTATCCCATCTTGCATCATATCTAGGACATGGATTCCTGGTTACCACGGTCAGGAATTCATGATGAATATGATTAGGTTAAACGACCAGATTGATCAAGTAGTTCATATAGAGAGATTTTCCAGTTACCGGCGATCCCGTTATCCCGGCCACATATGTGGACTTGTAGCCTGTCGTCGAGTATGACGCATTTCTAGCACACTGTCATGTGATGCACTCCTTGTAAAGCTAAAAGTTCTCTTAATTTTTGATAAACTCTTATAATTCCACCTGGATAACCTGGATAGTCTGCAGGGCTTGTGACTGCGGGAACATCTCAACTGCATCCTTTTAGTAACTAGGCCTGTAATAACCCTAGTTAGCTAATGATAGCAAGCCGTAGGATTTGATTGGCCATGTCTGAATGATTGTCTCATGATTAACATGGGAATTATATGCCACCTCTTATTTTCCTAATGCAAGCTAGTGTGTTCTTTAACTCTGTCTTTTATGTTATTTAATTATGTTCATCTATCAGTTCTATTCTTTTTATGCTAATTTTAGTTCCTAAGTGGAGCCTCCTTTGTGGCACTTGCTCTTTCTGAGTTCTGACCCAGCTGGTTTTGTGTGGCCAGATTTCGAAGTAGCACCCGAGGATCTACCAGCCTTTCAACCAGATGGTGATCACAAGAAGTAACTGTGGCAACGAGTAGATTTCTTATTTTGCTCTCTCACTTTATTATAAATTATTCTTTTGAGGCGCTTAGTCGCCGAGCATGTGTTAGCTCATGTTGCAACTTAATTTCTGTCTGCCTATGAGCTGTTACATGATTGGCAAATCCTAGGGTCGATCATGTATGACTTAACTCTTGTTAGTCTTTGCATTTTATGACTAGCTTCATGATCATCTGAATATGTAATATTTGGGATGCCTTACTTTGTATGTCTGGTGATCTAACATCTTATAACAATTATTTGCTTGCTTGAGATTGAGACACTAGACTTGTTCTTGACCATAAGAGACTGTTGTCTTGTAGATAAACCCTCATGCATCTAGACAGCCGTGATCGTATTACGAGGTGGGTTGCACTTCAACGTACGTAGCTGGCTGTGTCTGTCTCCCACTCTCCAGTATTCTGGTTCCAGGGTGTGACATTAGTGAAGCATGCAGATTATTTGGTGATCTTTCTATTTATTCTTAGGATTAGTTTCATGGCAAGGTTTAAAGCAGTAAAGTATGTTATTAATAGCAACTGAATCATATATGTGTCCAGTATCGTGTCCCTGCAACAAATATGGTTAGCCATATACTGAATATAAGCATAGTGATCATGCACGTTTTTATCTCCATCCGCCAAGCCTACAATCGATAGCAATTCACCTAATCAACCAACAAACTTAGCATAATCATAAGGGTGGTAGGACTTGCGCCAGCACCCAATACTAATCTCAAGTTCACTGGCCCTAACTATATGAAAGGTCACGACGTTCTGCGTCGTAATGGACTGGTATCTCAACGTGTAAGCAGGCGATCACTGCAGTACGGATTGCTAGTCCAGTATCTGAAGGATCCCAACCTTACTGATATCATAGCTTATCACAACATTGTCCAATCGCAATCCGTTCTAATGAAGTGTACCATAAATACCAAACATAATTTCCTCGTAGGCCGAAAGGTTCCGGTGCCCCGGTCGTAACCGTTCGAGGGAAGTCGCAACCGTGTATGGGCCATCCAAGTCCATTGACCATGCAATACGCGCCTGAGTTTCATACAACCAAATATGTTCGCCCATCTCTATTTCCATTTGGCACAATGCCCCAATACATTCATATTGATGCACGATACCCCAATACGCACATCTACTCAATCGACGGTTCTCAAGTTATTCGTATAATAGTAGTTATGCGATAATTGTGCCACAACTGCATACTTCGATGCACGAAGTATACCCATCAATGTTTCGACAGTTCCGTGGCGTTGTACCACAACTTGTCCAATTCGCTTACTAACTCATTTTTGTAGTCTCCGTGCACGGATGCACGTTCAACACCATATATTCAATATTCTAGACCTATTGTTCGATGTTCTCTGAGTCGTGCACTTGATGCACATCTCAAGTTTGCCTTTCAATGTTCTACCATCAATGTCCTGCCGTGACCCGTGCACTTGGTGCACGTCGTCTCAATTGTTGATTGTTCAATGTTCTATCTTAATGTTCGATATACACTAAGATCTTTATTCGATTCGAACCACGCTTCGCTATCTCGATAGGAATACTAGCATAGTAGGGTACATTTTATTAGGCATAAAGGAGTAGGGAAGAAGGGTCAAGAACCCGCCCACCTTAAGCCGATACACCTTATTATTTCTTGAGCTGATGCGGCTCAATTTTATAACATTGTTGTACGACCAACTCTTCTAACTTAGCCATTTGATCACTTCGTGCTTCGTTGAACTACTCGATCGATTCGGCCTACCATATCCATGCCTCAGTTCTTTGCAAGGGGATGTTTTGGTTTTACGGACACTCTTGCGAATAAGACAAAATGTCGACCTCTTATAATTCAGCGTAAAGGCGTAACATGCACACAAAATCAACTAAAGTCAATATTTCTTCGAATCGGACTTCTGCCTTGCATCTCTTCGATTTGTAGATTCGAATTGACTCACGGCTTTCTTTTGGGCCAACGTAACTCTTGTATCGATTTGCATCGATACTTCATCGGGTCAACACAACTCTTTGAGTCAATGACTCATCATAATGTACCATGCGGAGCGGGGCATTGCAAGTTCTGTCACGTCCCGATTTCGAAGAATCGATAGTTGTCCCCCAGACGTGATGTCGTACGAACCTAGGTTACGATCGCACAAGGCATAGTTATAAGGTTATTCGAAACACAACATCTAAGAGGGTACGCAAAAAAATTGAACAACATATTAAGACCAAAAAAGTTTGCATTTTATTGATAATAGACATTATTTTACAAGACTCTATTACAATTATGCCGCGTGGGCTTACAACATGACTCGATTACAAAATGAACGCCGATGAGATAGTCATTCCATACATTACATCCCTCAATATATAACAAAAATATTCAAACAACCTGGGATGGAGGGAAGTCGAGACATCTTCTTGGACTAGTTTGTAGAGAGTCTTCAAAAGTTGTGCAACGAGAGTCTTCAATGCATGGTCGAAGCTTCAAAATGCGAACATCGCCTTGGTTAGTTGGCGCGTTCCTCCTGATTCGTAGCACCTGTAGAGAGCGAGGGTCAGTACGATCATAAGTACTAGCGAGTGGCTAATTTAAACCCAAGCTCTCATTTGTTCAAGCAATTTTATAAACATGTTAGCTGTTTTGTGATCTTTTTAATCATCCTGATCGATTTGCATGTTAACATGTTAAGAGACAAGCATTCGATAGACAATATAACATAACTACAATAAATCTTACCCATGGCAGAGCGTGCCGTTGCAGCGTAACTTACCGTATTCCTTCCCTGTCAGATTTATAACAAAAGCTTGTAAACAGTGTGCGAGTGGGTGTCACTGGCAATTCAAGCCATCCTGGATGTATAACTTGGTCGAGTCGGCGACCCTTTCAGCGCCGGTAGCTAGCCCCGCTGAAAGTTCCGAATGACCCATGTTAGCATCCAGCATAGCTACCTTGCATTCTTCCTAGGCCAAAATGGTCCTGTAGCCTCGGGTTGCCGTTCAAGGAAGCGAAACCTTGTGCACAAGTTGTCCATGACCGCGCCAGACTAAAATTAATTATTCAAGCATGGTCTATGAAATCTTTGAGAGTTAGCCTATTTTTAATGTGTGTCGTCTTATTGTTGCAACATTCGTTAATTGATTCAATCTTCATTTTGCACAGATCTATAGCAAATATGGCATAACTAAGCATACATCAGTTTCATGTTATATCGGTTTTATAGCGACTGTTCGTGCGTGCCATAATTTGTTGATTCTACACTATGAATACAAGCATGCCTTTTGTGTTTCATGTTTGATTTGAAACCAGAGGATCGAGGGAAATGAGGTCAGCCACTCACCTTAGTCTTACTTGAGGCGAGGGACTGGTTGGCCGCGCTTAGATGTCGCCTACGCGATCACCTGCAATTGCATAAGCAACTGATTAGAACAACGTGCCATTCAAAGAGTTCGATTACGAATGCGAAGTTCGAAAATGCAAGCCATGAAAACCATCGAAAATATTCACGAAAACGCATTCACGAAAACCAAAGCCAAAGAGCAAGTGCGGCATGAAAAGCAGAGCAACGGGAGGTCTCTTTCGACTGAGTCACAGAGTCTATCCTCGAGGCACAACCCGTTGAATATGGGACTTGATTATGAAGAAGCCTTTCCATAACGAGAAAAGGATCTTAATTCAATCGTTCCCGTTCGACCGATTCAATCGATCATGATCTATCGGTTCCGACTGAATCAGTAGTGACGGTGTTCCTTTCTCGTGCACCCCATGGACAGAAATGGGGCACGATGTAAGGATGGGGCACTACAAGTTCCTTCGGCTTTTATCTTCTTCTTTTCGAAGATTCAATGGATTTAGCTTTTTCAGGCAGATTAACTAACACCCACTTTTAAGTGGATGTAATGGAGTCAATCTTACCATTGACTCACATCCTCCAGAAGATCGTATCTCTGGTCTTCATCGCCTCATCAGCCAACATGTGATAGGTGATAAAGTCATCTTCGAAGTCTTTTGACCTTCTCGTTGATTTGCTAACTGCTTAGCGAATACTGGTCAAGTGTTGTCTCATCAACGACAACCACCATCTGGACTACTCCTTCTTTGGAAGTACTTTGCTTCTTCGGTACCAACAATGTTCTTCGGAACATTCGTGAGAAAAATGTTCTTGTCCTTAGCAAACTTGTCTTCAAAGAATTCTGCATTGCGAGACTTAATGATTTGAATGATACAATATCAAAGAATCTCTGAACGTAGCTTTCAGTTGCTTATCCAGAAGAAAAAATGTCATCTTTGTCCTCGTCCCTGACTTCTGAATCTCGATATCCAGAAGTTTCACGTACCAGACAGCCCCACACTTGAATGATATTCAAGTCAGTTCTAATCTTGAGCCAGTGTTAGTGAGAATTATAGTCAGATATATGAACGACACTTTATTCAGCAATAAACGTAGCCGTACACCAATCTATCTCCAATAGCATGTTGGAAGATCAGCAATGTAGATATCATGTAATGCCTGTTGTTCGTATTACGTATTTGGAATACGTATACGTATTTTATCTTGTATTTGCATATCTCCTTGGTTTGGCTTGGCTTGTTTACTCTCGGTTTGGGTTGGCTTGGTTCGGCCGGTCCAATGTTTGGTTCATCATGGGCCAAGGGTGGAACACCTTAGCCTATGCTTCTCCTTCATTTCCACCACAATCCCCCCTACCTACCACCACCTTTGATATTTATTGCCATTTCTTCTTTCTCTCTCTCCCATAATTCTCATTTATTTCTCCTTCCCCCACCCTTACTCTTCTCCACCAACCAAGAGCACCATAGGCAAGTGCAACTTGCTTCCACAAGAGAACTCCTTTTGATGGGTTCATTAGCTTCTCCTCATGATTCTAAACCACATTAGAAATTGTCATTTTCTATTTTGAGGCTTTAATTCTTGTAGATCTAGAGTTTTACTATTTTTGGATTTTTGGTATTTTGATCTATCAAATTTGCTTGTTTTCAAGTTTTGATGGCTCCATGTTTTAGAGAATTTCATTCTACCCATTTTTGACCTTTGGAAAGTTGGATTCGGACTTGTTTTGACCAAGATATGGACAATTGAAGCTTAGATTCAACTTCAGAGTTCTTGCTGTTCTTGCCATTTGGAGAAGACAGTGAATAGTGAGATAGCTTTTTAGCTTATGCCGCTGAGCTGTACGCTGCTGTTTAGCGAGCGTACGCTAGCCTTCGTACGCTGCTGTTTAGTGAGCGTACGCTAGCCTTCGTACGCTGCTGTTTAGTGAGCGTATGCTGGCCTTCGTACGCTGCTGTTTAGTGAGCGTACGCTAGCCTTCGTACGCTGCTGTTTCGTGAGCGTACGCTAGCCTTCGTACGCTGCTGTTTAGCGAGCGTACACTAGCTTTCGTACGCTAGCTTAAGCGAGCAAGGCGTACGCTGGCCCTTTCGTACGCTAGCTTGAGCGTACGCTGACCTGTAGCTTGAGCGTGCCCTTGTGTACGTTGACCCTTGCGTACGCTTCCCATTGGAAGTGTATGGATCCTTTGGTACGCAGACCTGGGCGTACGCTAGCCTGAGCATAGCCTGGCTTGAGCGTGGCCTGATTACCCTTGATCTTTATAGCCCTGTAATATTGATATTTTATTAGATATTTAACGTCCATTTTATATCCTTACGCCTTTTGTCCTGAACTTGATAATCATGGAATTGTTTAATATGTTTGAAATTGATAATTGAGCATGACGTGATAGTGACCCGTAGTGGTGCACTCCTGACATAATGACCTGACATGACCTGATAGTGGCCCGTCGTGGCGCACTCCTGACAAGTACACTTGACATGATGACCTGACATGTTATATCTTGATAAGCTGTTGCGACGGCTACCTGACATGACATGACCTGTATAATAACATGGACACCGTAGGCGATTGTGCGTGTACAAATAAACCAGTCCTGTCTTGCATCATGTCTAGGGAGGGAGCTCCTGAGGACCACGGTCAGGAGCACCTACTGAAATGGACTAAGGTTAATAATTAGATTAACACATTAGTCATGAAGAGATTTCCCAGCTACAGGCAATCCCGTTACCTGGGCACGCCTTGGGATCTATAGCCTGCCGTCGAGTAGGGCACATTTCCAGCACACTGTCATATGTTGCACCCTTCAAGCTACCTAAGGGTACATTCGTTTCCTGGACGATGTACCCACCTGAATTTAACTCTAATCTTTTAACCCGGGGAACCTGGATGGTCTGCAGGGCTTGTGGCTGTGGAATAATCTCACTGCATCTTGTTAGTAATTAGGCTTGTGACAACCCTAGTTAGTTAAAGTATCAAGCCGTAATTCTTGCTTGGCCGTGAAATGATTGGATGGAGTCTAACCAGTCTAGTCTTGCCCTGAATCCTGTTCCAGATTATTGAATGACCAGAATGCTTGTATTTATTTTACCGATAAATGGTGAGAATTCCAAGCTCTGTTCAGACGAAGGGTTACAACTCCGGTCCTTGTTTGGTTTACGGATTGTAACCTGGTTATCCGAATAGTTCCATGGTTATCTCGTCGTATATCATCCTGGTATATTTTCTTTATTTCCAGTTCTTACTTTTATTTATATCTTGTGCTGATTGCTGGTTTTAGTTCTTAAGTGAAGCTTCCTTTGTGGCACTTGCTCTTTCTGGGGTCTGACCCAGCTGGTTTTGTATGGCCAGATTTCGGAGCAGCTCCAGAGGATCTACCGACCTTCCAGCCAGATGGTGGCCACTAGACGGAACCCTGGCAACGAGTGGGTTATTTTTGGCCCTCCCGCTCTATTGTAAAAATATTCTTTTGAGGCGTTTAGCCGACGAGCACCTGTTTAGCTCGATTGTACTTTATTTACTGTCTGCCTACGGGCTGTAACATGATTAACAGATCCTAGGGTTGATCATGTATGACTAAACTCTTGCTAGTCCTAACATTTTGTAACGACTAGCTTCATGATCAGCTGGATATGTAATATTTGGGATGCCTTATCATTGTATATTTAATGATCATACATCTTGTAACATTTACTTACTTGCTTGTGATTGAGACACTAGGCTTATTCATGACCATATGAGACTGTTGGCTTGTAGTAAACCCTCATGTACCTAGACAGCCGTGACCGTATAGTGAGATGGAATCCATTTCATATACGTAGCTGGCTATGTCTGCCCCCGCTCTCCAGTATTCTGGTTCTGGGGCGTGACATGGTTTAAGTGGTGGCCCATGCAGGTCTTGTAAATCAAGATATGTGAGGGTTTACCGAATAGATGTCTCAATCAGTATTCGTCCTTGATCTCTGCTCGTATCTTCTGAATCCCTGGATTCTTGTCCTGATCATATGCTTGTATCGTTGATCTGTCCTGGTCCTTCCTTATTGTTTCCTATGTCGTCTTCTTCAGCGGTATTGTTCGTGGTCCTACCGATCAGCAAGGCGGAGCACCTCCTGCGGACCAGCAGCAACCTGGAGATCAAGCCCAGCATTCCGGAGTAGCCTCCAGAGTCGTGCCTTCTGGCGGAGAGCCACCAGTCCAGCCAGTTCAACCTGCAGAACATGATGATGGTACCTTGGTAGGACTCGTCAGGACCTTGATAGCTTCCCAAGACAGGCGTGAAGATGCCTTGCACCAGGCAGTGACGGATGCCTTGACCCGGGGTGGTCATCAGGGTAACAGCGCGGCCAACAGCTTCAAGCGCTTGAACCCTCCATTCTTTGACGGTAGTGAAGATGCTATCGCGGCAGATGCATGGCTTCAGGACACAGAGGTGGTTCTAGAAGCAGCCAAGACTCCAGAGAACGAGAAGGTAGCCGTGGTGCGCCTGCAGTTGTTAGATCTTGCCCGCAGCTGGTGGGCAGCGCAGGCCGTTGGGTCAGCAGCACCCATTCCTTGGGCAGTATTCAGAGAGAGATTCCAGACCAAGTATTTCGATGCCGTGGCTAGGTATGATCTGCAGACCAGGTTCACCAATCTGAAGCAAGGAGGCAGGACGGTCGATGGATATGCGGCCAAGTTTTCGAGACTCAGTCGGTTTGCTCCCACCTTGGTGGCAACCGAGTATGATAGAGCCCAGCGATTCCAGCAGGGACTGCACCTGGAGATCTTGTTAGCAGTTGAGCAGTTTGAGCATCAGACTTTTGATGCAGTCTTGAGAGCAGCCCGGAGGCATGAGTATACCTCCCAGAGGATTGTGGATAGGGCCGGGGGTCGGAAGAGATCTCACGGCCAGATGAATCAGTCTTCAGCACCAGCCCCGGCAGCCAGGGCTTTGACTATTGGAGCTCCGAGGTGAGCAGCCTCAGTGACGTCGGTTCAGCATTCAACCCCGACGTACCCTCAGCAGCAGCAGCAGCAGAAGCAGAAGCAATCTTCCGCAGTGGGTTGTTCTCATTGTGGGAAGCCAGGCCATGTGGTGGTAGAATGTCGCAGGGCACAGGGATTGTGTCTGGCTTGTGGAGCACCAGACCATAGGGTTGAATCCTGCCCGAACAGGGGTGGTTCATCCTCATCCAACCTTTCTAGCTCTTCGGTGAGAGGACCAGCTCCGGTCCATCAGCAGCAGTATCCATTGCCGAGGCCCTTGCCGCCTCAGACCCAAGTGTTCCAGCAGCAGAACCCCCAGCAGTATGCACAAGTCCAAGCCCAGAGTCAGAGCAGACAGCAAAGATTTTAGCAGAGGGGACCAGCACCCCGAGGGCACGGTCAGGCTATGGTGATGACCGTGGAGGAAGGATTGGCACCAGGAGAGGTAGTGGCAGGTACTATTCTCGTCAACTCCTTTCCAGCTTCAGCTTTATTTGATTCTGGTGCATCACATTCATTTATGTCTGCACGATTCGCGACACGGGTAGGATTGGAGCCCGAGTCATTATCAGTAAGGCTCAATATACTTACTGGTAACGGACTTGTGGGAGTAGATAGAGTATTTTCCTCGTGTCGGATCGTAGTTAGCGGTAGGGAATTCCCCGCTAGATTGATAGAGTTTCCGATGGCCGATTATGATGTGGTCCTAGGGATGGATTGGTTGAGGAACCAGTATGCTAGGATAGACTGCCACATTGGTAGGGTTGTTTTTAGCATTCCAGGAGAGCCGGAGTTTTCTTTCTCCCGAGGCGAAGTTGAGCCTTCTCCTCCGATATTGCGGATGGCAGTAGCAGCAGTTCAGTTGCCCAGGATAGTCGAGGAGTTTCTAGATATTTTCCCAGAAGAACTTCCAGGTATGCCTCCGGAGCTGGAGATCGAGTTTACTATAGACTTGATTCCCGGGACAGCCCCAGTGTCAGAGAGAGTCTACAGGATGGTGCCGTCAGAGTTGGAGATTTTGTACAAGATGATTGAAGAACTCAGAACCAAGGGATTCATTCGTGCTAGTGGATCGCCTTGGGGAGCCCCGATTCTTCTTGTGAAAAAGAAGGATGGTACGTCCAGGTTATGTGTTGATTATCGTACCTTGAACTCAGTGACAATCAAGAACAGATGCCCTCTTCCGAGGATAGATGACTTGTTTGATCAACTCAAGGGGGCATCAGTATTCTCGAAGATTGATTTGCGCTCAGGATATCACCAGATCAGAGTCAGAGAGCAGGACATCCCGAAGACAGCTTTTAGATCGAGATATGGGCATTGGGAGTTCCTTGTTATGCCTTTTGGAGCAACCAATGCGCCGGCAGTATTCATGGACCTCATGAATCGTATCTTCATGCCTTACTTGGATCAGTTTGTGATTGTGTTCTTGGATGACATCCTGGTCTACAGCAAGAGTGAGGCGGAGCATGAGCAGCATCTTCGTGTGGTTCTTCAGATCCTCAGAGAGCACCAGTTATATGCCAAGTTTAGTAAATGCGAGTTTTGGCTCGATCTCATTTCGTACTTGGGTCATATCATCACCAGAGGAGGAGTAGAAGTGGATCCCCAGAAGATTGTGGCTATTGAGTCATGGCCAGTGCCCAGCACCGTTGCAGAGGTTCGTAGTTTTCTTGGATTGGCCGGCTACTACCGGCGGTTTGTTTCAGATTTTGCTCGGATTTCAGCGCCATTGACCCAGTTGACCCGCAAGGATGCACAGTTTGCTTGGACAGCAGAGTGTCAGAGTTCTTTTGAGCAGTTGAAGCAAGGCCTAATAACAGCTCCTATTCTCACGCTTCCAGATGGGACCGGAGGATTCTCAGTGTACTGTGATGCTTCAGGCAGAGGTTTAGGGTGTGTTCTGATACAGCATGGGAAGGTGATAGCTTATGCGTCACGACAACTTCGTGATCATGAGAGGAATTACCCAACCCATGACTTGGAGCTGGCAGCAGTGGTGTTTGCACTTAAGTTGTGGAGACACTACTTGTACGGAGATAGGGTAGAGATTTTCATCGACCACAAGAGCCTGAAGTATGTTTTCACCCAGAAGGATCTTAACATGCGTCAGAGGAGGTGGCTGGAGCTTCTTGTAGATTATGATGTCAGCTTGCAGTATCATCCTGGGAAGGCCAATGTCGTAGCAGATGCATTGAGCAGGAGAGCCGGAGCTTATTTCCTAACAGCGCAACCAGAGCTGTTAGCAGATCTTCAGAAAATGGGTATCGAAGTTATTCTTCCTTCCAGTGTGGCATTGATGGCCAGCATGCAAGTTCAGTCCACTATAGTCGAGAGGACTCGGATGGCGCAGTCGGCAGATTCCAAGTTTCAGCGACTCAGAGCAGAGTGTGAGGCAGGACGAAGACCAGAGTTATGCATTCATGAGGATGGTACACTTAGGCATGGTAAGCGTCTTTGTGTACCCAGTGGAGACATCAGACAGGAGATCATGTCAGAAGCGCACAGTTCGCAGTATTCCATCCATCCCGACGGTACGAAGATGTACCGTGATATCCGACAGCATTTCTGGTGGAATGGCATGAAGCGGGAGATAGCTCGGTTTGTCTCTCGATGTTTGGTTTGCCAACAAGTTAAAGCCGAACATCAGAGACCGGCTGGACTTCTTCAGCCCTTACCGATTCCAGAATGGAAGTGGGAGCATATGACCATAGATTTTGTGACTGGACTACCTAGATCCCCAGCTGGTAGAGATGCTATCTGGGTTATAGTTGACAGGCTCACGAAAGTGGCTCACTTTCTTCTATTCAGAGTTGGTCAGTCGACGGCTCAGTTAGCAGAGATATACCTCAGGCAGATTGTCAGGTTTCACGGTGTCCCAGTCAGTATCACCTCGGACCAAGATTCAAGATTTACGTCGCACTTTTGGCGTAGCTTACAAGAGAGTTTGGAAACTCGTCTTCAGTTCAGTTCAGCATATCACCCACAGACAGATGGCCAGTCGGAGCGCACGATCCAGACTCTTGATGACATGTTGTGGTCTTGCACACTTGACTTCGGTGGTTCATGGGAAGATCATTTGCACCTGGTAGAATTCTCATACAACAATAGTTTCCAGGCCAGTATCCAGATGGCACCGTTCGAGGCACTGTATGGTAGGAAGTGCAGATCCCCGCTAGCCTGGGATGATATTGGAGAGAGGTAGATGCTTGGTCCAGAAATGATTGCTCAGACCGTTGAAGTAGTCAGGCGAGTCAGAGATCATCTTCGAGTTGTCCAAGATCGTCAGCGCCATTGGGCCGATTCTCATCGGCGCCTTCTCGAGTTTTCGGTCGGCGATCATGTATTCCTGAGGATTTTGCCTAACCGTGGCGTCATTCGTTTTGGCATACGGGAAAAGCTTAGTCCTAGGTATATAGGACCGTTTGACATTCTGGAGCGAGTAGGAGATGTATCCTATCGTCTCGCTCTTCCGCCGTCGCTAAGCGAGGTGCATGACGTGTTCCATGTATCCCAATTACGACGGTACATCCCGGACCCGAGCCACATCCTGGATCATTCGGAATTAGTTGTTGGTACCAACCTTTCGTATGAGGAGAGGCCCGTGTCTATATTGGATCGAAGAGAAAAGATCCTCAAGAACAAGACTATCAAGTTAGTCCGAGTTGCTTGGGGTCATCACTCTTTGGGTGAGTCAACGTGGGAGCGTGAGGATGATATCCGATCACGATATCCTGACTTGTTTGACTCATGAGGTATAATATCTTTCTTATGCCTCATGCCATCAATTCCTTGCTTGCATGATTGATTGATTGCCTAGTATAGCTTGCCTGTGAATAGTATAGCTTGTTCTTGTCCCTCTAGCCTCTTAATTAAATTCCGAGGATGGAATTCTTTTAAGGTGGGTAGAGTTGTAATGCCTGTTGTTCGTATTACGTATTTGGAATACGTATACGTATTTTATCTTGTATTTGCATATCTTCTTGGTTTGGCTTGGCTTGTTTACTCTCGGTTTGGGTTGGCTTGGTTCGGCCGGCCCAATGCTTGGTTCATCATGGGCCAAGGGTGGAACACCTTAGCCTATGCTTCTCCTTCATTTCTACCACAACCCCCCTACCTACCACCACCTTTGATATTTATTGCCATTTCTTCTTTCTCTCTCTCCCATAATTCTCATTTATTTCTCCTTTCCCCACCCTTACTCTTCTCCACCAACCAAGAGCACCATAGGCAAGTGCAACTTGCTTCCACAAGAGAACTCCTTTTGATGGGTTCATTAGCTTCTCCTCATGATTCTAAACCACATTAGAACTTGTTATTTTCTATTTTGAGGCTTTAATTCTTGTAGATCTAGAGTTTTGCTATTTTCGGATTTTTGGTGTTTTGATCTATCAAATTTGCTTGTTTTCAAGTTTTGATGGCTCCATGTTTTAGAGAATTTCATTTTACCCAATTTTGACCTTTGGAAAGTTGGATTCGGACTTGTTTTGACCAAGATATGGACAATTGAAGCTTAGATTCAACTTCAGAGTTCTTGCTGTTCTTGCCATTTGGAGAAGACAGTGAATAGTGAGCTAGCTTTTTAGCTTATGCCGCTGAGCTGTACGCTGCTGTTTAGCGAGCGTACGCTAGCCTTCGTACGCTGCTGTTTAGTGAGCGTACGCTAGCCTTCATACGCTGCTGTTTAGTGAGCGTATGCTGGCCTTCGTACGCTGCTGTTTAGTGAGCGTACGCTAGCCTTCGTACGCTGCTGTTTCGTGAGCGTACGCTAGCCTTCGTACGCTGCTGTTTAGCGAGCGTACGCTAGCTTTCGTACGCTAGTTAAGCGAGCAAGGCGTACGCTGGCCCTTTCGTACGCTAGCTTGAGCGTACGCGGACCTGTAGCTTGAGCGTGCCCTTGTGTACGTTGACCCTTGCGTACGCTTCCCATTGGAAGTGTATGGATCCTTTGGTACGCAGACCTGGGCGTACGCTAGCCTGAGCATAGCCTGGCTTGAGCGTGGCCTGATTACCCTTGATCTTTATAGCCCTGTAATATTGATATTTTATTAGATATTTAACGTCCATTTTATATCCTTACGCCTTTTGTCCTGAACTTGATAATCATGGAATTGTTTAATATGTTTGGAATTGATAATTGAGCATGACGTGATAGTGACCCGTAGTGGTGCACTCCTGACATAATGACCTGACATGACCTGATAGTAGCCCGTCGTGGCGCACTCCTGACAAGTACACTTGACATGATGACCTGACATGTTATATCTTGATAAGCTGTTGCGACGGCTACCTGATATGACATGACCTGTATAATAACATGGACACCGTGGGCGATTGTGCGTGTACAAATAAACCAGTCCTGTCTTGCATCATGTCTAGGGAGGGAGCTCCTGAGTACCACGGTCAGGAGCACCTACTGAAATGGACTAAGGTTAATAATTAGATTAACACATTAGTCATGAAGAGATTTCCCAGCTACAGGCAATCTCGTTACCTGGGCACGCCTTGGGATCTGTAGCCTGCCGTCGAGTAGGGCACATTTCCAGCACACTGTCATGTGTTGCACCCTTCAAGCTACCTAAGGGTACATTCGTTTCCTGGACGATGTACCCACCTGAATTTAACTCTAATCTTTTAACCCGGGGAACCTGGATGGTCTGCAGGGCTTGTGGCTGTGGAATAATCTCACTGCATCTTGTTAGTAATTAGGCTTGTGACAACCCTAGTTAGTTAAAGTATCAAGCCGTAATTCTTGCTTGGCCGTGAAATGATTGGATGGAGTCTAACCAGTCTAGTCTTGCCCTGAATCCTGTTCCAGATTATTGAATGACCAGAATGCTTGTATTTATTTTACCGATAAATGGTGAGAATTCCAAGCTCTTTTCAGACGAAGGGTTATAACCCCGGTCCTTGTTTGGTTTACGGATTATAACCTGGTTATCCGAATAGTTCCATGGTTATCTCGTCGTATATCATCCTGGTATATTTTCTTTATTTCCAGTTCTTACTTTTATTTATATCTTGTGCTGATTGCTGGTTTTAGTTCTTAAGTGAAGCTTCCTTTGTGGCACTTGCTCTTTCTGGGGTCTGACCCAGCTGGTTTTGTATGGCCAGATTTCGGAGCAGCTCCAGAGGATCTACCGACCTTCCAGCCAGATGGTGGCCACTAGACGGAACCCTGGCAACGAGTGGGTTATTTTTGGCCCTCCCGCTCTATTGTAAAAATATTCTTTTGAGGCGTTTAGCCGACGAGCACCTGTTTAGCTCGATTGTACTTTATTTACTGTCTGCCTACGGGCTGTAACATGATTAACAGATCCTAGGGTTGATCATGTATGACTAAACTCTTGCTAGTCCTAACATTTTGTAACGACTAGATTCATGATCAGCTGGATATGTAATATTTGGGACGCCTTATCATTGTATATTTAATGATCATACATCTTGTAACATTTACTTACTTGCTTGTGATTGAGACACTAGGCTTGTTCATGACCATAGGAGACTGTTGGCTTGTAGTAAACCCTCATGTATCTAGACAGCCGTGACCGTATAGCGAGATAGAATCCATTTCATATACGTAGCTGGCTATGTCTGCCCCCGCTCTCCAGTATTCTGGTTCTGGGGCGTGACATATCATCATCTCTGATAGCGTTCTAATCTTCCTCTCCAAAAATCCTTTGGATTAGAGATACTACGGAGTAGTCGTTTCATAGCCAATTCCATGTTCATAGCAGAACGATACGAATCCATGGAAACGATACTCTTCGTCTAAATCACTTCTGAGTCTCTTGAGTTGTCGACCGGCTAGACGTCTAGATTCATCCCTGAAGTCCCTGTTCTTTTCGAACGTTTCGTTCTTCGAGAAACACTTCAACCCGACCTCAGTGGAGAATTAATAAAAGTCACAGATATCTGAGTGTACCAACTCCAGAAGATCTGTACTTTGGTCCAATCGCCTGAGCAGCTTCCTGGCAGTCTTTGTCCCTGCACAAACTTCATATCCCTCCACCTTCTTACCCCCACATACTGGAGATAAGGCCTAGACTAGACATCTTGAGGCTACTATTAGATAGCATATGTCCTAGTCTATTCATCACAACTCAATTAACAAACTGCACCATCAACAGAAGTCTGAACATTCGCTTGATACTAAACACCTTTCTAAAGTATGTTCCTGGCCAAGAAATCAACATCTTGCCAGCATGAATATCCATCTCCAAGTCCGTATCGAATAATACACTTTCTGATATCATGCCCTCAGAAACAACCGGTACGTGCTACACGTACACCAGTGTCAGCGACTTTCCAAAAGTCGAAGACTATGATCCCAATCTCCAGATCTTCTGCTAGCAATATGTTCACCATTGAAACCTTCACAGCTAGGCTCGTCCACGGTGAACAGCTCCTTGCACGTGTGGCTAGATACACCAGTGTCCACCCACTATCAGCTACCACACTAGATGACTCAACCTGTGCATACATAGCAACAAAGTTAGCCTCACCTTGCTCTTTCTGTTTGGGCTTGGCCCTACAGTCCTTCTTGAAGTACCACTTCTTGCCACAGTTGAAGCAAGCCCCATCGCCTTTAGGCTTTGGCTTGAAATGAGCTGACTTCACCTTCAGCTGGTGAGAGTCCTTTCTTTGGTTGTAAGAAGCCTTTTGCTTCCTCTTGAAGTCTCCAGCTTGCACTAGATTGGCCTCAGCCATCTGGTGGAAGCTTGGCGACAATACCCCTGACGACGAAGGCATCGACCAAGGACATGCCTTCATCCACCAGTTTCTGACATAACTTGAGGAATTCCTTGACTTGAGGTAATATCGTCTTGTCGTCCACAAATCGCATCCTCCAGGCCTTTTCGGTCAAATGAATCTTATTTTTGTTTTCATCCGCCTTTTAGAGATTTTCTACAGACTCCCAGACGTCCTTGGCATGGACCGTCTTACTATATGACTCTTCCAGAGAGTCCTCTATTGAGTTCAAGATAAGCAACTTGCAGAGGTTGTTATCTCTCCTCCACTTGGATTGCAGAGCAGTGGCCTCAGCGACCCTTCGAGCATTTTTACCTTCTGGAATCAAAGGCTTAGGATCTGTCAACACGTAGTCTATCCTCACGAGTTGAATATTAAGGCTGACATTTCTCTTCCAGACATTGTAATTCTCCCCGTCAAACTTCTCAAGTTTGTTAAAACTTGTGTTGAGAAAGTTTGTACGGTTGTTCTCTATTGGATCTATATCTTGCTTTGAGATTGTTATTACCGAAACAGATCTTAGATAGAAAAACGTGAGTGGACAGAGTGATTCTCAAGAACGAATTCTCGTCACACACTCTGTATAAGAGGAACTTCGAGAATTGCTTCTCAAGAAGATCCTAAAGTCTCTGTCTCGAAACGGAGGAAGAAGAAGAAGAAATAAAAAGAAGGAAGAAGGAAGAGATAAAGGCAACTTTGCTGGGGTGATGAAGATCACCGATGCCCCTGGACACAACGGACTCCCTTTTCTCTCTTCTTAGTGCATCTTACAAAGGAGGCCAGGGGGCTCTATTTATAGAGTGGAGTGAGACTTCACCTTTTCTCCTATCTGATGTGGGACTAAAATACCAATATTCAAAAATAGAGTTTGATATTTTAGATCATCCCACAATCAACATATCGTGTGCCAGTCCACACCTACCCCCCCCCCCCCCCCCCTCGAACACGCCCATACATGCACGAGACATCCTGGAGTCCTTGTCCGAGTCCGAACAACAAAAAGCAACTTGCTTTCTTGTTATAATTAATCATTTTTCCTTCTAGGAAAATACTTCCACATGGCACCCACTTGTGCCCCACCAAACCTCATGTGCATACCTAAACACAAGCAAACCATTATATTGAGATACTCACCATTTAGTGTAGCTGATGTGGGACTATCTTTCCTAGTCTAAAGGCAAAACACCAACAGACCTTCAGACTGTGTTTGTAGGTCTTCGTACCCGACGAAAAAGAATATATATATGCTACAGTGGAGACATAAGATCCGAGTGGAAATATATATTTTGGTGTAAGCGAACGTGAACAATTTACCTCTTCCAATATATATAAATTTATTTCAAGATCCACCATAATTAGCCTTCTTTCTCTCTTTTTCTACATTTGATTAGGCCTTAGAGCATGAATCCATCAAAGACAAAGTTCTTTTAACAAGCGATCTCGGCTTTGTCCGTACCACTTCGTACATACATGGCGGTGGTTCTCCTGTAGCACGAGTCCATTCTAAATCGAAAGGCCACGTTACGCGGCCGCAGACTGACGCAGTCAAATAGAAAAGTCTAAAATTAAGGACTATTTCTTGACATTGAACAGGGACAAGTTGCCTATCAAACACATGGGGGTTTGCTTTAATTAATTTACTAGTTGTCCCTGTCAACTTGTGTGTTCTAATTACTATTGCATGGGAACTCAACTTAGGGCCTGTTTGGTAAATCGTATTTGGAGGTGGAATTTGAATTTTTATGGATTTGGAGAGATTCATGGAATCCTATGTTTGGTTGGAGATGGATTTGGATATAGAAAGTATGACAAAATGCAGAACTTGGATTTGAGAGGAAAAAAAATTAGTTATTCTTTAATAATTTTGTTAAAATATTTATTCTTTAATAATTTTGTTAAAAATTAGTAAATTAAAAATTAGTTATTCTTTAATAATTTTGTTAAAATATTTATTCTTTAATAATTTCTTTAAAAATTAGTTAATTAATAAAAAACTAACTAATAGTTATTTATCATAATTATATTCTAAGTTAATAATTAATTAATTAAAAATTTTATTATTTAATAATTTATAATAATCCTAATTAATAATTTATTACTTTATTAATCATAATTATAATAATTTTATTAATCATAACAAATCTTAATTAATAATTTGCTAATTAATATCCAATTATAATCATAATTAATAATCTATTAGTATTATTATAATATTAATTAATAATTTGTTAAAAACTATTTTATTATAATCTTAATTAATAATATTTTAATCACGATTAGAATCATATTTTATGATAACTTAATTAATAATTTACTAATCAACATTATATTAATTTATAATTATTATTTTTAAAATATTTAATTTATAGTTAATTAAAAACTAACTAATATTTATTTAAAAATTAACTAATCTTTAATTATTAATTATGAATCGTTAATTATTAATTTTATAATTATAATAATCGTGATTTATTTAAAAATTATTAATCGTTAATTATTAAAAATTATTAATTGTTAATTATTAATTACTAATCGTTAATTATAATTTATAATTATTAATCGTTGATTATTAATTATTAATAGTTAATTATTAATTACTAATCATTAATTATAATTATAATTATTAATTATTAATTATTAATCATTAATTATTAATCGTTATTTATTTAAAAATTAACTAATCATTAATTATTAATTTTTTAATTTTTAATCATTAATTATAATTTATAATTATTAATCGTTAATTATTAATTATTAATCGTTAATTATAATTTATAATTATTAATTATTAATCGTTTTTTATTTAAAAATTAACTAATTGTTAATTATTAATTTTATAATTAATAATAACTAATCGTTAATTATTAATTTTATAATTAATAATAACTACAATTAATCATAATTAATTAATAGCTTAATTATTGATCATGACTATAATTTAGTTATTAATCATAAATCCAAATCCTATGTTTGGTTGGAGTTTATTTGAATTTTGAAATCCATGATTTAGATTTGAATTTAAATTTTGGATTTCCAAATTCAAATCCAAAATCCAAATCAATTTACCAAACAAGCCCTTAGATGAGCTTGATTGATGACAAATATCATATTCTCTCCTTCCCTGTCAGGCTTCACTGCTTCAATTATTAAGATTGACTATGTTTCGACTCAATCGTTAATTTGGCAAATATTAAGGACATTACCGAGTTTACTAGCTAAGGGTAACACAAATGTTAAAAAAAATTAATTAGTGCCAAAATATTTTTGAAAAATTAGTTGGAGGTAACATAAAATAAAGTATAAAATAATATTTTATTTTATTTTATTTTTCCAAAATTTTAAATTTTAATCCTTATTTTTTGCATAATCTTATTTTGGACTATTTTTTGATGTTTCAAAGCTTCAGAATAGAAATAGTTCTATTTAAAATGACGAATACTGTCAAATTTTAGCAGTCTAAATAATATACGACTGCAAACATGTTGATCGTCCTGTAATGAATTAGGATGTCATGTCGGTTAGTGGGTCCCACCTATGTGGAGAATATTCCGGAGAGCAACGAGCGTCATCCGTATGTCCGAGAAGCTTGGGGAGTGCATGGATTTTATTTTGGTACATATATGGTAAGGAAATATATGATTGGATTTTCATATTTACTTTGATTATATATTTATAATTGGACCCTTCATATAGTAGCTTTTCATATTATTGGGTTTCCAACTATGGTAAGCTAATTATGATTGGATTTCCATTAAATATATTATTAATTTATATTGGAAGTTTCCATATATATTGGCCTTCCATGTATGGGTTACCAAGGGCTTATAAAAGGGTGATGCATGCTAGTTGTAAAATTATCTTAAAAATAAAGAGTGCTTTACAATCTTTGAGAGAGAGAGAGAGGATTAAGGACTATTGTGAAGGAGATATTCCTTCGAATAATTTTTCGGCATCTCTTGTTCTTCGGAGTCCGCAATCAAAAAATTTCTTCTTTCAAGTGAGTTGTGGTAATCCGTGTTGGATCGGAAGGAGCTTCTATAGGGTGTATTCTCTTTATTCCATTAGTGGAGGTTCTTCATGGTTGGACTCCGATCGTCCCGTGATTTTTTCCGCAAGGGTTTTCTACGTCAAAAATCTTTGTGTCTGCGATTGTGTTTGACGTTTTTGGTTTGTGTGCTTTTGCTCGGTTCTCTCACAGGACTTTTTGGTTTAGGGGAACGGTTTTCGTGCTTCGTTCCCAACAATGTCACTACTAAACCTGCCAAAATTGACCAACTAACTAAACTCACATGGAAATATGGGCGCTCTCTTTTATAAAAAAAAAAAAATAGAATTGGATATCTAATTGTAACCCTTATTCTTTCTTCCTCTTCCTGTTGTCAACAAGAAAATGAAAGGTTCTCCTCTTTTCAAGGCATGTGTAGCTTCAGACAAGGATGGTTACTGTTGTGATTCTAACACACACAGCTGTCTCCATACATGTATGCATAGGAGTAGGGACTTATTGATGTCATGTAGATTAGGGATGAACATTGTTTGATTTTGGACCGAAAATTGAATCTAATCAAATAAAAAATTTATTTCGGTTTGAAAAAAATTGATTCGGTTTTGAAAATATTAATTTTTTTATTCGGTTATGAATTTTGATTTTGGTTTAAAATTGAAAACCGAACAAGTCTTATACAATTATATAAATACTCACAATTATATACATTTTTTATTATTAAAAATATGTACATCTTTAATGTATTCTGAAAACAACAATTTTATTTATGTGGTTTGAAGTCCAATTTTAATAATTTAATAACTAGTCTAAATTTAGGCACAAATTTGAAATACAATATAAAAATTATACTTTTAATATAATTTAAGTACGATCCCAAATTTGAATCCGGGCCATTAAACAATATAAATAGACCAGCCGACCAAACTGAATAGTTTATCCGGTTCGGTTTCGGTTTGACAAATTTCAGTTTGGTTTCGGTTTTAGTTTTTTAGAATTTTGGTTTATTCGGCTTTGACTATTTCGATTCGGTTGAAACCGAATAAACCGAACGCTTGCCCTACACTAGAAAGCCAAAAAAAACATGCACAATCCTAAAAAATGCTATGCTTACAACTATCAAAATTTTAGTAATTACGACTATATTGAGTACTGGCTATATTTTGCAGTCATATTTATCTTCTTCTTCCGACTGTCAAAATTTTGGCAGTCCTCTTTCTTAGAACTTGGCATTTCTCACTGTAGTCAGGACTATTAAAATTTTGACAGTCATCCGTTTCCAACTAGTCTGTGTAGAAATATGAATTTCATAATTCCTAAAATTGGGTACAAAATTCCATAAAAATATCTATTGACGAATCATAAATCTGAAATTAGGGTTGGAAGATAAAAAAAAAATAGAATGGAAAGAAAGAGAGAAACTCAAATTTTGATTTGCATTGTCCCCTATTGAAGGAAATTGTCCAAAAATATGTCCATGACCTTTTTGACCATATATATGGTAATCCTATACAAGATTGGATTTGACCATATATGTGGTAACCCTACATAGGATTAGGATTATATTTTTTAGCCTACATAGAATTGGATTTCTATGCTATATAAAGGGGTCTATAGGTGCTCCTTGAGATATCTCATTGTGCTCAAGTTGTTGAATAAGTTCAACACAAGAGAGCTAAAGTTGTTGAATAAGTTCAACACAAAAAAATATTGAGAGATTTTTTTTTTTTATCTTTGTGATAGAGAGTTCTTGACTGCAAGGAAAGAAGTGTTGAGAGTAATTCATTTTCTTCTTCATAGTTGAATTAAATTACCCTCGTTTGTGGAAGTAGACACCTTGGTCGAACCACGTAAATCATTATCTTTGTGGTTGTAATTTTTTTCTGAATTTTTTTGGGTTTATTTTCGCTGTGCCGCTACACCAATAAAAAATTTGAAAGACCCTCACCAAAAAAAAAACTTAAATGTATTGCCCAGCCCACTAGTAAACTATGTAGTACCGTTAACATTTGTCATTAATAAAGATCCATATATTCAAAGAATAACAACACTAGGAGATTGCCTACTAAACACACAATAAAATAAAATAAAAGAATTCTGCAAAATGTTAAGGCCACAATTGAGCCGGTCTACGTCCAATTTGGCATGTTAAAGCTTTTATCTATCTATTTATTTATTTATTTATTAAGCATACTAAATATGTTGCTCATTTTTGTAATTTTGTAAACCGAATAACAGAACCTTAAACCACAATAACCAAACAAAAATCCTAATGTCCTAAAAGAAAAGAAAATCAATTATTTTGGCTAGTGCTACACAACCGAATAAATCAAAATTCTAAAAATTTAAAATCGAAGTCGAACAAAAATTAGTCGTAATTGTGATGTTTATATATATATTTGTTGTATTGCAAAGCTGGATCCAAAACTAGACTATTTGTTAAATTATCAATTTAAAATAGATACACAATATACATCTTTTCAATTATAAAATATGCATAAAATTAAAAATATTTAATAATTGTATTAGTCTTATATGATTTGCAGTTTTGGACGGAAACAGAAATAAAATAATTTTTTTTAGTATTTTTAAAATCAAAATCGAGTTTTTTTTTTTTCAGACTGAACCGATTTTTTTTTTTTTTTCGATTCGTTTCGATTCTCCTTCCAAAACCAAATAATGCTCAGAATTATTTTGGTAGGTGATGGTATCATTGGTATGACTTTCTCTTGTTGCGTGTGAATTTATAACAAAAGTCTATTAAGTAGGACTGTAGGAGTAGGACCTAATTGAACAAGGACAAATTGCGTCTCAAACACGGTTGGGACTGCCACTTAGTTGGCATCTCATGGATGCCGACCTCTCTTGGGTTAGAATTATTGCATTTTGATTTTGTCATATGTTGACAAAATCAGATTCTCTACTTAGCTGTCAGACTTGCTTGAATTTGCAAAAAAAAAGTAATGCTATCCACCAAATTATTCTTTCTTGCGTGACAGTTGACGTGGCTGATATATTAGCTGACATAATAAATTTTAAGCAAAAAAAATTAATTATTCAATTTTTAATTAATTATTCAATTTTTTAATACTAATATTAATTTTAATTTTAATTTAAAAATGTTAATGTTAATATTGTTAATATTAATCTTAATATTAATATTGATGCTAATTTTAATTCTAACCTTTAATGTTAATTTTAGCATTAATATTAATCTTAGTTTTAGTTTTAATGTTAGTTTAAATGTTAACTAGCAGTGCTCCCGTGCGATGCACGGAATCTATATCTAATACTATTTTATTTTAAAAGTGTTTATAATATGTATGTATAATAGCATATGAAATTAAAACAAAAGTTGGTAACTATTTTTTTGGAAAATAAATAACAAAACTATCTTTCAATTTTTACACAGAAGAAAAAAAATAGTATAAAAAAGATTAGATTAAACTTCAACAACATAATCATCCTCAGGATTAACTATGTAATTCACAAAATATAATTCTAATACGTATTGTTCTAAATGAACTAATGATAAAATATTGGTTATGTAAAAATATCGAACCCAGTTACCTCATAGAGACGCACGAGCCGAACTTTCAAATTCCAAAAGGTTTTTGAAAGACTTACATCACGAATAAGAGAGAAAAAAATTGAGCCATAGAAATTTTGTGGGCAAATTAAAAATTTGTACATTCAAATACATGCTTTCATCTATTTATAGACAAAAAAGAGAAGCTTAATAACCGCTTTAATTGGGAACCCAACCGCAGCCTAATTGGGAACACAATGGAAAATCCAGCAAATGCACATTCTTACTAAAATTAATAGTTAATGAATAGAATTAATCTGCAAATGAATTGAAGTAGAATAGTTTGAGGCACTATTTTAATTGGGAACCCAAATGAGTGCTATATTTTCCACTTTGGGCAGGAAAATATTAATTGGCATGATGCATCAACTATTGTTAAGTAAACAATGTTAATTACCAATAAGTATGCATTAACTATTCTACTGCCACATTTTAGGTCATAATTAATGTATTCCAATTAACTGTTACATTTATTTTTCACTTTGGGATACATTAATTATGGATGCATTAATTGTGGACATATTTTAGGCCACTATTTGCAGCCTATTAACTATTCTACTGCCACATTTTAGACAAAAAAGTCACTATTTTGCTATATATATATATATATATATATATATATATATATATATATTTTAATGTAAATTTAAATTTTAAAATTTATCTTGTCAGCTATCATGTCAGTTGTTACGTCAAATGACATGTAAGTTGTTACATAAGAAAAAAATATTTTTGAAGAATATTTTGGAGGGACAAATAGAATTTTTCATTTAGAAAATAGAATTTTGTTTTCGTTTCTGTCGACATCTAGGTCAAAATAATAAAAGAAAATATAATTCAAGTATAAGTCTCATAGGAGTTAAGAGAACCGAGATGAGTACTCGCTAAGAAACTAAGTCATATTGAATGATGCAAATAGATATTGCATATTTGATACTACATTAGTAGAGGGTTTGGGGACATATCTGGAACATATCTTATTTATTTATTAAACACTCTTGGGGTGTGAGAATGGAAATATAAAAAACAAAAATAAACATACTACTAGGTTTTTAAATATCAAACTTAAAAACATGACATAAATGTAAACGAATTAAATTAAATTCATATATATAAATGGACTAAATTGGTAAATGCATAAGCGAGTCAAACATGACCTTCTTCTCCACTAAATACTCTCTAATAAGTCTATCTTTATTACTCACTAGTCACTAATTAAAAGTACGTAAGTCTTCTCTGTAAATTCTCACGAAAATAATTCTCTCTTCCTCTTTTATTTGTGTAATACCGGGTGCCTTCTAATATTCTTCTCTGGTAATTGTGACAAATGCTCCCACCAGGTAGGGGTGTAAACGGGCCGGACGGACACGGACAGTCCACTGTCCGTGTTCGGTCCAAAAATGAAAATAAGTTCGGACGGACGGACACGGACAGTCCACTGTTCGAGTTCGGACCGGACGGACACGGACAACCACTGTTCGTTAATTCAATCGGACGGTCCGCGGACAAATAAAATATATTACCAAAAGCTATTATTTTATCAAGATACCTTGATAGTTGGTACAAAAAATCAAGTTGAAAGAAAATACAATTGAAGGTTATAGAATACAACAAACAATAGTAAAAGGTTAACAAAAATGGAGACCGAACAACAAAAAATTAATGCAAAACCAAAATAATATGACATAATTTATGCAAAACCAAAATGAGTCTCCACTATCGGACGGTTCGCGGACAAATTCGGACCGGACATAGATATGACCGTGTCCGGGTCCGATTTTTAAACGGACCAAAAAAAATGTCCAAGTTCTGTTCGTTAATCAATCGGACGGTCCGCGGTCGAACCATTTATCGAGCCGGACACGTACGGACAACGGACTACTTTGTCCATTTTACACCCCTACCACCAGGAATTGATCTCCTGACCACTCGAACCGCATGCATCTCTCTTAAACACTAGGCTAGAGGACATTTGCTTATATATATATGAGAAAACGGGATATGAGACATAGACTTATACTCTTATATGAGTCATCACACGTGGCTTCCATTCCGATCAATAAAGATATAGTAACTTGGAAGAGAAAATTTAAATAGATATAAATAAAAGATCTCATAAAAGATTTGATAAATAATACTTACTATATCTTTGTCTAGGAACAACTTGTTAAATATATTTGCCTAGAAATTTAAATAGATAGAAATATGTTTACCTAGCCAAATATGTTTGCCTAAAATATAAATTAACATTAAAATTATTATTATTATTAAAATTAAAATTAACATTAAAAGTAATATTAAATTAACACTAAAATTAATATTAATACTAAAATTAACGTTAAAGGTTAAAGGTTAAAATTAAAAATAAAATAACATTAAAAATAAAAATAAAAATAAAAATAAAAATAAAAATAAAATAAAAATAAATTACAATTATAATTATAATTATAATTATAATTATAATTATAATTAATATTAATACTAAAATTAAAATTAACATTAAAGGATAAAGGCTAAAATTAACATTAACATTTAATTTAAAATTAATATTAATATAATTAACATTCACATTCCCATTAATATTAATATTAATATTAATATTAATAATGTGAATGCTAATTTATTAATATTAATATTAATATTAATATTAATATTAATATTAATATTAATATTAGTACTAATATTAATATAATTAACATTCACATTCACATTAATATTAATATTAATACAATTAACATTCACATTCACATTATTAACATTTAATTTAATATCAATATTATTTATTTATTTTTTATGGGATCTTTTATTCCTAGGCAAACATATGGTAAATTATTATTTATCAAATATTTTATGAGATCTTTTATTTTTATCTATTTAAATTTTCTCTTCCAAGTCACTATATTTTTATTGGTCTAAATGGAAGCCACGTGGGATGGCTCATATAAGAGTATGAGCCTATGACTCATATCCCATTTTTCCCATATATATATATATATATATATATATATATATATATATATATATATATATATATATATTGCTGCTATCTGTTCCAATAACGAATTATTGGTTTAACTAAATAACTAAAGAAAATAGACCTTTTTCTTCGTCTCAGGTCGATGGATCTTCTCAATTGGAAGGTCTTTCATATGGATAATACATATTCTGGTTGACCGAGCATAATTCAAATTATTTTGCTCCAAAGCAAAGATATCCACAGAGGCTGTTCGTCCTATTCAGATATTCACGATCAAGAGGTACTGGATTCTCTTTCGGATAGGCCCTGAAAGGAGAAGGAAAGCTGGAATGCCAATACAACAGACGTTTGTCTATTCTCTAATTCACCCGACCCAATAATACCCATTTTAGGAACGTACAATGCCAAAGTCACTGAATGTGTAAGTCGCCAATCCTTAAAATGGACTATGTAATGTACTTTATCTGCTGGGTTACGGGTACTGGTGGGTATTTTACCAGAGGTTTCTATCAACCTACCCTTGTGCGATTCCTGTTGAATCATACACTCGGGGGGTGGGCGCAAGGCGGACGATTTTCAAACGGACTCCTCGTATATACAGGGCTGGCCCTGGGGTAAGACAGACAAGCCAACGAGCTTGGACAACCCTCCTGGTTAGGGCAACCCTTCAGGCTCCTAAGTCCCCACCTCTCCGCCAATAGATCTTTCGCGGTCCACCCCAACTCCTCTCTGTCAGTTCAACTATCAATCCGCTAGGCCCATGTGTTCGAGTTCCTACTAGAAAGGTCTCAACTCTCGAGTCGCTCAAGGAGAGGAACTCGGAATCCGAATTCTACACCAATTGTCAGAACTGAAGACTTCGACACCGCTGTCAACCCCGCTCGCCATTAAGTTTTTGATATCTTCTTTTGATGTCAAGGACAAAGGGAACCAAATTTAGCTTCCCTTGGATTGGCCCTGCACACACACACACACACACACACACACACACACACAAGTATATATATATATATATATATATATATATATATATATATATATATATATATATATATATATATATATTTCTCATTCAGGATGGGCGGTGGAACATGGACGCCAGGCCGGCAGGTCAGTAGCTCTCAAGCGAGATAAGGAAGATTCCTATACGTTCTGATACGCAGACGGAAGAGTGGATATGGGATGGAACAGGATGTAGCAGGTTCTCTAAGAAATCTACTTACAAGCTCTTGCGGGCACGAAGTCCTCAGGTACACTGGTATGAGATAGTTGGGTGAAGGAACTGGCCACCAAAATGAAGTTGTGTTCGTATAAAGCTATCCGGGATAGACTACTCACCAGAGAAAAAATGATTAAGTTTGGTATCCAGATTAAGATGCGACGTGTGTGTTATGCGGCGGTGGGTTGGAGTCTCGCGACCATATTTTTTTCCTCTGTCCGGAGTACCACATCATTTGGCAAGAATGCAAGTGCAAACTAGGAATGCTTGGAAATAATAGAGAAGGGCTTGAGAGAATGTTCGAGGAGATAAGGACTCTGAAACAACAGGGAGCGGAGATCTATATGAAGGCAAGGATCAGATTGGCGTCGATGATATGGCATGTATGGCGAGTGAGAAATAAACATATATTCGAAGGAATTATGTTAACCAGGCAAGGAATCCTGAATAATATTGAAAGGGATGCAGTTATGTTGGGTGCCTAAGTTTTTAGGGGACCCTATGGAGTATGTATTGTTTGTAATTGGATAGTTTGAACAACAACAGTAATAAAATGAACCGTTCTTCAAAATATATATATATATATATATATATATATATATATATATATATATAGGGTAAAATATATATATATATATATATATATATAGGGTAAAGTGCAAAAAACCCCTCGTTAAATATGTGCCTTTTGTACTAAAAGACCTTTTAGAATTTTTTGTCAGTTTACCCCTCCTTAGATTATATATCCGCTCGATTAGGCCCCTCCAGCCAAATTTTAAAAAATTTATACCAAAATATCCCTCCCCCCAACGGCGGCGCCGGCGAGCCCCCAACCCCCCCATCGCCGGCGATCCCCTAGCCCGCCCGACCACCCCCCGCCGGCGATCCCCCAGCCCCCCCGATCCCCCCCTCGCCGACGAGCCCCCAGCCCCACCCTCCTCGCCGGCGAGCGCTCCCCTGACCCACCCCCTCCTCCTCCCTCGCCGGCCTCGACCCCCCCTCCTCCTCCTTCGCCGGCCCCGACCCCCCCGCTCCCTCGTCGGCCCCGACCCCCGGCTCCCTCGCCGGCCCCGACCCCCCTGTCCCTCCTCGCCGGCCTCGACCCCCCTCCCTCCTCCTCCTTCGCCGGCCCCGACCCCCCTGCTCCCTCGTCGGCCCCGACCCCCGGCTCCCTCGCCGGCCCCAACCCCCGGCTCCCTCGCCGGCCCCGACCCCCTGCCCCTCCTCGCCGACGAGCGACCACCCCCCCCCCCCGCCCGTGCCCCCCTCCCCCCGTCCGACCCCCACCCCTCCCCCCTCCGCCTCCGTCGTCGGCGAACACAGCCGAAGAAGGAGGGGGGGGAGGGAGGGGTAAAATTGTTATTTGGGGGCAAAATGAGCATATTTCATACTTTTGGAAATTTTAAGAGCATGGGGTCTTTTAGTGCAAAAGGCACATATTTAACGAGGGGTTTTTTGCACTTTACCCTATATATATATATATATATATATATATATATATATATATATATATATATATATATATATATATGGGTCATTCTACAATACATCTCCTGGAAAAGGATGCATCGATACATCCGAAATTTGGACCGTTGGATGTTGATCCAATGGTTCGGATTGAATAATAGTGTAGATACATCATTTAATGTTGATTTAGACTTTTGACCTGTTGGTAACTTGCTTTAGCAGGTCATCCTTCACTTTAATTTTTTCAATGAACACCCTAAATTAACTCATATTTACTCTATCTTTCGTCCATCCAATTTAATATTTCGTAATTTTTTTTTGGTTACAGGCCGTCCTGGTGGTGGTGTTGGTGGTTGTGGTGGGTAGAGAAACGAAGATGAAGAAGGAAATAAGAATCGGTCCGGATTGCGTCGAACATCGTCGAGCCCTCCTAGAACAACGAGGAGTACCAGCTGCGCCGAGAAGAATCGGTCCGATTCGCGTCGGACGTCGTCGAAACCTCCTCGAACAAGAAGAAGTACCAGCGGCGCCGCTCTAATTTTACTGTCCATGCTATTGTCAGAAATCTTATTTTTCATCTAATAATTTAATATTTTGTTAATAAAGCTACATGTCATAGTGGTGGTGGTGAACTGAGGAAACCTGCTTCTGAATCTGAGGTCGGGCGGATCATCTGCTTACATATTTAAAAAAAATCTGTATTGATCGGACGAAATATTTTTTACTTTTCTAATGATAATATTTTCGAAGAAAATATTTTTTTGGCCGGTGAATGGCCATTCTCTTTGCTTTTAACACGGAGAATGGCCATTCTCTTTGCTTTTAAAACGGCGAATGGACGGAGAATGGCCATTCTCTTTGCTTTTAACACGACGAATGGACGGAGAATGGCCGTTCTCTTTGCTTTTAACATGGAGAATAGCCATTCTCAAGGAGAATGACCATTCTCCGTTCCTTTAACATAGAGAATGGCCATTCTCCGTTCTTTGAAAACGAAGAATGGACACTCTCTGTGCTTTTAACAAAGTATGGTACATTTAGGACTGGAAATGTTCAAGTATCTCATTTTTTTTTACCAAATATTTACAGTATTTTTAATATCATTTACCATAGTATATTTATTTAATATTAAATCATTTTCATGAAAATCTGAATATTATTTTATCAGGCTTCCACTGTATGGCTGCACAAAATTTCTTGCGATTGTTTGAATATAATTAACCTACTATCAAAGAGAATTTTTCTTACATTACATTATGCATTACACTGGCATCGACTTCATACTGATGGCATCGATGTACTGATGGCAATAACAAAGGATGAACAGGCAGGATTACAATTTTGCTTCAGCAATAACAAGGGATAAACAGGCACTGGCATCGAATTCATACTGATGGCATCGATGTAATAATTTTTTACAGAAAGCAAAACACATTACAATCAAATAAAGTTTTAGTGATCCCAGGAATGCATCCGTAATGAGGCCACCTGTAAACCCTAGGAATGCACCCAGGACTCATGAAATCTGTGATGGGCATCTGCAAATCAAAGGAATACACCAAAATATCAATATCATCTATGAAGGCCAACTGCCAATCAAATAAATGCTTCAACCAAACAATCATAATCAAATTAAGTATACTTCATTCCAAGTCCAATAAACTGCATAATTCACGTTACAGTAATCTGTCCAATCCACTTTAGTAATTCTACATAGAACCTGCATAATTTACAATACAATAATCCAAATAAATATCAGACCTACTCTAAATTCACGACCATATTACATTTTCAAAACAAATTATGAACTATGCACTTAGTACAAGCGAAAAGTTTAGTCTTACAATATTTCAAACACAAAATTTAGTTTGACCGCCATGACCAACAAATATTCAGAACCATACTACAAGTCAAATATTACTTCCAAATTGAAATAAAAGATTCAAAACTCAAAAGATGAATCTTCATAGCCATCTCCATCTTCTTCTTCTTCTTTTTTTCTTCTTCTTCTTTCTCAAAATATCCTTCACCTACACCTTGAGGGACGGATTAAGAAAAATTATAGTCAGTATGGACTCACTGTATATGTAGAAATGACATCCAGAAACATAAATAGAAGTATCAAAGTGATGGCTAGCATTAAAGTGTCAATGTGCACAGTGTGTATTTTTACATAAGAGTTTGGGCTAGCCCCATTTACCTTCTTCACGTTCGCAACAAAATCTTATTCTTGGTCAGCAAATTCAACCTCTATCTGGTTAATCTTATTCAGAATCAATTTCTGGTTGTCGGATATAGTCTTCATCTCTTTGAAAACATTCTTAAAGTTTGCAGCAACAAAATTGTATAGATCATCAACCCTGTCCTTAGTGTTTTTGATTCCATAAGTTGATGGTTTTTCAGATGCTGATGGTTTGCTTGCAGCTGCTGCACGTTTTCCAAACATTCGAGTGAAGGTTAGTTTTCTCATGGGGCCTTTGTTTTTAATATAAACATCCCCTGCTAAGCTTGGGACAGAATGTTTATTAGCCATCGAGCATACAAATCCTCCGAAAGGGAGAGCTGTCCTTGTAGTTGGTTTTCCCACGAGATGCATCATTCTACTGAACATGTAGGAACCTATATCCATCCTTTTTTTCTTTCCCATATAATAAAGAAATTTTACTCTCTCGGGATGGATGAAAAACTCATGTCCAGTAGGGTTGAGTGTTTGAGATACGTAGGCATGCAACAATTTATACAAAGTTTTTAATTGATCTTTGTATACATTTTGAGGGGTCTTGGCACCCATTGAAACACCTGTAATCTCATGAATTGCATCCGTCATGGAAACATTATCAATATCTTTCATATCAAACTCAGGAACTGGATCAAATCCATAAAATTCGTTGATGACAGCAGCATTTACCCTAATCAGTTTCCCTCTCAGAAACACCAGTTGTTGATCCTCTTCTTTTTCTTTAATTTCAGCCGAAAGATTTGAGTAAAATTCTCTTAATATTGTTTGGAAGATTTTCTCAAGACAGGATTTGTTCAATTTCTCCAATTGATAGAATTTCAATATATCCAGGAAAGCTTCGTCTTCGACATCATCTATCTTAATTGATCTTTCAGGCATAACAGCCTTTTTCTTGAAATATTTAATGTAAATCTTCTTAGATTTAGAGTCTTTAAATTTCTTTACCTCCTCTCCAGCCTGGGACTTATTTGATGATTGCTCATCCTCTTTATTTTTCTCTTCTGATGAGGATTCAAAATCCTCAGAGTACGCTGATGACTCTGTATCCGTTGCCTCCTTAGCCTTCGCTTGAGTACGCCTTCGATCTTCATAAGTTGAGTCTTCCGACGACTTTGTATCGAAGATAGATTTTCCGGTCTTTGTCGAGCAATGAGTTTTTTAGCCTTTTTTGTACGTGGCTTGTCTGCCGCCTCCGTTTTCATCGTCGCTGTCGCCGCCGCTGCTTCCGCCGCTGCCCTTTCGGCCTCTGCCCTAGCGACCATAATCTTGGTTTTCGCCGTCCTTGCAAGTTCTGCCCTTCGGGCCTGTATCGCATCCCTTTGTGGATTCTTCCCCTTCGGCGACGGTCGTTGTTTCTTCGGCGGCATTTTGATTAGAAGAGGGTTTGGGAGAGGGTTTGGAAGAAGGAAGAGGGTTTGAGAGAAGAGGGAAAATTCGACCGTCTTATATGACCTTGGAAAGTGGAAAAATTAGAATAGTTTTGAGTCTTAAATTAAATTTATTACTATTATTACTAGTATAAGACGGTCGAATTTATTACTATTAAATTTAAAAAACTACTTTCCAAAATTAAATTTATTACTATTATTACTAGTATATATCCATGTAAAATCACTACATAAACCTTTGGAATTTTGAGACCCTAATTTTAAAAACTACTTTCCAAAATTAAATTTATTACTATTATTACTAGTATATATCCACGTGTTCCGTATAAATTATTGAAAAATTTGGCAGAAAAAACGTGGTGAAAACATGTTTATTTAAAAAAATTTGACAACATATTTAAGAATGTGAAGTTTAATCTCAATATTTCCATTTTTCGAATATTTGATTAATTTTTTTAAAATAAGGAGACTATGTACTTGAAAAGAGTAAAATTGAAACACTCAAAGTTGTCCTCTATTTTACTTTGTAATCATATTTAAGATGGATTTGACGGCAAGATTGACGCTGGCAGCATAATCAATTCTATGACGTAACAAGTCATTGATGGGGATATCGTCGCTGATATATGGATTTGACGTAACAAGATTTGTTAATTGAAAAATATATAAAGAGCAATGCTATAGTTAGCAAATGGGTGTAAGTTGTAAGAAGGTTGTAAAAGTTTGATTGTAGCCGAAACCAAATTGAGTTAACAAAATATTATATTTTATTAAATCCCAGCTTCGTCGTCGGAACATTCTCCGGCGAAGTATACAAGAGGAGGACAAAAAACTGTAAAAAACGAAAAAAATGAAAAAACAGAAAAATAAGAGGTCTACCCCTCGCGGAGGATCTCCGCAAAGTCCTGCAGGGTGCGCACACCCGCCCTATGGCACAGGCGGCGAAACGTTTCCCTCTTCTCCAGAGAATCCCGTTCCTCCGGAGTGATCGACAACAGGTCAAAGTTGGGCGCCGGATGAAGAGGTCGAGCGATGACCTCCAGTGACAACCCGCAGGAGGTCAGGAAGTTCGCAGCCGCTGCCAGCCAGTCATGGGCCGGAGGCGGCACAGAGGGTGCTCCATGCGGAGAGGCTCGGCGACGACTGGAAGAAGACTCTGGCAATGGTTCCCAACCAGATGATCTTTTTGGAGCCATGTTAAATGTACAACCTACTCAGATGAATGGGGACCCCTATGTATATATATACACTCCTAACCGACTCTTCTTATTCCTTATTGGAAGTTGGGGATATTCAATTTCTTATTACTTATTGGAAGTTGGGGATATAATGCTACAGTTACAACCAAATGCTTACAACACTCTTACAACCTTCACCCATTGCTGACATGTGGGCCATGGCCCACATGTCAGCAATGGGTGAAGGTTGTAAGAGTGTTGTAAGCATTTGGTAGTAGACTTAGCATTATTGATGTCTTATTCCAAGCTTAGTTGGTTGTGCTGTTTGGCTTTTACATGGAAGGCCTAGGTTCGAGTCTGGTGTTTGGGTTCTGTAGAATTTTTCTATTGTTAACATTTTTTGGGTGCTATTATATGCTTTTAATTTAGTATAGAACAATTTTTGGGACTATTAATGGCCATTCTCCGTTCCTCTAACACGGAGAATGGTATATTTAGGACGGCGAATGGTACATTTAGGACGGAGAATGGTAAATGTAGGACGGAGAATGATACATGTAGGACGGAGAATGGTACATATATAACGGAGAATGTTACATTTAGGACGGAGAATGGTACATTTAGGACGGAGGTAGGACGGAGAATGATACATGTAGGACGGAGAATGGTACATATAAGACGGAGAATGGTACATTTAGGACGAAGAATGGTACATTTGAGACTGTTCTTTAGGGTTGTGAATTTTAAATAGTTTGGCTGTTTAGTTTTGTTTTGAATCTATATAAATTGGTTTTGAAGGCTGGTGAAGATGAATTAGTTTGACTGTTTGGCTGTATAAATAGATTTTAAAGGATTGTGAAAAAGAAACCAATATTTTTGTATCGATCACCGTTAATTATGGTGAACTGGCACTGATACCACTAATATGAGTGAAATTTGTACTGCCAAAATTTATTTTGAATAAGGTAAAATCTGTGTTGGGAAATGTCGAAATCTCTTGGATATGATTACACTGAGATGTTGTATTAATGGTACAATCTGTGTTGGGAAATGTCGAAATCTCAGAAGTGAGCCGTCTACAAAAGTAAAATTGTCAAAATGGAGAATCGAACTCATAAAAAATATCTTGTATGTAGACTAGTAAAAAATATAAAGAAATGCATGCATGTTAATGTTTTCACCATTCACCCCAGGAATGATTGATGGTATCTAAATCATTATACATCTCGTATCCAGGTTCCCCTGGGACTGGGATTACATCATCAAAGGGTTTTTCAAACGTCTGTATTGAATAACAAATTTTCCAGAGTTCGTCGTCGAAGTGCACGTTGAAGCACCCACGTATGTCGAGCACGCGAAGACCCTTGCAGTTGCATATGATAGATCGCAGCGTGTCTCCATTGAACATGCCGAATCCCATATGTAGGTGCTCGAGACACGGCATCGAATCAGCCATGGCCTTTCCCTCCGTCTCGTTTTTCGTGTCCAGCACGAATCTGTTCCTGAGCATGAAATCTGGAGGGGGCATGTTCCTACCCAGCTTGACCAGACGGTGGCAATACTTTTCGGCGGAAAATATTCCAGTCGACGTGATATAGAGGCAGTAGCTAATGTCGAGTTCTTCCAGCATCGGAAGAAACTCCAAGTGTCTCACGAAAGTTTCATCACTCACGTCGCACTTCGGAATGCGCAGCACCCTTAGAAATTTCCTACTGTATTATAAAAATGGGAAAACATCAATAGAAATTAACAAAAGTATACGTAAAATTTTGTAATAGAAAAAATAAAGTATTAGAATAAGACCAAATAAAATTTTGTACTGGCCTTAAACATGCAAAACAGAAGGCTGCTTCGTCGAGCTTGTACGCGGAGAAGGACCCTAGATATCCCCCACTGCGAGCCACGAGCTTCATTACGGTCAAACTAATCTCAGCGGTTTGCTGGGTCCTCCGCCACCACTGTACCAAGTCGACGTTAGACTAATAGTCTAAGGGACCGTTGAGCGCCTTCCACCACGAACGACAAACTGGGGCCACGTTACACATTACCTCGTCCGCCGGCATCCCCGACAATACCAGTATCATCGAGAGAATCTCGGTAGGGATGACGGCCCATCCGCTGCAGTTGATCTTGCTCCTCTCCATTGCGACTGTTCTTCTTTTTCTCTCCTTTGTTTCTCTCTAGTCGGATGGGTTCTCTTCTTTGGAAAAGGCTATTTAATCCCTCGTTTAGGAGGGTGTAACCCGCTCGTGGAGGGGTGTGACCGAACAAGGCACGAATCTATTGGGAAATAACGGTAATGCCACTGTATTAATATTAGCAATTAGTCGTTTGGGCTCCCAACATATTTGGGTGATGTCATCTCCCATTATGTGGCATCTGACATGGCAGATGACATAACAGCTGACATGGCAAATTTTAACCCCAAAAATTAATTATCCAATTTTTTTAATGTTAATGTTAATGTTAATGTTAATATTAATATTAATGTTAATGTTAATGTTAATGTTAATGCTAATGTTAATGTTAATATTAATATTAATATTAATATTATTGTTAATGTTAATATTAATTAATGTTAATTTAATATTAAATTATTTATTTACTATTAATGTTAATTTTAATATTAATTTTATTGTTAAATTTTGCCATGTCAGCTGTCTTGTTAGCAACCATGTCATATGCCACATAATGGAAGATTGTATCACCCAAATTTTTTGGGGGCAAATAGCATTTTCGTAATATTAGTTTTAATTATATTGTAAATTTTAAATTAACAGAAAAGCCAATGTAGATTTAATATTAATGCTACTGTTAAATTTTCCCGATCATACCTCGATACTTACGATTGTCGACCGAGTTACCGTCTTCATCATTATCAAGTTTTTACCCGAATCATCGTCCTCGCTGGGGCGTGATGCCGCACGAGCCTGGAGTTACGCTCGTGCAAGACAAGATAACAGATTCACAATAGTGTTTATAGCTCAAATTGATAACATAAGCAGCGGAAGGAAAACGTAGTATACAACAAGAATCTCTTTTATTGATAATGAACTGAAGGTTACAATGGCTCTGAATAGCTCAACTTAACATGCTAATTGGCTACAACGCTCATGATCTCTCTAGCTCACAAAGGAGTGCATTGTTCCATACATTATGCCTCTTTATAGCCAACAAGTAGTCTTCGGCTGAACATCTCCATGTCGCAAGTCCGAACGCCAATGCGGTAGCTCCTCTGGAACGCTAAGGACTCCATGCCTCGGCACGTCCAAGCCGAGCCCCGCCTCGAGCCGAACATATCATGAACTTGTCCACTACCGTGTCCCTGCTGCAGATACAGTTAGACATAATCTTAACATAAACATAGTGATCGTGCTCATCTAAGTCCCATTTTGCCTAGCCTGCAAGGTTAGAACCTTACATAAGAAATCATATCATTTCACTTAACCAACCAACCGTAAACTTAAACATATGCATAAGGGTGGCAGGCCCTGCGCCTGCACCCAGCGCTAATCTCAGCCCACCGGCCCTATCTATATGAAGGTCACGGTGTTTCGCACCGTAATGCATCTTTGGCATGCTTATGTGTAAGACTATGATCGCTTCGATACGGGTTGCTAGCCCAATATCCGAAGGATCCCAAACTTACTGATATCATAGCTTATCACAACACTGGGCGGTCGCAACCCGTCCTAATGATGTGCACCATAAATACCATACATAATTCCCTTCTTTGAACTACTCGGTTGAATTAAGATGATGTGCACCATAAATACCATACATAAATACCAACACTGGACGGTCGTAACAATATCATAGATTATTGAGTATATTATATTGTCATTGCTTGTCCTCCATTCGGAGTTGACCGTTCTCGACAGGTTTTGATATTATAACTGTTGTTAGATAGTAGAACTAGACAGCGTTCTACGTTATTTCTGCGGTGTAGGCTGGGACGCTGTCACGCACTCATGCCCTTACTCCGGGTGCGGGTCGTGACAGGGTGTACGAGAAAGGAACAATGTCGCTACCGATTCGGTTGGGACCGATAGGTCAGAATCGGCCAGGTCGATCGAACGGGAACGGTTGAATTAAGATCCATTCCATGTTAGGGAATGGCTTCTCTGGAACCAAGTCCCATATTCAGCGGGTTGCAGGTGATCGCGTAGGCGACGTCAGCGCAGCCAACCAGTCGCTCGCTTGAAGCAAGTCTAAGACGAGTGGCTGACCTCCTTCACCTCGTCCCTCTTCGACGTCACTGGCATCACAATCCATCCTGGACGTATAGCTTTGTTAATCGGGGTCCTTTCAACGTAAGTAGCTAGCTTCGATGCAAGTTCCCGCTTAACCTGTGCTGAAACCTTATGCACGACTATACCCTGTTTCCTCCTAGGTCGAAACGGTCCCGTGGGCCCGGGTTGCTGCTCGAGGAAACTACCGTCTTGTCGACAAGTTGTCCATAATCGTGCGAAGACATATTTTTCTTTTAGTTATTAAGACATAGCCTACATTATCTTTGAAAACTCAATCCCTTTCCCGTGTTTGTGCCCTTGCATGTATCCTTTCATTCGTAACAACATTATCGATTTACCTAGGAAGGGGATCGAGAAGTGAAGGGTCAGCCACTCACCTTGAGTTTACTTCAGGCGAGAGAATGGATCTTAATTCAACCGTTCCCGTTCAATCGAGTCAATCGATCCCGACCTATCGGTCCCGATCGAATCGATAGCGACAGTGTTCCTTTCTCGTGCACCCCGTGGACGGAGTACGGGACACGATATAGGGATGGAGCACTACAGCTATAGACTAAGATGTCGTCTATGAACACTATCACGAACTGATCCAAATAGTGCATGAAGATACGATTCATGGGGTCCATGAATACGGCTGGCACACTGGTCGCTCCAAATGGCATAACAAGGAAATCCTAATGTCCATACCTCGATCTGAATGATGTCTTCAGGATGACTTGCTCTCTGACTCGGATCTGATGGTACCCTCATGACCGTAAGTCAATATTCGAGAATACAGCTGCTCCCTTGAGCTGATCAAATAAGACATCAATGTACGATAATCAACATATAATCTTGACGTACCATCCTTCTTCTTCACAAGAAGCATCGGTGCTTCCCAAGGCGATCCACTAGCACGATTGAATCCTTTGGTTCTGAGTTCTTCAATCATCTTGTACATGATTTCCAACTTTGAAGGTGCCATCCTGTAGACTCTTTCCGATCCTGGTGCCGTCCCTGGAATCAAGTCGATGGTGAAAACTCTGCCTCATCGAAAAATAAAAAACTCTGCCTCACCGGAAATACCAAAAATAATCCTGCCAATATGGCAGTCTATTCTTGTGTATTGCTCCTTCAACCAATCCATTCCTAGGCCAAGGGACCGATTCGGCCCACCGCAAAAGGGTCGTCGTCTAACCCAGCTATAGTCCGTGATGGCTTGACATTGCCAGTGGCCTTCACACCCTTTCACTGCTTAACAAATGCACGTGACACGGGACGGTGCTTGCTATACTTCGATAGTCCAACAAAACTCTTTTCTAATGTGTTCGTGCAACGACTTGACAAACAAGGGCTATGTCAAGCCTTGCATCGAGGGAACGTGCTGTACACGTGTTCGACTTGAACAATCAAGTTCTTTGGGTGCATAGACTTAAGCAAGAAGCAGTGAAATACGACTTAAACTACGGGACAAGCGAATGTTAATATTAATTGTAGTTCCAATTACATTTTAAATAAAAAAGAATGCAATTTTAACTTTAACTATTTTGAAGTAAATGTTAAATCAAAAACTATTTTAAATTTTAGTATTAATATTAGTTTCAATAATATTGTAAATTTTAAATTAACAGGAATGCCACGGTATTAGAAACCTAGCTAGCTGATGTCACGTTGCTCGGGGCTCGGTTAGTGTTCGTCTAAACTCGGACGTGCGAACTAGTTATTAGTAATGATAACCAAAAATTGAATTTTAAGTTTAAAATCTAGTCGAGCTCGATCCTTCCTCTTTATCCTATCTCCCACACTCTCTCTTTCTCTCTCTCTCTCTCTCTCTCTCTCTCTCGGGTTCTCTCTCACAGGTTGTGTTTCTTACACAACAGATCCCGTAGCATTAAATTCTCTGCATGCGTTATCCTACATAATTTAATAATAAGCACTGATACCATATCATTAGAAGAGTAAAAGTTGTCTTGGAAGTTGTAAAAAATTACTTTGTATTGTCTTCTCAATACTTTTTTGCATTGGAGATGACTTTTTAAACTTATTGTCATTTGTGAATATAGCCGCCTATGCAAGATGTTGTCTTCTGCCTCTGCCACATAGGATACACAACACATAACAAGACAATAGGGTTTCGTAGCATTAAATGCTGCTGCATGCGTTATCCTACAGAAGAGGGCTACGTGGAGAATGCTGTTGCATGCTTCCTCATGCGTTATTAGCTACACAGTTTAATAATACATGTACCCAAAAGATGAGAAAGTTGTGTTGTTGGAAGTTGTTTCCTTAAAATTATGCTTGCTCCTAGAATCACTCAAGATTTTTCATGAGCCATCAAAAGAGGGCCACGTGGCGGAGTTACAAGGAAGACGAAAAGGTTGTGTTGTTGCCTTGCTGGAAGTTGTTTCTTCCTGAATAATGATTTTTGTACCTCCAAATTGCACTTTCAAACTGTCCATCCTTACGTGGCAGCTGACGTGATATGTTGATATGGCAGCTGACGTAGCAATTTTTTTAAAAATAAAACTAAAACTAAAAATAAAAATTAACATTAAAGTTAATGTTAACATTAACATTAATATTAATATTATCGTTAACAATAGCAATAATATTAATATTAATATTAATATTAATATTAACATTAACATTAACATTAATATTAACATAATTTAATATTAACATTAAATTAACATTGATATTAACGTTAAATTATTATGGAGAAAATTGGGTAGTTAACTTTTTGGATTAAAATTTGCCATGTCATCAGTCATGTCAGATGACACACACTATTATTTAACATGCCACATCAGATGGGCGGGCTATATATTAGAGGGACAATTTGGAGGTACGAATATAGCATTACTCTTTCTTCTTGTATTGTTTCTTGTCCTTCGTTTCTTCTGCTGGTTTCTAACACACTCTATTTTCTTCAATGTCGACGTCACATGGAGAAACTGATCGTCGTGTGGAAGATTTAGTCGATGAATAAAGCTTCCTTTCAAGAGGACTGTCAGATGATTTGGATGATGAGCAAAGTTTGGAAGATGTTAACTTAGGAGACAGTAAAGAACAAGATGAAGAAAACAATGGAAGAATGCATCATAACGACGATGACGACATCAACGCAAACAACAAAATGTTATTTCGCATCACCCTTTCTAATAGATTTAAGAAATGTATTATATTTTTACATTTATTTTTCATGTTTATTTTGTTTTATTCTGTTCTTAGGGACGACGGTGAATCTCCATTGGATTTCGATGCAGCGACGATGAAAAAAATATTGCAGTCTGCCAACATTAACAAAGATCCAAAACATCTCTTAGAAGAAGATATTGTTGGCCTACAGTTCAACTCTATTGAAGAAGCAGAGACATTCTACTGGATATATTCAAAAGCATATGGTTTCAGTATTAGAAAGAACGAGGTAAAGAAAAACAAATCTGGGATGGTGATGGTCCGTAGTTGGTGTTGTTCGAATGCGGGATTCAGACACAAGAAATACAAGGAAGCTCCTAACAAGGTTCGTGAGCCAAGAAGTGAAAGCAGAAGTGGTTGTAAAGCAATTTTTTGTATTGGGTACACCGATAAAACAAAGATGTGGTTCGTCAAAAAATTTCATGTACATCACAACCATATCCTGGCGAATGATTATGAAACAGTTTTTTTGAGATCCCATCGTACGATATCACCCGCAGAGTTGGAAAAAATTAAGCTTATGAAGCAATCAGGGATGGGGACTGGACATATATGGAATTTAATTGTCCAGAAGAAAGGTGGCTGGAATAAGGTTGGATGGACGAGAAAGGATTTATACAACGCTCTAGCTCAAGATAGTAGAGCACTAGACGATGTTCATGCTACGACAACACTTACATTTCTTCAATCTAAGGAGGGCAGTGACCCAGATTTCTTCTACGCGTACAAGGTAGACGAAGATTCCAGATTGACCCATCTCTTTTGGGCTAACGGTACATGTCGATTCGATTACGAATTATTTGGAGATTCACTAGCATTCGATTCTACATATAAAACAAATAGAAGTCAAATGTCGTTGGTGGTTCTAGTGGGTACAAACAATCATGCGATGACTTGTGTGTTTGGGTTTGCAATGATCCATAATGAGACTGCAGAGACATATTCTTGGGTTCTAAAAAAATTCCTAGAGTGTATGAATGGCAAATTACCAGTGACAGTTCTCACGGATGGTTGCAGATCCATGAATAAAGCAATTGAGGATTTAATGCCCAGCGTAGTTCATCGAACGTGCTCATGGCATATCCTAAACAATGTTGCCAAACATGTACACCGAGAGGGTTTTCACAATAAACTGAGTCTTCTGATTAAAAGGTACATCGCACACTTGCTACTTTACTTTGAAGTATGTTGTTGTTACAATATCACAACTTTAGTTACTGTCCATGTTTTCTAAACATGTACTATTCAGTCGAAGAATTTGAACACCATTGGCAGCAGATGCTAACAGATTATAATGTAGAGAACAATGAGTGAACCACTGCATTGTACAGATCGAGAGAGCGATGAGCGGACACATTCCTATGTGGAAATTATTTTGGCGGTTCTACTGCAACAAATAGATGTGAATCTATGAACGCATTTCTGAAAAAATTTTTGAATGAGAAGCTGCCACTATGGAAGGCCCTTCAAAATGGAAAATGTTTAGTTTACAACCAAACTTGTACAACCTTCTTACAACTTACACCCATTTGCTGACATGTGGGCCAGGCCACCACCTGGCCCACATGTCAGAAAATGGGTGAGTAGTTGTAAGAAGGTTGTAAATGTTTGGTTGTAACTGTAGCATTGCTCCTTCAAAATTGTGACTACGGTTTGGCGGCCTTACGTTACGGCCAGATGAGTAAGCATGTCACTGATAAACTCTCAACACCAGTTGTGAATCAAACTAGCATGGCCGTAATAGAAGGTAAATTTGCCGCAATTTACACTAAAACGGTGTTTATAGATGTAAGGAAGGAAATCACACGTTCTGATGCATATACTGTTCTCCATCATCACATCATAAGAGAGACAGAAGTTTGCACTGTCCAAAAGTATATGTCGCCAAACAGTGTCAACCGGAAGGTTACATTTGATCCGACCGACAACATCATAAATTGTGAATGCTTGTGGATGGAGACCAAGGGGATTCCTTGTAGGCATATTTTTTCAGCAATGAAGAGATTGCAAATTGGAGATATTCCAAAGAACTTGATAAAATCTCGTTGGCTCAAGGATTGCAAAGAGAGTTATCTCTCCGGACCTGGCTCAGAAAGAAGATTCATCCACCCAGACAGTATTGAGAGCAGAAGGTATGGTGGTATTAATGAACAAGTTAATCTGTTTACATACTATTGTAAAAAATCAAGCAAAATTCAAGAGAGGGGAACGGAGTTGATGTCGTCTGTTCTGATGGAGTTGAAAGAAATGGTGACCGATATTGGTGAAGAAGAACAAATGGTAGCTGATGTAGTTTATGGAGTGCATGAAGCTTTAAAAGAGCCAAATCCGGTAGCAACAAAAGGAAGGCCTTCTCAAGGGAAATCAAGCCAGCCTACAGAAAGTCAGCCTATCCCGAATCCTAGAACTTGTAGAGTTTGTAAAAAATCGGGTCACGATTTTCGTAATTGTAAAGTACGAAAGCGAAATAGCGACAAAGAGCAAATAGAATAAAATGAAACGTCGTTGACTTAAGACAATGTCTTTCTTATGTGGCAAGATGTCATTCACACGAGACAATTAGATAAAAAAATATGTTCTCCAATGCAAAAGTTTGAGAAGACAATTAGATAAAAATGGAGAATATCAAATTCCAAGTTCAAAACGGAGAATATCAAAAATGGAGAAAATATGTTCTCCGTGCAGTTCAAAACGGAGAATATCATTCTCCGTTTCAAATGACACGAAGAATATCATTCTCCGTTTCAAATTAAAACGGAGAATGAACATTCTAATGTATTTTTAACACTGGCAATCTTATTCTCCGTTTCAAATTAAACGGAGAATGCGGTTCTCCGTTCCAAATTAAACGACGAATAGAATCCTCAATCGTTTTAATACTGGGAACGACATTCTCCGTGCAGTTTAAAACGGATAATATAATTCTCTGGTACAAATGAAACGGAGAATGTCATTCTCTGTTTCAAATTAAAACGGAGAATGAACATTCTAATGTGTTTTTAACACTGGAAATGCTATTCTCCGTGTAATTCAAAACGGAGAATGCTATTCTCCGTTTAATAAAACACGGAGAATGCTATTGTGGTGTCGTGGTTACAATACTAGACTTGTATTTAAGAGATCATTGGTTCAAATCTTGACTATAACAAAATTTTGTTTTATTTATACTTTTTTTGTAAGTTATGTATGGGGCCCATTTAAAAGGGAAAAAACTTTGATACAGTAGGGGGTATCAAAGTTTTGATACCCCCTATGTATGACATGTGGGCCCTTCCTGCTTTATAAAATGTGTACACATATATATATACACATAAATTTTGAGAGGGACCACATGTCATACATAGGGGGTATCAAAACTTTGATACCCCCTACTGTATCAAAGTTTTGATACCCCCTATGTATGACATGTGGGCCCCTCCTGCTTTGTAAAATGTGAAAACATATATATATACACATAAATTTTGAGATGGCCCACATGTCATACATAGGGGGTATCAAAACTTTGATACCCCCTACTGTATCAAAGTCTCTCATTTAAAAGTTAAGTAAAATTGAGGAAAAAAACTTTGATACAGTAGAGGGTATCAAAGCTTTGATATCCCCTATGTATGACATGTGGGCCCCTCCTGCTTTGTAAAACGTGTAAACATATATATATACAAATTTTGAGATGGCCCACATGTCATACATAGGGGGTATCAAAACTTTGATACCCCCTACTGTCACCCCCGTTTCCCGTATTTCGTATTGATATTCGTAGTTGAATTTTGCCATGTATTTTTATTTTTCTTGACTTGCGGATTTTTGGTTTTCTCGTAAAACAGGTTTTTGGACCTGGCTTGGTTTTATTTTGTGGTGAAGAAATTGGTTTGGTTTGGTTTAACATGCATTGGAACACCCTAGTTAATCTCCACCCTCATTCCACCACAACCCACCCTCATTAATATCTCCACCAACATTCTCTCTCCTCATTACTCTTCTATTAATTTCAATCATCTTCTTCCTTCTTTCACACAACACCCCACCCATAGGCAAGTGCACCTTGCCATAAAATAAGAACCCATTTTGATTTGTCCATTACATTAGAACTTGTCATTTTTTATTTTGATCCATGGATTTCCATAGATCTAAGTTTTTCTCTATTTTCGGATTTACATGGTTTTGATCTATTTAGGTTAGATTTTTGTGGGTTTTGATGTTCCTATGTTGGGGAGAATCAAATTTCACCCAAGATAGAACTTTGCAAATCCGGATTTGGAGTTGTGATGACCAAATTGTGATGTTCCAAAGATTTGAAGCCGTGGGTGTTCTTCCTCTTAGCAAGAGGAAGAAGAAGACCCCCTCCCCCGTGCACGCTCTTTAGCGTGCTGCTGGCCCGCGCGCTTCGTCGCCTTGCGCCCCGTGCGCTTGGCTGCATTGGACTGCCCCCGCGCCGTGCCCTTTGGCGTTGGCCGCTGTCCCCTTGGCGCGTGCGCTCTTTAGCGCGCTGCTGCCCCCCCCGTCCGATTGCGCTGAGCTCCTTGGCCCCTGCACACTTGGCCGCGCCCCCTGCGCACTTGGCCCCTGCGTACTTGGCCGCGCCCCCTGCGCACTTGGCCCCTGCGCAATTGGTCGTGCCCCCTGCGCACTTGGCCGCGCCTCCTGCGCACTTGGCCCCTGCGCACTTGGCCCCCGCGCCCTTGGCGCACTGCGTCCGTTCCCGAATGCATCTCTTGGCACCGTTTGCCTGAGCCCCTTGCCTGGCACACCCTGTGCCATGGCTTCCCCACCTGACCCTTGGTGTTTCCCCTGGGTTCTCGGGTTTCTCTTGCTAATTTTGTTTTATGGGAGCTGATGCCACAGCACGACTTGACTAACCCGACACGACTTGACATGATTTTCTGTGTTTTAATTTATGGTTAGCATTCTCTGATTTTGGCTGTAACTTGTTGGGTGCTTGTAACTTGTGGCTTTTAACTTGTAACCTGCGACCTATAGTTAATCCTCTGTAACTTGATATCCTGATAGTGGCCGCCTCGGCGCACTCTTGACTTGACTCAACTTAATAACTGGTCGTACTTGACTTGCCCTGACACCGTGGGTGTTCTTTCTTGTTGTGTTGTGCAAATCTACTTGTCTTATCTTGCATCATGTCTAGGACGTGACTCCCTGGGTACCACGGCCAGGGACTCATACTAAATTGGATTAGGCTAATGATTAGATCAAACTAGAACATGGAGAATTTCCAGTCACAAGCAAATCTCGTTATCTGGGCGCTTTAATGGACTTGTAGCTTGCCGACGAGTAGAGCACATTTCCAGCACACTGTCATGTGTTGCACCTCTAAGTCACCTAAGGGTATATCGTCTCCTGGGCGATGTACCCAATCATACTCTCAACCCGCGGAAGGATAACTAGATAGTCTGCAGGGCTTGGGACTGGGAAAATTCTCATTGCATCTTGTTAGTAATTAGGCTTGTGATAACCCTAGTTAGTTAAGTAGTAAGCCGTAGTAATTGTTTGGCCGTTTGTGAATGAATGGTGTCCAGCCTTGCCTAAGTCTCGTCTAGTCCCTGTACCTGGTACCCCTGATCATGATTGTTTTTACTTATCCCTAACAATAAATGGATAGAGACAAGTGCTATTCAGGCGAAGGATTACAACCCCGGTCCTTGTTTGGTTTACGGGTTGTAATCTGGTTCCCGGAATGGTTCTATGTCTCTAGTCGTTTATTGTCCTGCTGTACTTTTATTACTTGTACTTTTCTTCCATTTTCTTATGTTCTGATATGCTGGCTTTTGTTCTTATTTTGTGGCCTCCTTTGTGGCACTTGCTCTTTCTGGGGTTTGACCCAGCTGGTTTTGTGTGGCCAGATTTTGGAGCAGCCCCCGAGGATCTACCGAACCTCCAGCCCGATGGTGGCGATTAGAAGGAACCCGGGCTACGAGTGGGTTTTTTTTCTATTTTGTTTCGCTCACTCTATTGTAAATTTATTCTTTTGAGGCGTTTAGGCGGCGAGCACCTATTAGCTCGATGCATTTTTACTTACTGTCTGCCTACGGGCTGTAACATGATTAACAAATCCTAGGGTTGATCATGTATGACTTAACTCTTGCTAGTCCTCGCATTTTGTATGACTAGCTTCATGATCCGCTGAATATGTAATATTTGGGACGCCTTTTATTGTATATTTGGTGGTCTAACATCTTGTAATTGTATTACTTGCTTGAGATTGAGACAATAGGCTTAACCTTAAGAGACCGTTGGCTTGTAGTAAACCCTCATATCTAGACAGCCGTGACCGTATAGCGAGGTGGATTTCATTTCAATATACGTAGCTGGCTATGTACGCCCCCGCTCTCCAGTATTCTGGTTTTGGGGCGTCACATGGTTTAAGTGGTAGCCCATGCAGGTCTTGGCATTCAAGATATGTGAGGGTTTACCGAATAGATGTCTCAATCAGTACTCGTCTTTGATCTCCATTCATATCCTCTGAATCTCTGGATTTTTGCCCTGATCATGTGCTTGTATCGTTGATCTGTCCTGGTCCTTCTTTATTGTTTTCCCTGTGTCGTCTTCTTCAGCGGTACTGTACCTGACCCCGCCGATCAGCAAGGTGGAGCGCTTCCCATGGACCAGCAACCCGGAGTTCAAGCCCAGCATTCCGGAGTAGCCTCCAGAGTTGTACCTACTAGAGGAGAGCCCCCAGTTCAGCCCGTCCAGCCTACGGAGCCTGACGATGGCACCTTGGTAGGTCTCATCCGGACCTTGATAGCTTCCCAGGATCGTCGAGGGGACACCTTGCACCAGGTAGTGGCAGATGCCTTGACTAGAGGCGGTCATCCAGGGAACAGCGCGGCCAACAGCTTCAAGCACTTGAACCCTCCATTCTTCGACGGCAGCGAGGATGCGATTGCCGCGGACGCTTGGCTTCAGGATACCGAGGTGATTCTGGAAGCAGCCAGGACACCTGAGAATGAGAAGGTGGCGGTGGTACGCCTACAGTTGCTGGACTTGGCTCGCTGTTGGTGGGCGGCGCAAGCCATGGGATTAGTGGCACCCATTGCTTGGACAGTATTTAGAAAAAGATTCAAGACGAAGTATTTTGATACTGTGGCCCGGTACGACCTGCAGACGAGATTCACCAACTTGAAGCAAGGAGGCAGAATGGTCGACAGTTATACATCTGAGTTTTCTAGACTCAGTAGGTTTGCCCCCACCTTGGTGGCGACCGAGTTTGATAGGGCCCAGCGGTTCCAGCAGGGACTGCATTTGGAGATCTTGTTGGCAGTCAAGCAGTTCGAGCACCAGACGTTCGATACAGTATTGAGAGCAGCTAGGAGGCATGAGTACACCTCCCAGAGGATCGTGGATAGGACCGGAGGTAGGAAGCGGTCCCACAGTCAGATGTACCAATCATCAGCTCCAGCTCCGACAGCTAGGAGTTTGACTATTGGAACTCCGAGGCGGGCGGCCTCAGTGACGTCGGTTCAGTATTCAACCCCGATGTACCCGCAGCAGCAGAAGCAGAAGCAGACTTCCGCGATGGGATGTTCTCATTGCGGGAAGCCAGGCCATGTAGTGGCAGATTGTCGTAGGGCGCAAGGATTGTGCCTGGCTTATGGAGCAACAGATCACAAGATAGGAGCCTGTCCGAATAGGGGTAGTTCATCCTCTTCTAACCTAACCAGTCCATCGGTTAGGGGACCAGCACCTATGCAGCAGCAGCAATACCCGAGGCCATTGTTGCCTCAGGCCCAGGCATATCATCAGCAGAACCAGCAGCAGTACACCCAAGGCCAAGTGCAGAGCAGGCAGAGAGGTTTCCAGCAGAGGGGACCCACAGCTAGAGGACAGGGTCAGGCCATGATGATGACTATGGAAGAAGAAGTCGCACCAGGTGAGGTAGTGGCAGGTACTATCTCGTCAACTCCTTTCCAGCATCGGTATTATTTGATTCTGGTGCATCGCATTCATTCATGTCTGCACGATTCGCGACACGGATAGGATTGGAGCCCGAGTCATTATCAGTGAGGCTCAATATACTTACTGGTAATGGTCTTGTGGGAGTAGATCGAGTGTTTTCCTCGTGTCGGATCGTAGTTAGCGGTAGAGAGTTCCCCGCTAGATTTATCGAATTCCCTATGGCAGACTATGATGTAGTCTTAGGCATGGATTGGTTGAGGAACCAGTATGCTAGGATAGACTGCCACATTGGCAGGGTTGTTTTTAGCATTCTAGGCGAGCCAGAGTTCTTATTTTCCAGAGGCGCAGTGGAACCATCTTCCCCAGTATTGCGGATGGCCGTAGCAGCAGTACAGTTATCCCGGATAGTTGAAGAGTTCCCAGATGTCTTTCCAGAAGAACTTCCAGGGATGCCGCCAGAGCGGGAGATCGAGTTCACTATAGACTTGATTCCCGGGACAGTACCTATATCAGAGCGAGTCTACAGAATGGCATCTTCAGAGTTGGAGATTTTGTACAAGATGATTGAAGAACTCAGGACCAAGGGATTCATTCGTGCAAGTGGATCGCCTTGGGGAGCCCCGATGCTTCTTGTGAAAAAAAAGGATGGTATGTCCAGGTTATGTGTAGATTATCGTACCTTGAACTCGGTGACAATCAAGAACAGATACCCTCTCCCGAGGATAGATGACTTGTTTGATCAACTCAGAGGGGCTTCAGTGTTTTCGAAGATAGACTTGCGGTCAGGATACCACCAGATCAGAGTCAGAGAGCAGGACATCCCGAAGACGGCGTTTAGATCGAGGTATGGGCATTGGGAGTTTCTTGTTATGCCCTTTGGAGCGACCAATGCGCCGGCTGCATTCATGGACCTCATGAATCGCATTTTCATGCCTTACTTTGATCAGTTCGTGATCGTGTTCCTAGATGATATCCTGGTCTACAGCAAGAGCGAAGCAGAGCATGAGCAGCATCTCAGAATCGTCCTTCAGACGCTTAGAGAGCACCAGTTGTACGCCAAGTTTAGTAAATGCGAGTTTTGGCTCGATCGCATTTCGTACTTGGGTCACATCATTACTCGAGGAGGAGTAGAAGTGGATTCCCAGAAGATTGTGGCTATCGAGTCATGGCCAGTACCTAGTTCAGCGGCAGAGGTTCGCAGCTTCCTTGGATTGGTCGGCTACTACCGGCGGTTCGTATCAAATTTTGCAAGGATTTCGGCGCCGATGACCCAGTTGACTCGCAAGGATATGCAGTTCGCTTGGACAACAGAGTGTCAGAAATCATTTGAGAAGTTGAAGCGAGGTTTGATAACGGCTCCCATTCTTACACTTCCAGATGGGACCGGAGGATTCACAGTTTATTGCGACGCTTCAAACAGAGGATTGGGGTGTGTCTTGATGCAGCATGGAAAGGTAATATCTTATGCATCACGTCAACTTCGTGATCATGAGAAGAATTACCCGATCCATGACTTGGAACTGGCAGCAGTAGTGTTTGCCCTTAAGCTTTGGCGGCACTACTTGTACGGAGACAGAGTGGAGATATTTACCGATCACAAGAGCCTGAAGTATGTTTTCATCCAGAAGGACCTTAATATGCGGCAGAGAAGATGGCTCGAGCTACTGGTGGATTACGATGTGGACTTGCAGTATCACCCAGGGAAGGCCAACGTTGTAGCAGATGCATTGAGCAGGAGAGCCGGAGTTTATTTCCTGACGGCACAACCAGAATTATTGGCAGATCTTCAGAAGATGGGAATTGAAGTGGTTCTTCCTACCAACGTGGCATTGATGGCCAGTCTACAGGTTCAGTCCAGCATAGTTGAGAGGATCCGGATGGCGCAATCTACAGATTCCAAGATTCAGCGACTCAGAGCAGAGTGTGAGGCAGGAAGAAGGCCAGAATTGTACATTCATGAAGATGGTACACTTCGGCACAGCACTCACCTTTGTGTACCCAGTGGAGATATCAGACAGGAGGTCATGTCAGATGCTCACAATTCACAGTATTCTATTCATCCCGGTGGCATAAAGATATACCATGATATTCGTCAGCATTTCTGGTAGAATGGCATGAAGAGGGAGATAGCCCGGTTTGTCTCTCGGTATTTGGTTTGCCAGCAGGTTAAAGCTGAACATCAGAGGCCCGCTGGACTTCTTCAGCCCTTGCCGATTCTAGAATAGAAGTGGGAGCATGTGACCATAGATTTTGTAACTGGATTGCCTAGATCCCCAGCTGGTAGAGATGTTATTTGGGTTATAGTCGACCGGCTCACGAAGGTGGCTCATTTTCTCCCATTCAGAGTTGGGCAGTCAACGGCTCAGCTAGCAGAGATGTACCTTAGGCAGATTGTCAGGCTTCACGGAGTGCCCGTCAGTATCACCTCAGACAGGGATTCATGGTTTACATCACACTTTTGGCGTAGCTTGCAGGAGAGTTTGGGAACTCATCTCCAGTTCAGTTCAGTATATCATCCGCAGACAAATGGTCAGTCAGAGCGCACAATCCAGACACTTGAAGATATATTGAGATCTTGTACACTTGACTTCCGTAGTTCATGGGAGGATCACCTGCACCTGGTGGAGTTCTCGTACAGTAACAGTTTTCAGGCCAGCATCCAGATGGCACCATTCGAGGCACTATATGGTAGGAAGTGCAGATCCCCGCTAGCATGGGACGATGTCGGAGAGAGGCAGATGCTCGGTCCAGAAATGATTGCCCAGACAGTTAAAGTAGTCAGAAAAGTCAGGGATCATCTTCGAGTTGCCCAAGATCGCCAACGGCATTGGGCCGATGCTCATCGACGTCCCTTAGAGTTTGCTATCGGCGACCATGTATTCCTTAGGATCTCGCCTAACCGCGGTATCATTCGTTTTGGCGTACGGGGAAAGCGTAGTCGTAGGTATATAGGGCCGTTCGATATCCTGGAGCGAGTAGGAGATGTATCCTATCGTCTTGCTCTTCCGCCGTCGCTAAGTGAGGTGCATGATGTATTCCATATGTCCCAATTACGACGGTATATCCCGGACCCGAGCCATATCCTAGACCATTCAGAATTGGTTATTGGTACCAACCTTTCGTATGAGGAGAGGCCCATGTCTATATTGGACCGGAGGGAGAAGATACTCAAGAACAAGACTATTAGCTTAGTCCGTGTTGCTTGGGGTCATCACTCTCTAGGTGAGTCAACGTGGGAGCGTGAGGACGACATCCGATCGCGATATCCCGACTTGTTTGACTCGTAAGGTATAATGTCTTCCTTATGCCTTATGCTTTCCATCCCTTGCTTGCATGTATGATTGTATGATTGAACTGCTTAGTGTAGTTGTTGGTGCTTAGTGTAGCTTGCCGTGGCAATCTCTAGCTCCTTGATTAAATTCCGAGGACGAAATTCTTTTAAGGTGGGTAGAGTTGTCACCCCCATTTCTCGTATTTTGTATTGATACTCGTAGTTGGATTTTGCCATGTATTTTTATTTTTTGCGACTTGCGGATTTTTGGTTTTCTCGTAAAACAGGTTTTTGGACCTTGCTTGGTTTTATTTTGTGGAGAAAAAATTGGTTTGGTTTGGTTTAACATGTATTGGAACACCCTAGTTAATCTCCACCCTCATTCTACCACAACCCACCCTCATTAATATCTCTACCAACATTCTCTCTCCTCATTACTCTTCCATTAATTTCCATCATCTTCTTCCTTCTTCCACACAACACCCCACCCATAGGCAAGTGTACCTTGCCATAAAATAAGAACCCATTTTGATTTGTCCATTAGATAGATTAGCCCTCTAGAAACAACATTAGAACTTGTCATTTTTGATTTTGGTCCATGGATTTCCATAGATCTAAGTTTTCCCCTATTTTCGGATTTACATAGTTTTGATCTATTTAAGTTGGATTTTTGTGGGTTTTGATGTTCCTATGTTGGGGAGAATCAAATTTTACCCAAGATAGAACTTTGCAAATCCGGATTTGGAGTTGTGATGACCAAGTTGTGATGTTCCAAAGATTTAAAGCCGTGGGTGTTCTTCCTCTTAGCAAGAAGAAGAAGAAGACCCCCTCCCCCGTGCGCGCAGTTTAGCGTGCTGCTGGCCCGCGCACTTCGCCGCCTTGCGCCCCGTGCGCTTGGCTGTATTGTGCTGCCCCCGCGCCGCGCCCTTTGGCGCTGGCCGCTGTCCCCTTGGCGCGTGCGCTCTTTAGCGCGCTGCTGCCCCCCTCCCCCCCGTCCGATTGCGCTGAGTTCCTTGGCCCCTGCGCACTTGGCCGCGCCCCCTGCGCACTTGGCCCCTGCGCACTTGGCCGTGCCCCCTGTGCACTTGGCCACTGCGCACTTTGCCGTGCCCCCTGCGCACTTGGCCCCTGCGCACTTGGCCGCTCCCCCTGCGCACTTGGCCGCGTCCCCTGCGCACTTGGCCCCTGCGCACTTGGCCTCCGCGCCCTTGGCGCACTGCGTCCGTTCCCGAATGCGTCTCTTGGCGCCGTTTGCCCGAGCCCCTTGCCTGGCACACCCTGTGCTATGGCTTCCCCACCTGACCCTTGGTGTTTCCCCTGGGTTCTCGGTTTTCTCTTGCTGATTTTGTTTTATGGGAGCTGATGCCACAGCACGTCTTGACTAACCCGACACACCTTGACACGATTTTCTATGTTTTAATTTATGGTTAGCATTCTCTGATTTTTGCTGTAGCTTGTTGGGTGCTTGTAACTTGGGGCTTTTAACTTGTAACCTGCGACCTGTAGTTAATCCCCTGTAACTTGATATCCTGATAGTGGCCGCCTCGGCGCACTCTTGACTTGACTCGACTTGATAACTGGTCGTACTTGACTTGCCCTGACACCGTGGGTGTTCTTTCTTGTTGTGTTGTGCAAATCTACTTGTCTTGTCTTACATCATGTCTAGGACATGACTCCCTGGGTACCACGGCTAGGGACTCATACTAAATTAGATTAGGCTAATGATTAGATCAAACTAGAACATGGAGAATTTTCAGTCACAAGCAAATCTCGTTATCTGGGCGCTTTAATGGACTTGTAGCTTGCCGATGAGTAGAGCACATTTCCAGCACACTGTCATGTGTTGCACCTCTAAGTCACCTAAGGGTATATCGTCTCATGGGCGATGTACCCAATCATACTCTCAACCCACGGAAGGATAACTAGATAGTCTGCAGGGCTTGGGACTGGAGAAATTCTCATTGCATCTTGTTAGTAATTAGGCTTGTGATAACCCTAGTTAGTTAAGTAGCAAGCCGTAGTAATTGCTTGGCCGTTTGTGAATGAATGGTGTCCAACCTTGCCTAAGTCTCGTCTAGTCCCTGTACCTGGTACCCCTGATCATGATTGTTTTTACTTATCCCTAATAATAAATGGATAGAGACAAGTGCTATTCAGGCGAAGGGTTACAACCCCGGTCCTTGTTTGGTTTACGGGTTGTAATCTGGTTCCCGGAATGGTTCTATGTCCCTAATCGTTTATTGTCCTGCTGTACTTTTATTACTTGTACTTTTTTTCCATTTTTTTATGTTCTGATATGCTGGCTTTTGTTCTTATTTTGTGGCCTCCTTTGTGGCACTTGCTCTTTCTGGGGTTTGACCCAGCTGGTTTTGTGTGGCCAGATTTCGGAGCAGCCCCCGAGGATCTACCGAACCTCCAGCCCGATGGTAGCGACTAGAAGGAACTCGAGCTACGAGTGGGTTTTTTTCTATTTTGTTCGCTCACTCTATTGTAAATTTATTCTTTTGAGGCGTTTAGCCGACGAACACCTGTTAGCTCGATGCATTTTTACTTACTGTCTGCCTACGGGCTGTAACATGATTAACAAATCCTAGGGTTGATCATGTATGACTTAACTCTTGCTAGTCCTCGCATTTTGTATGACTAGCTTCATGATCAGCTGAATATGTAATATTTGGGACGCCTTTTATTGTATATTTGGTGGTCTAACATCTTGTAATTGTATTACTTGATTGAGATTGAGACAATAGGCTTAACCTTAAGAGACCGTTGGCTTGTAGTAAACCCTCATATCTAGACAGCCGTGACCGTATAGCGAGGTGGATTTTATTTCAATATACGTAGCTGGCTATGTACGCCCGCGCTCTCTAGTATTCTGGTTCTGGGGCGTCACACCTACTGTATCAAAGTTTCTCTCATTGGAAAAAAACTTTGATACAGTAGGGGGTATCAAAGTTGGCAGAATTCGAAGGGGCAGATTCATTGGTATTAATGGCATATAAATGGCAGTAGTTGGGAGAGTTTGTTCTAGTCTTACTTAGCTTTACTTGAGAAGGGGCAGATGCATTGGTATTGATGGAAATTAATTGAACTGAATTCGAAGTGGCTGCCACTTGGCGTATGAGTCCGAGTTGTTCCATGCCTATAAATGGAAGTAGTGTAGGGAGAGTTTGTTCTCGTCTCACTTAGCTTTTCTTGTGGAGATGGACTCTACCGATCCCCCGCCTTGGCAAGACGCTTTCCTCTTGGTTGTCGATCTCCTCGTTCGAAGAAGCTTTGGTGGTGAAGTCCTTCAGAAGACTGAGATGTGCCTGGGTTTGGATTTATTGCCAACCCACGCTCTGTCGAAGCGCCCGTACGTTGATTTGCTCGGACTATGCACGGTGTTCCTTTGCCGCAACGAGTTCCTTTGTTCGACGTGTTCCATTGGTCCGACGATGCACGGTGGTGAAGTCCTTCAGAAGACTGAGATGTGCCTGGGTTTGGATTTATTATCGTTCTACGCTCTGTCGAAGCGCCCGCACGTTGATTCGCTCGGACTATGCACGGTGTTCCTTTGCCGCAAGGAGTTTATTTCTTCGACGTGTTCCATTGGTCCGACGATGCACGACGAAGTGATTTTCCTCAAGGAATTCCTTTTCCTCAGGGCGTTCCATTGCTCGGAAGAATGCAATATGAAGTGAATTCCTTTGCAGGTCCTTTGCCTCAAGGAAAGAGTCTTGCCAAGGTGGGGGATCGATAGAGTGTATCTCCATGATGAAGAAGGATGCCTTTGCACGGTGCTCTGCCTCAAGGAATTCCTTTGCCTCAGTGAGTTCCTTTGCTCGGACGATGCACGATGAAGTGACTTGCCTCAAGGATTCATCCAACGGTTCCTATGCTCTGACGATGCACGATGAAGTGACTTGCCTCAAGGAACCTTTGGATGTCATCCAACACTTCATTGTGCATCGTCAGAGCAATGGAACTCCTTGGCTCTGCAGAAGGCCACTTCGTACAGGTTCTTCCGATACTTCCCGAGATCCAAACATCTACCACGTGGACACGAACTGAAAGACGACGGAGAACAACACTCCTCCTTCACAGTTGAAGCTTTCAATTGAATTCCTTCAGAAGACTGAGATGTGCCTGGGTTTGGATTTATTGCCAACCCACACTCTGTCGAAGCGCTCGTACTTTGATTCGCTCTGACTATGCACGGAGTTCCTTTGTTCATGGAGTTCCATTGCTCTGACTATGCACGGAGTTCCTTTGTTCAGGGAGTTCCATTGCTCTGACGATGCACGATGAAGTGATTTGCCTCAAGGAATTCCTTTGCCTCAAGGAGTTCCATTGCTCTGCGATGCCCGCACGCAGCTCACATTCAACTTTTTTCTTGATAGTAGGATTTTATGTAGTATTTCAGACTTTCACAATGTAAATGTAACTCAAAAAGTCAAACTTTTCGTGGTTTTCACAATGTAAATGTAACTCAAAAATAATTTTATAATAAAAGACAGAGCAGAGCAGACATTATAAAAGACAGAAGTTCTCTTGAAATCTAATTCTTAGCCCATACCAACCTCATCATTGTAGTCTTCTTAGCCCATACCAACCTCGTCATATTCTCATCAAGCACATCTTCATTCTCCTTTTCAAATTAAACGGAGAATAACATTCTCCGTTTCAAAAGACACGGAGAACGTCATTCTCCGTTTAAAAAAAACGGAGAATGAACATTTTAATGTCCACTGGGAATGTTATTCTCCGTTTCAAGACAGACGGAGAATGTTATTATCCGTTCTGAAATAAACGGTGAATAGAATCCTCAAATGATTTAATTTAAACGGGAAAGTTATTCTCCGTTTCAAGATAAACGGAGAATAGAATCCTCAAACTTTTCTTGGTTTTGACAATATAAATATAATTCAAAAATAATTTTATTATAAAAGCAGAGCTTATAAAAGACAGAAGTTCCTTGTCCAATTACATAATTACATTGTTGTTTTACAATGTCATTGCTTGGTTCGTGTTATATATTTGCTTTTAAGCAACTTTTTAGCCCATACCAACCTCATCTTTGTAATCTTCTGGTGAGTTTTATCGTCATTTCCTCCCGGTATTTCGAAGGGAGTAGTCGTCAACATATTCATATAATACGCCGTGTACAAGAGGCAGTTGGGTGCCAGTTGTTGTGGGCAATTTGGAGAACAATTCAGCACTTTGCTCTCATACTCCATCTTCGTCGGACATCTCTCCCTCATCCTATCAACTTTTCTCCTGACGATAGGCTCTAAGGTGTTCTTCATTAATTCTGCATCCACCTTGCACTTTTCGTACGTGTTTTGCCTCAAGGAGTTGTAGTGTGTCCAATCGTAGGAGATAAAGTTGAATGTGAGCAGATTTTCATGGATGAATTAAAGAGTGGGATGAATAGCAACTCTATGTCATCCTCCAAACCCATGACGAAGTCTACTACATCTGTTTGGATGTCTTGAAGGGCGCCGGCTTTTGCTTCTGGTTCATTGGCATGTTCAACGATGGTCTGTTTCCCAAAAACAAAATACAATATCATGAGTAATTTTTTTCTGTCATTTTTTTATCGGTGTACACATGAATATAGATTTTTCTATTTGAATTCTTACCAATGTGTGGGCCATCATGAATGCAGACCACTTATGTGATTGGCGCACCGGCTTTTGCTTCTGGATCAATGGCACGTCCTTTGAACTAGACGGGGGACACCTTCTTTTAATGGCTTAAATTTCTCTCGGCTTCCTTATTATTAGGTTCAGTATGCCAGCCTCCATGTCTTCATAGTTGAGTATGTCTTACAGGTCTATTGCCGACAGCTCGACTGTGACTCCATTTTCACCCTCTTCCGGCAAAAATAAGTATACAATATCACTGCACATAAATTTAGTTTAGATTAAATTAATAAAGATATATTCTCATTACATAATTGTGAAAAAATTCTAGAAAAAACAAAAGAAAAAAAGGGTTCTGATACATACTCTGGACACTTTTTTTTGGGAATTACGATGGCGATGTATTGCTTCTTCAGCTCTTCATCCGCATCTTTCCAAAGTAAGAGTTCATCGCATTCCCTTAGTATGACACGGTTCTTCTTTAATTCAGCCATTTTGGCGTCTCCTCGGGATTTCGGAGCGACATTAATCTTCCGCTTTTTATTAGCCTCTCCAACTGTATTCTTTTTCAAGGGAGTAACATCTTAAACGCCTAATGGCGCTGATGGTTTTCTGAACCTCTTTTCCTCCGATCCTCCTCTTCTTTTGGCTTCTTTTGGAGCAGCAAGTTCAGCAGCTGCTTCAATCTCCTGACGCTGCAATGCTACAACCATGGCTTCGAGATTAACGATTTTCCTATCCTTTTCAGTGGCTTCAATATTGAACGATTCAACTTTATTTTGAAGCTCCATTTTCTCCTCAACGAGCCTTTTATTTGTTTCTCTGAGTTGCTCGGTTGTTCGCTTTGAAATAAAACAAACAACAATAAAATGTATGATGTGAATCTAACATGGAGAATGACATTCTCCGTGTAATATAATACGGAGAATAGAAATTTGAAATATAAAAGATTTTACCTTGTGCATGTACTTCTGCAATAAGAACATAATTCTGCTTTCTCAAATCCTCCAGTTCATGCACAGAGCCCTCCATCACAACGTTGACTGTACGTTGTTGTGCTTCTTCTGCCTCGAGCTCTTTCAGCTTTTCTTTGAGTATGGCATTCTCAAGGTTGGCTGCACGTAACTGCGCTCCTTGTGCCTCCATCTCTTTTAACTTTTCTTTGAGTTCTTCATTCTGCGCAAGAATATCAGAATGATGTCTTCTCAAATCCTCCAGTTCATGTACAGAGCCCTCCATCACAACGTTGACTGCACGTTGTTGCGCTTTTTCTGCCTCGAGCTCTTTCAGCTTTTCTTTGAGTATGGCATTCTCAAGGTTGGCTGCACGTAACTGCGCTCCTTGTGCCTCCATCTCTTTTAACTTTTCTTTGAGTTCTTCATTCTGCGCAAGAATATCAGAATGATGTCTTCTCAAATCCTCTAATTCCTTTGCTGAGTCGTCCATCATAGCGCCCATTTCATGATGCTGTGGTATCCGTTGTTCATCAAAATTATCTCCACCTGCTTCTTGGTGTTCTTTCTCTCCCTCTTTTTCAACTTCTTCTATAGGTGGCTCATCTTCTTTTTGCCCTTCTTCTTCCCCAACAGGTATAACCAGATCTTCCAATACTATCTTCGATCTCATTTTGTTGTGATATTCGGCCTTGAGGAAGTTTGAGATTTCGTACCCATTCCATGTGAAAAATCTTGGGTAATCAGGAATTGGGGTGAACTTTCTTTCCATAAATTTACTATGTTCTGCAAACCAATAGAGGAAGTAAATTGTGCAACCTTCCAATTTGTGGAAAGCCATTGAGTAATCCCCTTGTTCAGTTTTGCTTCTACTCCTCTTTATGCTATCCATTACATATGCCAGGATTAACCTTGGCCAGCATATACTGTTGATGACGTCCACACTGTCTACCAAGGCCAAGAATCTGTACGGCAAATTTGAACCGCCAGACTTTGTGAAGAATACTGTTTGGCACAAGTGGAAGATTATTAGCTTGGCCAAATCATCTGGATTAACAGCGTTATCTCCTCCACGAAGCCGTCGTAATAATTCAAAGAACTTGTCTCTCACTTCCTTATTCGTGACTTCTGAGTGTTTGCCCTTAGTATTAGCCAGCAATCTTGTGAAGTGATCTCTACACAGGCTCAATGATGCTGGTGGTGTGGGCTGCTGTTGTTTTTCCATTATCAATCTTCTGTAAGAAACATCATCATCGCTTTCTTCATTCAGCGGTAGACCGAATATGACTTCCATATCGTCGACGCTTGGCGCAATTTTAACAGTGGTGCTCAATTCAAATCACCTGACGCCATCTTCTTCTTCTGTGTAACTTGCAATTAAATTCTCAAGCCCTTCCGTTACCTTGGCCACATCGGAGATGTGGACTCTGTTTTGGTAGAAAATCTCGACAAAATTCCAGAAATCGGTATTCTTCAAGAAACCAATAACTGGCTCAGGTAAACGGCTAACATCTTGATTGACCTCCTCCATAAGATTTAGCATTGGCTTGAAGGTAGAATGGAAAAGTCTTGAATCCTTATTCCTGACAGATTTTTTTTCTACAAAACAAAAAAAACAAAAAATTAGCTCGGACAATGGCCATTCTTATGGGTTTTAACACTGGGAACGACATTCTCCGTGTAAACTAACACGGAGAATGTCATTCTCCGTTTCAAATGACACGGAGAGTGTCATTCTCCGTTTAAAATAAAACGGAGAATAAACATTCTAATGTGTTTTAACACTGGGAATGTTATTCTCCGTTTCAAGTTAGACGGAGAATTCCATTCTTCGTTCCAAATTAAACTGCGAATAGAATTTAACATTCAAATGCATTTTATGACGGAGAATGTCGTTTTCCTTGTAATATATACAGAATTTGCGAACATAAAATCAAAGTTATACCTTCTGTTTGTACTTCTTCTTGCACTTCTTTTTGTTTAGCAACTTTTTCCTTTTTCTTTTGCTGAACTTTCTTAGAATAGGGTTTCGGTTGTTCTCCGTCTATCGCTTTTGGATTTTCTGTAACTGGTGCATCTTCTCTAATTGGTGATGCTGCCGGTGATGATTCTGCCGCTGATGCCGACATGGTGTGAAGATTGCGAATGGGAGAAAGGTTTGAAGATTTTGGAGGAGAATGACCTAGGTTTGAGTACAGAGTGGAGTATGGAAGAAGAGGAAGAATCGAAACGATTTTCTTTTTTTTTGTAATATAAGGGTTCGGGGGTGTTTTGAATTAATTAGAAGGGCAAAAATTTCATTCGATGGAAGGGCAAAAGACTCCTTTCTGCTTAATTATATTAATTTGAAGGGCAAAAATGATTCTGCTTAATAAAAAAGAATCGAAGCCGTTTGGCAAAAATGTCATTATAACTCAACAAAACAAATGAACATAATACATTAGGAGTTTCCATATATTAGATATAAATGAAGAAGAAAAAAAAATCATCGTCTTCCATATTCAATCATTTCAGATTGGACTTCTTTAGCTCTTTATTGTGCTCTGAAGTTGTAATCCATTCAGCAGCTTTGCGTCTTTCCATTCCCGCAACAAACTGCATATAACAAACATAACATCAAAAATATTGCTCTAAAAAGTGTAAGTTTTTGACGACATATTTTCAGACTTACATTGCGAGAACAGTAGTCTAGACTACATCGGTCTTTCATGAATACAATTACAAAAATCCCACAATCAACAGAATTGCCTTGGCGGGGAACATAAGAAGGACGTTTTATTGCAAAAGTAGAAAAGCTGAACCTAGCATCTCTCAACTTCAAAATCTCTTCTTCGAGAAAGAGATCCAAATTTGAAAGCTACAATTACCAGAATACAATATGTATTAGTATACCGCGTATCTTGTACCCAATTCATAAAAATTGATGAATATGAGCTTACTATTTCTTTTATAACTGTTTTGTTTTAAATCGGATCATTTTTAGATGCAAGTGAGTCCCAAATTTCAACAATCCTTTTTTTAACCAGAACTCTTGCAAGAGTATAGTGTCCGTCCAAATGAATGGGTATGGATATCTGAATCAGGATTAATTAGGTAAGACAAATTAGTAAATTTTCAGAAAATTAGGATTAATATTTAAACAGAAATACATTAATACCTCGTTACAAGTGCTTAAAGATCCCATGTAATCCTGAAAATATTTTTACTTCTTCCATATTTGATGAAGCTTTTTGTCGGATGGAGGTAACGTTTCTTTCTACATACACATCAACTAATACATTACGAAGGACAAACAAACGAGAAAATTGTTAATGCATATGCATTGAAGAATAAAATGCTCACTCACCGATATCTTTATTGGTAAAAACCATACATTAGCTTTATTGGAGGTTCTTTTCCGTTCCTCCGCGGTGAGAAGAGAAGAGACAATGCCTACAATCTGAATAAATCATTAAAAATGTAAGCGATGGAATCGAAGTAAACATAGATGACATCTAAGAAGAAATATACTCTCTATACATACCCCATTGCTAATTTTCGTTAAAGGAGCTAAGGTCTTCATCTCAAACCGAGACACATAGTTTTTGTTGCAAGATGATATTATTTCTCTAAGAAAAGAAACGAATAAATTAGGAGAAAAAAACTGTTAAAATTAAATCAAAAATTATATTAGTTACTCGTCAGGTCTATCATCGGCAAAAATATAGTCGTAATAACTCGAAGAACCACTAGTACAATTGCTAGGCTTCGAGGTTGAACCCCTTGTTAAACTTTTCGATGGTGTGACCGGATGTAAACTTCCACGCATTCTTTTAGAAGAACTGCTAAAGTCAGTTTCTTCTGTAGGGGACAATGCGAGCATTCAGTCCAATGCTTTACTACGAGACTGTAGCTCCACGTCCTCCTCATCGGAAGAAGATTTAACGGAAACCACCTTCATATTATTAAATGCTCCAGATGAAGATGCCTTCTTCAAAGCTGAAGATTCTTCAATCTTCTCAAAACGTCGAGATAAATTCATTTATTCAATTTCTAATGAACAAAGCTTAGAATTGATCTTCACAACATCAGCTGAAATCGTCGACAGATGTTCTTCAATCTTGCGCAACATACGCGGAATGAAGGTTTTATTTTGAGCTGGCAACCAATCTTCTACGTCTTCTACATTTTCCACCACACGAGTAGACGTCTTGAGAACAAGAAAACTATTATATTTCAGAAAACTATTCTATGTATTTCAGAATGAATAATAGTACTATGAAACAAGAAAACTATTGTATATATAGCAAGAGAGAAGTACAAAAAGTGAGAAAGATGGAAAGATAAATAAATTTCGAGACTAGCAAACAATCTACTAGCCGTTTGATTGAGGAGGGCTCGAGGAAGAATCTACTAGCCGTTTGATTGAGGAGGGCTCGAGGAAGATTCTACTAGCCGTTTGAAAAATACAAAAGGTTATCATGATCAACTTCAATTAAGGAACTCTACAAGAGGTTTAATTCCGCATGATTGAAGAACTCGACGAAGTCCGCCGCGAACCGGAACTTCTTCTTCTTTCCTTCTTCATCTCCGTTTCTCCTTCCACCACCACCACCATGGCTTGTAGCTTTATAACAAAAATATTAAATTGTTAGATGAAACAAAAAAACTAATTATGGAAAGATTACTAAATCAAAATCAAACATAACACAAATTCATAGAAAACATGAGATTAAAGATGAAAGTGTCACAGAAGCAACACCACAATTTTATAACAACTAAGCAGACTCTGCTAAGCAATAACTAAAATTAGGGATTGTGTCCTCCTTGGATTTAATTTACACAAAGAAGAGATTTGAGAGAACGAGCTTTTGTCGGCCTCCTAAATGTACCATTCTCCGTCCTAAATGAACCATTCTCCGTCCTAAATGTACCATTCTCCGTCCATTCGCCGTATTAAAAGCAAAGAGAATGGCCATTCTCCGTGTTAAAAGCAAAGAGAATGGCCATTCTCCGTCCATTCGCCGTATTCACCGTCCATTCGCCGTATTAAAAGCAAAGAGAATGGTCGTTCGCCGTATTCTCCGTCCATTCTCCGTCCTAAATGTACCATTCTCCGCCCTAAATGTACCATTCACCGTCCATTCGCCGTATTCACCGTCCATTCGCCGTATTAAAAGCAAAGAGAATGGCCATTCGCCGTATTCTCCGTCCATTCTCCGTCCTAAATGTACCATTCTCCGTCCTAAATGTATCATTCTTCGTCCATTCGCCATATTAAAAGCAAAGAGAATGGCCATTCTCCGTGTTAAAAGCAAAGAGAATGGCCATTATCCGTCCAAAAAAATATTCTCTTTGAAAATATTATCATTAGAAAAGTAAAAAAAAATCCGCCCGACCTCAGAAGCAGGTTTCCTCAGTTCACCACCACCACCATGACATGTAGCTTTATTAACAAAATATTAAATTGTTAAATGAAAAATAAAATTTCTGACAATGGCATGGGCAGTAAAATTAGAGCGGCGCCGCTGGTACTTCTTCTTGTTCGAGGAGGTCTCAACGACGTCCGACGCGAAGCGGACCGATTCTTCTCGGCGCAGCTGGTACTCCTCGTTGTTCTAGGAAGGATCGACGACGTTCGACGCGATCCGAACCGATTCTTATTTCCTTCTTCATCTTCGTTTCTCTTTCCACCACCACCACCACCACCACCACCACCACCACCACCACTACCATGGCCTGTAACCAAAAAAAAAATTAAGGTTCAGATTAAATTGGATGGACTTTTGAGAGAGTAAATATGAGTTAATTTAGGGTGTTCATTGAAAAAATTAAAGTGAAGAATGACCTGCTAAAGCAAGTTACCAACAGGTCAAAAGTCTAAATCAGCATTAAATGATGTATCCTGCATTATTTAATCTGAATTTAATATGCATATTTTGGATGTATCGATACATCCCAAAAGGGTGGATGTATTGTAGAATATATATATATATATATATATATATATATATATATATATATATATATATATATATATATATATATATATATATATATATATATTATATCACACACACTTGGAAATGGTATATATATACAGTTGGAAATGGTAACTAGTTTCCAAAATCGCTCCCACTGGGATTCGAACTCCGCCCACAAGAGCCACGTGCCTCCACACTAACCACTTGGGCTAGCGGTCATTGACTATATATATATATATATATATATATATATATATATATATATATATATATATATATATATGTTTTATTCATAGAAAGCTTAAAGCTAAACTACAAACTGCCACCCTTAACAAAATTAAGGTACATTAGAAGCAACACAGACCAGGACCTAATCCTACACCTTATGGCTCGACTGGGGTTGCAATTTGGAATGGGAAGATGATCTCAAAATCATGAGTTGCTAGGGCCAGACTCTTTGTTGTTTCTTGATCCTCCTCGTCTTGGCGTTTACCGACCTCTCCATCTCTTTGAATGTAGCGATGTCGTCCGCAGAGGTGCCAGAAAGACGGGGGGGGGGTTGGGGGGGTTGACGTCACCACCAAACTGAGCATGCTGCTGCATTGAATCAAGGGCACGGGGATTAGCAAGATCGCCTAACTTGCAGACAACGGGCCACTATAGGGCCAAAATCCATGATTGGCAGCCGTAGAGTTAGGGGTAACTCCACAACCGCAACGCTACAGGCAACCCAGACAGAGGGAAGGGGTACGGGTAGGGGAAAATAGGATGAAGACGAAAGGGGGGAACCTGGAAGCACTGGAGAGATGCTGATGAGATGAATGTCGCTAACAGAGGGGGGGAGGAAGGGGGTCAGAGGGTGACATTGCAGGAGGCACCTCCTCCGATGCGGCCTTAGAGCAAGCTACGGCCGCGATGCCACGGGCCCTAGAAAGGCACCCAAAACCGGATGACCCTTACAAGGATCCGCACCCATCGCAAAGGCCGGGCCCCCGATATAAGAGGCATGGTTTTTGAGGGAAAGGGAATCCCCAGACTGTAGCTCGGCTCAGGGAGAGCATCCACGTACGGACACCCAGCCGCTGTCACGCCCCAGAACCAGAACACTGGAGAGCGGGGGCAGACAAAGCCAGCTACGCAATCCCAAAGTACGTTAATACTCTGAAATCACGTATAAGCTGTCAAGACATGGGGGTTACTCTACAAGCCATCAGTCGATCCTATGGTTTAACAATCCTTGGTATCTCAATCACAGACAATTATACAAGAGCAAGGAGTACGATCATCATACATACAATAGTAAGGCGTCCCGAACCATATATACATGAATGATCATGAAGCCAGTACCACAGAACTGAGGACTAGCTTGAGTATTAGTCGTACAGGATATGGACTAGCTATAGTCTAGAATACACATACCATGTTTATGCCCGTAGGCTACAATATCAAGGAAAATACCAAAACACGAGCTAAACACGTGCTCGGGGCTAAACGTTACAAGAGGAGGATTTATATATCAGTGGGAGAATGAAGAAGAAACCCACTGAGGCACTCTGGTGCTCCGGCTGGTCACCGTCGAGTAGATGGTGCGGTAGATCCTTCGGGCTCTTCTATCAGAACCTGGCTATGCAAAACCAGTGGGGTCAAACCCCAAATAGCAAATACCACAAAGGAGGCCGAACTATGAACTTAAAACCAGCAATCATTAGCAAACAACAAGCAAATAAGTAAAGAAGGATCGAGATTTGTGCAGTACCAATGCACTTGTCCCGAACATAGGAAGACAGTAAGTAAATCATCATTGAGCATAAAGTAAACTGGAAAACATGTTAGATAAATAGAACTGGGAAGGTGATATACGATGGGATGACCATGGGACTATTCAGATAACCAGGTTACAACCCGTAAACCAAACAAGGACCGGGGTTGTCACCCTTCGTCTGAACGGAACTTGGTTTCCCCCACCATTTATCGACAAGATAAAATAAGAAATCAGGATATGTAACAATCATGTACAGGATCAAGACGAGACTAGACAGATTGGACTCCATCCAACAATCACGGCCAATCATTGCCTACGGCTTTCTATATTAACTAACTAGGGTTATCACAAGCCTAGTTACTAGCAAGATGCAGCGAGATTCTTCCAAGTCCAATTACCCGTTTGTTACTACCTGAGTGACCCCAGCAAAGAAAAGGAAAAGATAGCATGATATAGCAGACACACTGTAGTAAGATACATGTGTCCTAAGGTACCACACTCGACGGCGGACTGGAAGTGCGCTCATCTCGACGGATAGCAACAAATCCCATGTATATATATATAAGGCCGGGGTCAAAGGGGCAACAGGTAACTGGGAAAGTCTCTCCATGAACTACTGGATTATTCTAGTAATTAGCCTTAGTCGATTTCAGTATGAATCCCTGACCGTGGGAAACCAGGGATTCATGTCCTAGACATGATGCAAGACGAGACGGGTTCATTTGTACAAACACAATTACCCACGGTGTCAGGATACTAATTAATTCTTGTCAGGAGTGCGCCACGACGGGCCACTATCATTATCATTATTACTTATCAAGAGTGCGCCACGACGGGCCACTATCAAGAATTATCATTATTACTTATCAAGAGTGCGCCACGACGGGCCACTATCAAGAATTATCATGTCAAGTTATCACTGTCAATTATCAAGTCAAGAATATTATGTCAAGAATATCATGTCAAGAATATCATGTTAAGTATATCATGTCAAGTTCATTTCAAGAGTGCACCACTACGGGTCACCCTCGTGTCATGTCATTTATCAAAGAAGGAAGAAAATTACACAATTAAATAATAATATATTAATAATATATATATTCTTGAAGCCAAGGAGAAACTCTACAATTTTTATGTTGGGAGTGGGAAGAAATTCTGACCATAATTCAGGCAAATAAAACATTTAAACAATCAAAGTGGGACCCATGCGGTCCAAAAATAGGAGAACAAACATGCGGTCAAAGAGAGTGGGAGGCCACCCATGCGGCCAAAAAATAACAAAAGGGGTCATGCGGCTCAAAAATTAAATGCCAGCAAGAAACATTTCCGCAATCAGAAAAGACAGAGAGTGGGACCCGCAATAAATGCAAGCTTCTACTTTGCAAGCAAGACAATGGAAAAAGGGGCACGTGACCAAACACTAAAATGATGACTGCCAGTAAAAGAGTGGCTCACGTGGCCAAAATATTAGATAGTGGGGGAAGGGAACCTATGCGGCTCACATTAGATTTCATGCAAAAATACAACATGCAAGAAATAATAATATTTAATGGCCAAAGGCCATGCGGCTCTGCATCAAGCAATTGCTAATGCTATAAATGTCCATGCAGCTCACCCTCACATTGCTTGCATGAAAGTACAACAAATAATAATAAAGAAATAATGGCCAACACACATTAGTGCTAAAGCATTTAAACTAAGGGTGATGCTTGAATGCAAATGCATTAAACGCAAGGCCTTAAATGCAAATACCTAAAAGGTTAAGACTAAAGCAAGTGCATTAAATGCAAAGGGCTTAAATGCAAATAAAACATTAAACTATTAGAGCCTATGCGGCTGACTTTCTTAAAAAGGTGCATTAAAGTATTTTCTATAACTATAAGGCTTAAAGTGCAAAAAAAAGCACTCAATGCATATAATACTAAGTTCTTAATGCTTAAAGTGACTTTATTCCATTCCTATGCGGCTGGGGCTTTAGATGTTGTGGACTAAAATGCAAAAATGCATTTCTTATGCGGCTTGAGCTCCCAGAGAAAGCATTAGGAAAAAATTGCATTCAGATGATGCTTTATCCAGAAGCTTATGCGGCTACTTCCAAGAAAGTGTATTAAATACATAATATACATGCGGCTCATTTGAGCAAGTCTGCATTAGAAAAGTGCATTCAAGCAATGCTTGTCCCATGCGGCTAGTAAAAAAATGCTAAAAATTGCATTCAATGCATTCTGACACAAGCAATTATTTAATATGTTAGCAAAAGTGCATTTAATGCCATTTCTGAAGCAAAATATTATCTAATGCTTTTGCATTATGGAAACAAGCAGGGCATTTAATGCTTTTAGGAAGGCATGCGGCTGGTGTTCAACAATACATTAAATGCAAATTCTCATGCGGCTGGCTTATAAATGCTATCATGTCAGGAAGCAATTAATGCTGCCACGCCCATGCGGTTAAGCAAGATTCCTGCGGCCAAACAATTGTAAGCCAGCAACAATTTGTTGCCAACTGAGGAGGAGTTCATGGAAAATACCATGGCTTCTCCACACCACCCACTTTCCCACAGGAGTCCAAATTTGGACTTCCATAGGTCAAAATGGGGTAGAACGAAATTCTCTACAACATGGAACTGTCAGTTATCAAAAATATACAAGTTTAACAGATCAAAACATATGAAAATTGGAAGTACCACAAAGTTAGATCTACCACAATCTAGCCATCAAAATGGAAAACTCCAAGTTCTAAACATGCTTAGAATTTAACAATAAAGAGAATGGAACAAACGAAATTGAAATCGTCCAACATTCGGCAAGGTGTACTTGTCTTGGGCTGGAGGAAGAAGATGAAGATAGAAATGAAAATAATGGAGGAGAGAGAGTGGTAGGTGGCTTATATAACAAGCCCAAGCAATTCCCACCATTCATTCCTCTCCACTAAATCTAAACCATACACCTCAGCTCATGAGAAACCAACTAAACCAAACCAAGTCAAAGTGAAACCGAACCAAATAAAACCAAATCCAAATAAAACCAAATCCAAGTTAAACCAAGTCATGAAATCCTATACTTAGGAAATTTTTAAAATATCACGTAAATCGATAAATACGAAATACGGCTCAAATAAATACGTATCCGTATAAAATACCGATACAGTGAGACGGGTCTCACAACTCTCCACACCTTAGAAAAATTTCGTCCTCGAAATTTCCTGAGGCTAGTCGAGCAAGATAACAAAACAAAAGCTCCAGGAAACTCAACAATCTCAATAAATCAAGCATGGCATGTAAGTAAAACAATCAGTAATGTAAAATACGTAAGCGGTAAATAAATGCACAAGAATAAATACAATCATGATCAAGAAGGGCTGGAGGTATATGGATCAATATGACTCCTGAGTCAGTTGTGTAGAAACCAACGTCCTCGCTGGCCCAAGCTGACTCCCAAAAATGGATAAAAGTTGAGCCTCAAGGTAAGTCAGTACCAATGACTTAGTTCAAGACATGACTCTACCCAGGACGTGTCATCGTAGTTAAAACAGATGCATGAACTTTATCACCTGTCTCAAGATACGAAGACAGAAGCGACTGGCTGATCGGGATGGACTGACATCTCTACCTGCATGCTGAGGCTGATCCTCCATAACTGGCCTGGCTGAAGAATGCTGAGCTGCCCTCGACAAAACACGAACAAGATAATCAGAAGGATCAAGAACAGTACCCTTGAAAGTTGAAGGACACAAGATCAAATCATGGGAACAGGAATGATCAATGATCAAAACAGATATCAAGTCAAGTATCAGAGGTAGAGAATAATCCGAAGGAGATCAATAAGGATAATCGTGATTGAGATATCTAAGCATGGTAACCCCCACAAATCCGAAAATCGAGACCTGTATGGGCCCACCACTAAAACCATGTCACGCCCCAGAACCAGAATACTGGAGAGCGGGGGCAGACATAGCCAGCTACGCAATCCCAAAGTACGTTAATACTCTGAAATCACATATAAGCTGTCAAGACATGGGGGTTACTCTACAAGCCATCAGTCGATCCTATGGTTTAACAATCCTAGGTATCTCAATCACAGACAATTATGCAAGTGCAAGGAGTACGATCATCATACATACAATAGTAAGGCGTCCCGAACCATATATACATGAATGATCATGAAGCCAGTACCACAGAACTGAGGACTAGCTAGAGTATTAGTCGTACAGGATATGGACTAGCTATAGTCTAGAATACACATACCATGTTTATGCCCGTAGGCTACAATATCAAGGAAAATACCAAAACACGAGCTAAACACGTGCTCGGGGCTAAACGTTACAAGAGGAGGATTTACATATCAGTGGGAGAATAAAGAAGAAACCCACTGAGGCACTCTGGTGCTCCGGCTGGTCACCGTCGAGTAGATGGTGCGGTAGATCCTTCGGGCTCTTCTATCAGAACCTGGCCATGCAAAACCAGTGGGGTCAAACCCCAAATAGCAAATACCACAAAGGAGGCCGAACTATGAACTTAAAACCAGCAATCATTAGCAAACAACAAGCAAATAAGTAAAGGAGGATCGAGATTTGTGCAGTGCCAATGCACTTGTTCCGAACATAGGAAGACAGTAAGTAAATCATCATTGAGCATAAAGTAAACTGGAGAACATGTTAGATAAATAGAACTGGGAAGGTGATATACGATGGGATGACCATGGGACTATTCAGATAACCAGGTTACAACCCGTAAACCAAACAAGGACCGGGGTTGTAACCCTTCGTCTGAACGGAACTTGGTTTCCCCCATCATTTATCGACAAGATAAAATAAGAAATCAGGATATGTAACAATCATGTACAGGATCAAGACGAGACTAGACAGATTGGACTCCATCCAACAATCACGGCCAATCATTGCCTACGGCTTTCTACATTAACTAACTAGGGTTATCACAAGCCTAGTTACTAGCAAGATGCAGCGAGATTCTTCCAAGTCCAATTACCCGTTTGTTACTACCTGAGTGACCCCAGCAAAGAAAAGGAAAAGATAGCATGATATAACAGACACACTGTAGTAAGATACATGTGTCCTAAGGTACCACACTCGACGGCGGGCTGGAAGTGCGCTCATCTCGACGGATAGCAACAAATCCCATGTATATATATATAAGGTCGGGGTCAAAGGGGCAACAGGTAACTGGGAAAGTCTCTCCATGAACTACTGGATTATTCTAGTAATTAGTCTTAGTCGATTTCAGTATGAATCCCTGACCGTGGGAAACCAGAGATTCATGTCCTAGACATGATGCAAGACGAGACGGGTTCATTTGTACAAACACAATTACCCACGGTGTCAGGATACTAATTAATTCTTGTCAGGAGTGCGCCACGACGGGCCACTATCATTATCATTATTACTTATCAAGAGTGCGCCACGACGGGCCACTATCAAGAATTATCATTATTACTTATCAAGAGTGCGCCACGACGGGCCACTATCAAGAATTATCATGTCAAGTTATCACTGTCAATTATCAAGTCAAGAATATCATGTCAAGAATATCATGTCAAGAATATCATGTTAAGTATACCATGTCAAGTTCATTTCAAGAGTGCACCACTACGGGTCACCGTCGTGTCATGTCATTTATCAAAGAAGGAAGAAACTTGCACAATTAAATAATAATATATTAATAATATATATATTCTTGAAGCCAAGGAGAAACTCTATAATTTTTATGTTGGGAGTGGAAAGAAATTCTGACCATAATTCAGGCAAATAAAACAATTAAACAATCAAAGTGGGACCCATGCGGTCCAAAAGTGGGAGAACAAACATGCGGTCAAAGAGAGTGGGAGGCCACCCATGCGGCCAGAAAATAACAAAAGCGGTCATGCAGCTCCAAAATTAAATGCCAGCAAGAAACATTTTCGCAATCAGAAAAGACAAAGAGAGTGGGACCCGCAATAAATGCAAGCTTCCACTTTGCAAGCAAGACAATGGAAAAAGGGGCACGTGACCAAACACTAAAATGATGACTGCCAGTAAAAGAGTGGCTCACGTGGCCAAAATATTAGATAGTGGGGGAAGGGAACCTATGCGGCTCACATTAGATTTCATGCAAAAATACAACATGCAAGAAAAAATAATATTTAATAGCCAAAGGCCATGCGGCTCTGTATCAAGCAATTGCTAATGCTATAAATGTCCATGCGGCTCACCCTCACATTGCTTGCATGAAAGTACAACAAATAATAATAAAGAAATAATGGCCAACACACATTAGTGCTAAAGCATTTAAACTAAGGGTGATGCTTGAATGCAAATGCATTAAACGCAAGGCCTTAAATGCAAATACCTAAAAGGTTAAGACTAAAGCAAGTGCATTAAATGCAAAGGGCTTAAATGCAAATAAAACATTAAACTATTAGAGCCTATGCGGCTGACCTTTCTTAAAAAGGTGCATTAAAGTATTTTCTATAACTATAAGGCTTAAAGTGCAAAAAAAAGCACTCAATGCATATAATACTAAGTTCTTAATGCTTAAAGTGACTTTATTCCATTCCTATGCGGCTGGGGCTTTAGATGTTGTGGACTAAAATGCAAAAATGCATTTCTTATGCGGCTTGAGCTCCCAGAGAAAGCATTAGGAAAAAATTGCATTTAGATGATGCTTTATCCAGAAGCTTATGCGGCTACTTCCAAGAAAGTGTATTAAATACATAATATACATGCGGCTCATTTGAGCAAGTCTGCATTAGAAAAGTGCATTCAAGCAATGCTTGTCCCATGCGGCTAGTAAAAAAATGCTAAAAATTGCATTCAATGCATTCTGACACAAGCAATTATTTAATATGTTAGCAAAAGTGCATTTAATGCCATTTCTGAAGCAAAACATTATCTAATGCTTTTGTATTATGGAAACAAGCAGGGCATTTAATGCTTTTAGGAAGGCATGCGGCTGGTGTTCAACAATATATTAAATGCAAATTCTCATGCGGCTGGCTTATAAATGCTATCATGTCAGGAAGCAATTAATGCTGCCACGCCCATGCGGTTAAGCAAGATTCCTGCGGCCAAACAATTGTAAGCCAGCAACAATTTGTTGCCAACTGAGGAGGAGTTCATGGAAAATACCATGGCTTCTCCACACCACCCACTTTCCCACAGGAGTCCAAATTTGGACTTCCATAGGTCAAAATGGGGTAGAACGAAATTCTCTACAACATGGAACTGTCAGTTATCAAAAATATACAAGTTTAACAGATCAAAACTTATGAAAACTGGAAATACCACAAAGTTAGATCTACCACAATCTAGCCATCAAAATGGAAAACTCCAAGTTCTAAACATGCTTAGAATTTAACAATAAAGAGAATGGAACAAACGAAATTGAAATCGTCCAACATTCGGCAAGGTGTACTTGCCTTGGGCTGGAGGAAGAAGATGAAGATAGAAATGAAAATAATGGAGGAGAGAGAGTGGTAGGTGGCTTATATAACAAGTCCAAGCAATTCCCACCATTCATTCCTCTTCACTAAATCTAAACCATACACCTCAGCTCATGAGAAACCAACTAAACCAAACCAAGTCAAAGTGGAACCGAACCAAATAAAACCAAATCCAAATAAAATCAAATCCAAGTTAAACCAAGTCATGAAATCCTATACTTAGGAAATTTTTAAAATATCACGTAAATCGATAAATACGAAATACGGCTCAAATAAACACGTATCCGTATAAAATACCGATACAGTGAGACGGGTCTCACAGCCGCCAAGGAAGGAGGGTGAGGGGAAGACGAGACCGTAGCCACCGGAGAGGTAGGGGGAGGGAGGTGCGAAGCCGAATGTGGCACCGATGGAATCGGGCCCGGGAAAGGAGGGGCAGTATCACGGCTAGGGCCCGTTGGCATACCGTTGGAGGGGGCTTTAGGTGGGACTTTATATGCATCTTCATGATGCCCTAAGTATCGACACCGCTTGCAGAAATCCGAAACGTCTTCGAAGAAGCAGGCTTGCCAATAAGTTCTGTCTCCCGGGAGGTTGACCCGAACTCGATCAGGAAGGGGGTTGGAGAGGTCAACTTCCACGAATATACGGGTGACGCTCGGCCGGGTTCGTACCACAGTCGCATTATCGATCTTTAGCGGTGAACCAAACAAGTAAGCTATCTGGAAAAGAGCCTCCTTCTCGAACAGTTGGTGCTGGAGTTTTGATAAGTTGACCCACACGGAAGCAATTGACGATTCTGATTTAGGGTCAAAATCGACCGTCCACTTGAAAACCCTCATCAGAGACTGTGCGACAAGCCAGGATTGGCGTGTGCGCAGTCGGAGAAACTCTTTCTCCCGATACGGCAAGATCAGAACGTGTTCATGGTCAATGACCCCCACCATCCAGGAGTCAGCGAAACCGAAAGCTGCGAACGCCCGACGAATGCTATCGATCGAAGGCCGATGATGAGAGAATTTACCTACTAGAGCCAAGGACATGGGCTTCAATAAGGACTGTTCTTCTTCCAGAGAGAAGGAAATTACAGGCTCGCCCATGAAGCATTCCTTAGTCTTGAGCTAGATCGATAAGGGCAAGGGGTCGAGCCTCCTTTGAACCGCATGGACGAAAGTACGGGAGAGAGATGAAGACCCATTAGAGGGCAGGCTCTGTGCCGACATTGTCACGACCCGTACCCGCTTTTCGGGATACATGTGCGTGTCCAAGCCAGCCTACGCCGCAGTGTCGGCGGTAGAATGCTGTCTAGCCACAATGCTCAAAATTATAAATAATGCTCATTCACAAAAATTAATTTAATTTACAATATTCCCAAGTTTTATATTTGCAGAAAAATATAAACTTTTACAAATATTAAAATGATTACAACTCATCTATCTAGCTAATCTCTAGGTTTTCGTCTGCAAGTACACCCGTATCTCCCAATGCTAAGTGAAGCCACAGCTAACCTGAAAATTGTTGGTTTTCAATCAGGAATGGAACGAGTACAATTCACTTAATACAGTTTCAATATATGAAAATAACTATACAACAGAGGTTAGCCTTTAAACATATGATTTGAAAAATAAACGAAGAAAGACAGAATAAAACTAAATACCGAAAGACAGTAAATAAAATACAAGAAAAATACTCACCGACTGACTGACTGACTGAAATACCTTTGATATGTGATCGGTCTCGGGACAATTATACGATACTGTCTACGATATTTACACTGTATAATGTAACACTGTCTATACGATATAATACAATAATGAGTCACTGTCTACACGATATACTGTAATAATAAATCACTATCTATACGATATACTGTAATAATAAATCACTGTCTACACGGTATACTGCAATAATAAATCACCGTCTACACGGTATACACGGTATAAGGTCAGATCACACATCCATGGTACTTCACCTCCCCGATACGACAAAATATATCAAAACATGAAAACGGAAATCACATATCTAATGCTAATAATTATGCATAGTAAATATTAATATCGAAAACAAATAACAAACTGTACTCGTCTGAGGTCCTTTGCTGGTGAAACCGATAATCCAAACCACTCAGTGAGCCACAACAGTCGAACTCGTACAACAGTCTTCGAATGCTGAAACAGACATTACCAACATTTTCAGAATAGTCAAATTAGCCAGGATTGCCTGTCCTTAAGTTCAATTTTGGACACAGGGACCAAACGATAATTTTGGGCTAAAATGATGTCTGCCATTGGACCCGCTTTGCACCGAAAAGCATGCCAGAGTCAATGGTCTCTAAAGTCGTCAAACTCTATGTGGATTCGTTTTGATGATACAAACTCAATCGTATGTCCAAGATTGGATTTCGGCAGGCCGTGCACAAAATCGCCCGTTGAATCGGATCGTGGGGCCCGCAAAACGACGATCCGATCAACTGTCTCAGAATCAGACCAAACTTGGCATATAGGACCAGAAAAATGATACGATCTTGTTGGCGCAAGTTTTGTCTCGATCTGACGAATGTGCACAAAGTAATTAGGAAATTTGTAAAGAGACCGATACGGTAAATTTCGACGGATACGCATCAAATTCGTCGCGCACACGCAACCAATTTAAATTTCGTCAAAGCCCACACGTCCACGAAGCCGATACGCACCTTTCAATGCTTTCGGTTCGTGACCACGTTGTCCGATTTGTCGGGACGCACGTCGTATCAGAGGAATTTTCTAGATTTTTAATATCTTAAAACAGTTTTTCGCCAATAGTTGGAATCCGATTTCTCGATATGTAGTCGATGAATTCAAATTCCATAAATTGGGTTGCAGAGCTCTATAGGTTGGCTGCAACTATCTTTGATTAGTTTTCAAAATATCTTAATTGTTTGTTCGCAATCTTCCTTCCAATTATGGGTTGGGACTGTCTTACATGGTCTGTTTTCGATCTGTTATTCTATCAACTTCGTGTTGATTTTGTGGACAGATGGGTTCTCTATATCGGAACATAAAAGTTAGTGCTTCTAGATGGTCATATGGGCTCTCTACACTATTTTGCAGAATATAAATTCGTGGAACGAGGAGGACGAAATCCTTACCTGAAGTTGCACTTGCGGCTGTCGCTGCTGCTGTTTTGTTTCCGTTCAGTCGCCGTGAGCGCGCTGGTTCAGTCACTGTCCGGCGACTCGTGCGGCGGCGTGCGGTCGCTGGTGGTCGCCCAGGGTGACATGGGGTGGTGGCGCGGCTAGGGTTTAGAGTTTTCGAGTTTCTCTCGATCTCGATCTCTCTCTCTATTAATACATATATCCGCCAGTTTTCTCTTCGGCTCGGCTCTGTGGGGAGTTGTGGCTCGGGTCTGGGGATACTTTGGCTGTGGGCCTGGGCTGCTTTGTACTCTAATTCCTAACCATGACTAAAATTATCTACCGTAATAATTAACTTAGTAATTATTTATAAAAAAATCTAAAAATCACTATTCAATTCAAATAAATAAATATATTATCAAAATTCTGGGAAGAGGAGTTACAAATCTACCCACCTAAAAATTAATTTCGTCCTCGAAATTCTAATTCATAACTATTCCTTAAAATTCATAGTCTACTATTACCTTAATCTCCTCAAATTTAATTCCTCAAAATATTTTATAACCTTCTCTTGTCATTTTATAGCTCCGAATACTCGAGGACTTCTACCCACATTTGGTCACACTACTCCCTCAAATCTCATATCGCTAAAATTTTATAATCTTCCAACTAATTGCAAAAATTTCTACCAATAGATATCTACTATATATGTCATCTATAATCCTCTCATATCTATCAAACAATCCAAAATTTAACAAGCAAAAATTTACACAAGTAGCTAAGAAATATTGATAAATTCTAATAAGCATGACCATTCGTCGCTCTGAAATATGAAGGACAAGAAGATAAGGAAGCATAATCGAGAGCAAATATGAAGTTTCAAAAGCGGTAGAGAGTATCCAATGATGCAGATAGAAAGAGAGTTTATGAACTATTGACTTATTTGCTAGATTGGACTACTCTAGTCCAGTCACTTGCTAAATCGAAGAACCCTTCGTTTTCTTAGAGGGGCTTGCAATCCGTGCAATACAGAAGTTCCGTTCTCGAAATTAATCTAAACAAGGTTCCATAATATAACAGAATTTGATAAATCAAGATTGTGATCTTTTTCGTGGTTATCTAAACACACGAGAAAGGGATATAAAAGCAATATAAGATCGTATTACGACTTCCAGGTAGATGGAATAAGGGTTACGAATGACTTCACATTCTAAGAGGTGGAGACTATATAATAGGTATATGGACCTATTTCAAATAATTCAGTTTTATAATCCAAGTATGGTGGTATGTATGGATGGGTTTTACTGGGTCTTAATGGGTTCCTGATTGGACATCAATCGTTGGTTGGATGAACCTTGGATTTTCATCTATATTGACTGGACAAGATCCCAATGATAAAACTATTTCTACTAGGTTAGGGTAACCTAGAATAGGTTTCCACCCAAGTGGTTGAGCTAGTTGCCAGTCAGGTTGGTTAGCTAGGTCCCTAAAGCCCAAAAATGCGTCTTTAGTGACTTTTGTGTTTAAGTAGCCCATGAGGACTCAATTGGGCGGCACACTAGTGGCATGTGCGTAGTGGGCTTCGAGTAGATCACAACCATATATTGGGTCGAATGAATTGAGTCGAGGTTGAGGCTCTAATGGAAGTCGAGAAGTATACCAGTATTATGGTAAGGGTTATAGCTAGTCCTTTTGACCTGAAAGTCGTACCATAAAAATAGAGTACAAGGGGGCGTGTTTGAGTAGGACATGATATGTCTACATAAAGGTGGAGTCGTCTATGTCTTGCATATGAAATGTGTGTGTGTGTATATATATATATATAAAATATATATAAATATATATATATATAATCACCGGCACCATCGGATCGGACGAGGGCGACGGAGCTCCCGGGGGACGCCGTGGGCGGAACTCCGGATCCAGACCCATATATATATATATTGATCAAGCACACTTTTCATAGAGAATTCAGACATGTCACATTGAACATCAAGATACAGGAAGTACTACTAGTTTCCAACTCCAGTTTCTAGAAAGTAAGTACATCAAAACATGAAGAAATGAAACTAGTTCCTCCCCACATTGAAACAAAACTAAACTAAGCTTTGCCAACTTAGTGTAAGCCCAAAACAACAAGTGTGACAAATCATCATTGATTCTCTAATCATCGTCTTCCTCATCCTCCTCACTGTCATCATCCTCTCCATCGTTCACTTCCGACTTCGACTTGTTAGACTCTTCCTCTCCACATTTTGCCCCTTCTCATATGCATCCATTTTATTCTGATACTCTGCCTTCAGCTTCTCAGCCTTAGAGAGAAAAATAGCCTTCTCGGATTCAGAGAGAGACTTCCACTTCTCTCCACCAGCTTTCCCAACGACAGCGACACTCTTATTCTTGGGGTGCACCTCTTTGTAAACTGCTTTCTAAACCCCTCCGTGAAGACAAAGAAGGCGGTGGGAGGACGCTTTGGCTTGTTGGGGTCCTTCTCTTCCTTTCCCTTCTTCTTAACTGCAAGCTTGTTGACGGCGTTCCTGGAAGTGGAGGGCTTGGCTTTGGGTCCTTTCATGGAGAGAGGAGAGCGGACGAATTGGGAAATTACGGACAAATTCTGTCACGCACATTTCCCATTATACGTATTTTTCAGGATACGTATACGGATTTCTGACAATTATCAGGTGGCCCATATTTTGACTTATCTTGCTTAGCTTAGCCTTGGTTTAAATCTTGACTTGATTGGTTCAACTTGGTTCAACTTGACTTGACTTGACTTGGCTTGGCTTGGTTTGGTTTATTTTGGGTTAAAATGAGAGGGGTTGCTATATAAGTCAACTTCTTCTCTCTCCTCCATTATTTTGCATTTACTTCTTCATCTTCTTCATTTACTCCTCCCACCTACCAAGCCTAGGCAAGTGCAAACTTGCTTCATGATGGATCTCAAGTTTTATTGTTCCATTCTCTTCCTTACTTGATTCTAAGCCTCTTTAGAACTTGGCATTTTTGGATTTGATGGATGGATTCTTGTAGATCTAAGTTTGTAACTTTTCAGTTTTCTTGGTTTTGATCTCTAAAACTTGGTTATTTTCGAAAACTAATGGTTCTATGTTGTAGAGAATTCAATTTCATACAGTTTTGGCTTTTGTTTCGCTTGATTTCGACTTCGGATAAGGAAGTTATGGCCATGGCAAGTTTTCGAAATTTTTATGGCTGAACTTGCTGATTGGGGACGATGACCCCCATGCGTCCGGAAAGGCCATGCGCCGGGAGGCCATGTGCTGTGAAGTCCCGGCAACGTATCCCTTGACTCCGAGCGTGTCATATGCGTAGGTTCCTTACGCGCTTGTACTGAAGATGCAACGTGAGTTTTCCACGCACGGATGTGCAGGAATTCCCACGCGCGGATGTGCAGGAATTCCCATGCACGGATGTGCAGGAATTCCCACGTGCGGATGTGTAGGAATTCCTACGCGCGGATGTGCAGGAATTCCCACGCGCGGATGTGCAGGAATTCCCATGCACGGATGTGCAGGAATTTCCACGTGCGGATGTGTAGGAATTCCTACGCGCGGATGTGCAGGAATTCCCACGCGCGGATGTACAAAAATTCCCATGCGCGAATGTGCAGGAATTCCCACGCACGGATGTGCAGGAATTCCTACGCACGGATGTGCAGGAATTTTCACGCACGGATGTGCACAAATTCCCACGCGCGGATGCGGATGTGCAGGAATTCCTATGCGCGGATGTGCAAGAATTCCCACGCACGGATGTGCCAGAATTTTTATGCGCGGATGTACAGGAATTCCTATGCGTGGATGTGCAGGAATTCCCATGCACGAAATGTGCAGGAATCCCATGCGCCGAAATTGCTCTATTTTACTATTTTTGCCTGTTTAAGTTGTTTTGTAGCTAGAATCTTGAAAAACTCAAAACATGAAAGTTGTAGATATTTTCCTTGGCTTCAAGAATATGTCACTAGTTATTTTATGTAGGTTTTTCTCATTCATGATAATGTAAGAATAGAACACGATAGTGGCCCGCTGTGGCACACTCTTGACAAGTAAACTGATATGATATATCTCGACATGCTGTTACGACAGCTAGTCTGACATGACAAGTATGAATGACCTAGACACCGTGGGTGATTGTGTTAGTGCAAATAAACTACTATTGTCTTGCATCATGTCTAGGATAGGGATCCCTGAGTACCACGGTCAGGAATACCTACTGTAATTGACTAAGGCTAATAAACTAGAATAATTCAGTAGTCATGAAGAGATTTCCCAGCTACAGGCAATCCCGTTATCTGGGCGCACTAAGTGGACTTGTAGCCTACCGACGAGGAGGGCACATTTCCAGCACACAGTCACGTGTTGCACCCTTCATAAACGGACATTCGACCTGGATAACCTGGATGGTCTACAGGGCTTGTGGCTGTTGGGATAATCTCATTACATTTGCTAGTAACTAGGCCTGTGATAACCCTAGTTAGTTAAAGTATCAAACCGTACTCTTTGCTTGGCCGTGATTGATTGAATGAAGTCTAGCCCAGCTTCGACTTGTCCTGATCCTGTGCAAGATTATGACAAGACATAATTGTTTATGCTTGCCTTAACAATAATGATCAGGGGACCAGTTCTGTTCAGGCGAAGGATTACAATCCCGGTCCTTGTTTGGTTTAAGGGTTGTAACCTGGCTCCCGGATCAGTTCTGTGTCCTCTCTTCGTTTATTGTCTTATTGCTCCCCATGCCGTGCTCGTCATGTTTTATTTTACTTCAATAGCATGATTATTTATACTGGCCTTAACAATAACGATCGGGGGTCCAGTTCTGTTCAGGCGAAGGATTACAACCCCGGTCCTTGTTTGGTTTAAGGGTTGTAACCTGGCCCCCAGAGCAGTTCTGTGTCCTCTCTTCGTTTATTAACTTATTTCACCCTATGTTCTTGCTTACCAACAAGTAGTTGAGACGGACTTCTATTCAGGTGAAGGGTTACAACTCTGGTCCTTGTTTGGTTTAAGGGTTGTGACTTGGCTACTTGAATGGTTTTCTCGTACTCAATTTACTGTTGTTATCTTTATTATTATCTGTTTCGTTTATAATCATCTTTAATATTCATTGTGGTATGCTGGTTTTAGTTTCTAAGTGAAGCCTCCTTTGTGGCACTTGCTCTTTCTGGGGTCTGACCCAGCTGGTTTTGTGTAGCCAGATATAGGAGCAGCTCCAGAGGATCCACCTGTCTTCCAGCCAGATGGTGACCACCGGACGTAACCCTGGCAACGAGTGAGTTTCTTTTGTCCTTCCACTTATTTGTAAAATTATTCTTTTGAGGCGTTTAGCCGACGAGCACGTGTTAGCTCGATTGTACCTTATTTACTGTCTGTCTACGGGCTGTAACATAATTGACAAATCCTAGGGTTTATCATGTATGACCAGAACTTTTGCTAGTTTTGACATTTTGTACGACTAGCTTCATGATCATCCGAATATGTAATATATGGGACGCCTTACTATTGTATATTTGGTGCTCTGACATCTTGTAACTGTTATTACTTGCTTGAGATTGAGATAATAGGCTTGTTTATGACCATAGAAGACTGATGGCTTGTAGTTAAACCCTCATGTATCTAGACAGCCGTGACCGTATAGCGAGGTGGATTGAACTTCAATATACGTAGCTGGCTATGTACGCCCCCGCTCTCCAGTATTCTGGTTCTGGGGCGTTACATGGTTTAAGTGGTGGCCCATGCAGGTCTTGTAAATCAAGATATGTGAGGGTTTACCGAATAGATGTCTCAATCAATACTCGCCTTTGATCTCTGCTCGTATCTTCTGAATCCCCGTAATCTTGACCTGATCACATGCTTGTATCGTTGATCTGTCCTGGTCCTTCTTTATTGTTTTCTATGTCGTCTTCTTCAGCGACATTGTTCCTGGACCTGCCGATCAGCAAGGCGGAGCACCTCCCGCGGACCAGCAGCAACCTGGAGATCAAGCCCAGCATTCAGGAGTAGCCTCCAGAGTCGTGCCTACTGGAGAAGAGCCACCCGTTTAGCCCGTCGAACCTGCAGAACCTGATGATGGAACTTTGGTGGGTCTCATCAGGTCATTATTAGCTTCCCAGGATCGTCGAGGAGATGTCTTGCACCAGGCGGTGGCAGATGCTTTCACCAGAGGAGGTCATCAGGGCATCAGCGCGGCCAATAGCTTCAAGCGCTTGAACCCTCCATTCTTCGACGGCAGTGAAGATGCTATCGCTGCTGATGCTTAGCTTCAGGACACAGAGGTGATTCTAGAAGCAGCCAAGACTCCAGAAGCCGAGAAGGTGGCCGTAGTGCGCCTGCAGTTATTGGATCTTGCCCGCAGCTGGTGGACGGTGCAGGCCGTTGGATTATTGGTACCCATTGCTTAGGCAGTATTCAGAGAGAGATTCCAGACCAAATATTTTGATGTTGTAGCTCGATACGATCTACATACGAGGTTCACCAATCTGAAGCAAATGGGCAGGACGGTCGACGGATATACGGCCGAGTTTTCAGACTCAGTCGGTTTGCTCCCACCTTGGTAGCGACCGAGTTTGATAGGGTCCAGCGGTTCCAGCAGGGGCTTCACCTGGAGATTTTATTGGCAGTAGAGCAGTTTGAGCATCAGACTTTTGATACAGTATTGAGAGCAGCTAGGAGGCATGAGTATACCTCCCAGAGGATCGTGGATGGGACCGAAGATCGGAAGTGATCCCACGGTCAGATGAATCAGTCATCAACACCAGCCCCGGCAGCCAGGGCTTTGACTATTGGAGCTCCGAGGCGGGCGGCCTCAGTGACGTCGGTTCAGCATTCCACCCCGATGCACCCTCAACAGCAAAAGCATTCTTCCGCAGTAGGATGTTCACACTGTGGAAAGTCGGGACATGTGGTATCAGAGTGCCGCAGAGCACAGGGTTTGTGCTTGGTTTGTGGTGCCCCAGACCACAGGCTTGGGAACTGCCCGAACAGGAGGAGTTCATCATCAGCTTTCTCTAGTCCTTCCGTTAGAGGACCAACACCAGTCCAGCAGCAGTAGCAGCTGCAGTACCCGTTCTCGAGGCCATTGTCGACGCAGGCCCAGGTATTCCAGCAGCAGAGACCGCAGCAGTATACCCAAGCCCAAGCCCTGATCCAGAGCAGGCAGAGGAATTTTTAGCAGAGGGGACCCGCACCCAGAGGGCATGGTCAAGTGCTGGCCTTGACCATGGGAGAGAAAAGAATTGCACCAGGTAAGATGGTGGCAGGTACTATTCTCGTCAACACCTTTCCAGCTTCAGTATTATTTGATTCTGGTACCTCGTATTCATTTATGTCTGTACGATTCGTGACACGGATAGGAATGGTGCCCGAGTCATTATCAGTAAGGCTCAATATAGTTACTGGTAACGAACTTGTGGGAGTAGATAGGGTATTTTCCTCGTGTCGGATCGTAGTTAGCGGTAGAGAATTCCCCGCTAGATTGATAGAGTTCCCGATGGCCGATTATGATGTGGTCTTAGGGATAAATTGGTTAAGGGATCAGTACGCTAGGATAGACTGCCATATCGGCAGGGTTGTTTTTAGCATTCCAGGCGAGCCAGAGTTTTTCTTCTCCCGAGGCGAAGTTGAACCTTCTCCTCCAGTATTGCGGATGGCAGTAGCAGCAGTACAGTTACCCCGATAGTTGAAGAGTTTCCAGATGTTTTCCCAGAAGAGCTTCCAGGGATGTCGCCAGAACGGAAGATCGAGTTCACCATCGACTTGATTCCCGGAACAGCCCTAGTGTCAGAAAGAGTCTACAGGATGGCGCAGTCAGAATTAGAGATATTGTACAAGATGATTGAAGAACTTAGAACCAAGGGATTCATTCGTGCAAGTGGATCGCCTTGGGGAGTCCCGATGCTTCTTGTAAAAAAGAAGGATGGTACATCCAGATTATGTGTAGATTATCGTACCTTGAACTCAATGACAATCAAGAACAGATACCCTCTCCCGAGGATAGATGACTTGTTTGATCAACTCAAGAGGCAGTAGTGTTCTCGAAGATCGACTTGCGGTCAGGATATCGTCAGATGAGAGTCAGAGAGCAGGACATCCCAAAGATAGCATTCAGATCCCGGTATGGACATTGGGAGTTCCTTGTTATGCCATTTGGAGCAACCAATGTGCCGGCTGTATTCATGGACCTCATGAATCATATTTTCATGCCTTATTTGGATCAGTTCGTAATTGTGTTCCTAGACGACATCCTGGTCTACAGCAAGAGTGAAGCGGAGCATGTGCAGCATCTCCGAGTTGTCCTCCAGATTCTCAGAGAGCACCAGTTGTATGCCAAGTTTAGTAAATAGGAGTTCTGGCTCGATCGTATTTTGTACTTGGGCCATATCATCACCAGAGGAGGAGTAGATGTGGATCCCCAGAAGATCGTGGCCATTGAAACGTTGCCTGTACCTAGTACAGTGGCAGAAATTTGCAATTTTCTTGGCTTGGCCGGCTACTACCGGCGATTTGTTTCAGACTTTGCTCGGATTTCAGCGCCATTGACCCAGTTGACCCGTAAGGATGTACAGTTTGCTTGGATAGCAGAGTGCCAGGATTCTTTTGAGAAGCTGAAGCGAGGCTTGATGACGGCTCCCATTCTCACGCTTCCAGATGGAACCGGAGGATTCTCAGTATATTGCGATGCTTCAGGCAGAGGTCTAGGATGTGTTTTGATGCAGCATGGGAAGGTAATAGCTTATGCGTCACGACAACTTCGTGATCATGAGAGGAATTACCCAACTCATGACTTAGAGCTGGCAGCGGTAGTGTTTGTACTTAAGTTGTGGAGGCACTACTTGTATGGGGATAGGGTGGAGATTTTTATCGACCACAAGAGCCTGAAGTATATGTTCACCCAGAAGGATCTTAACATGCGTCAGAGGAGATGGCTGGAGCTTCTTGTGGATTATGATGTCAACTTACAGTATCACCCAGGGAAGGCCAACATTGTTGCAGATGCATTGAGTAGGAGAGCTGGAGTTTATTTTCTAACAGCACAGCCGGAGTTGTTAGTGGATCTTCAGAAGATGGGTATGGAAGTTGTTCTCCCTTCCAGTGTGACGTTGATGGCCAGCATGCAAGTTCAGTCCACTATAATTGAGAGGATTCGGATGGCTCAATCAGCAGATTCCAAGCTTCAGCAGCTCAGAGCAGAGTACAAGACAGAACGGCGACCAGAGTTATGCATTCATGAAGACGGTACTCTTAGGCATGGGAGGCGTCTTTGTGTACCCAGTGGAGATATCAGACAGGAGATCATGGCAGAAGCTCACAGTTCTCAATATTCCATCCAACCCGGCGGTACGAAGATGTACCGTGATATCCGTCAGCACTTTTGATGGAATGGCATGAAGAGGGAGATAGCCCGGTTTGTCTCTCGATGTTTAGTTTATCAACAAGTTAAAGCTGAACATCAGAGGCCAGCTGGACTTCTTCAGCCCTTGCCAATTCCAGAATGGAAGTGGGAGCGTATAACTATGGATTTTGTGACTGAATTACCTAGATCCCCAGCTGGTCGAGATGCTATTTGGGTTATAGTTGACCGGCTCACGAAGGTGGCCCACTTTCTTCCGTTCAGAGTTGGTCAGCGACGGCTCAGCTGGCAGAGATGTACCTCAGACAGGTAGTCAGGATGCATGGAGTACCAGTCAATATCACCTAGGACCGAAATTCAAGATTTACGTCGCACTTTTGGCGTAGCTTGTAAGAGAGTTTGGAAACTCACATCCAGTTCAGCTCAGCTTATCACCCGCAGACAAATGGCCAGTCGAAACACACGATCCAGACTCTTGAAGATATGTTACGGTCATGTACACTCGACTTCGGTGGTTCGTGGGAAGATCACCTGCACCTGGTGGAGTTCTCGTACAATAACAGTTTCCAGGCCAGCATCCAGATGGCACCATTCGAGGTACTGTATGGTAGGAAGTTCTGATCCCCGCTAGCATGGGACGATGTTGGAGAGAGGCAGATGCTCGGTCCGGAACTGATTGCTCAGACCGTTGAAGTGGTCAAGAAAGTCAAAGATCATTTTCGAGTTGTCCAAGATCGTCAGCATCATTGGGCCAATTCTCATCGGCGTTCTCTTGAGTTCTCTATCGGCGACCACGCATTCCTGAGAATTTTGCCTAACCGTGGCGTCATTCGTTTCGGCGTACGGAGAAAGCTTAGTCCTAGGTATATAGGACCGTTCGACATTCTGGAGCGAGTAGGAGATGTGTCCTATCATCTCGCTCTTCCGTCGTCGTTATGTGAGGTGCATGACGTGTTCTATGTATCTCAACTACGACGGTATATCCCAGACCCGAGCCATATCCTGGATCATTCGGAATTGGTTGTTGGTACCAACCTTTAGAGGAAAGGCCCGTGTCTATATTGGACCGAAGAGAGAAGATACTCAAGAACAAGACTATTAGTTTAGTCCGTGTTGCTTGGGGTCATCACTCTTTGGGTGAGTCAACATGGGAGCGTGAGGATGATATCCGATCGCGATATTCCAACATGTTTGACTCGTAAGGTATAATGTCTTTCTTATATCTTATGCTTTAATTCCTTGCTTGCATGAATGATTGTATAATTGATTGCTCAGTCAGATATTGCTTGTGATTAGTATAGCCTGTTTCGACATCTCTAGCCTCTTGATTAAACTCCGAGGACGGAATTCTTTTAAGGTGGATAGAGTTGTCACTCACGTTTTCTATTATACGTATTTTTCAGGATACGTATACGGATTTCTGACAATTTTCAGGTGGCCCGTATTTTGACTTATCTTGCTTAGCATAACCTTGGTTTAAATCTTGACTTGATTGGTTCAACTTGGTTCAACTTGACTTGACTTGGCATGGCTTGGTTTGGTTTATTTTGGGTTAAAATGAGAGGGGTTGCTATATAAGTCAACTTCTTCTCTCTCCTCCATTATTTTGCATTTACTTCTTCATCTTCTTCATTTACTCCACCCACCTACCAAGCCTAGGCAAGTGCAAACTTACTTCATGATGGATCTCAAGTTTTATTGTTCCATTCTCTTCCTTACTTGATTCTAAGCCTCTTTAGAACTTGGCATTTTTGGATTTGATGGATGGATTCTTGTAGATCTAAGTTTGTAACTTTTTGGTTTTCTTATTTTTGATCTCTAAAATTTGGTTATTTTTGAAAACTAATGGTTTTATGTTGTAGAGAATTCAATTTCATGCATTTTTGGCTTTTGTTTCGCTTGATTTCGACTTCGGATGAGGAAGTTATGGCCATGGCAAGTTTTCGGAATTTTTATGGTTGAACTTGCTGATTGGGGACGATGACCCCCATGCGCCCGGGAAGGCCATGCGCTGGGAGGCCATGCGCTGTGAAGTCCCGGCAATGCATCCCTTGACTCCGAGCGTGTCATGCACGTAGGTTCCTTACGCGCATGTACTGAAGACGCAACGTGAGTTTCCTATGCGCGGATGTGCAGGAATTCCCCTACACGGATGTGCAGGAATTCCCATGCGCGAATGTGCAGTAATTCCCACGCGCGGATGTGCAGGAATTCCCACACACGGATGTGTAGGAATTCTCATGCGCGGATGTGCAGGAATTCCCACGCACGGAAGTACAGGAATTCCCACACGCAGATGTACAGGAATTCCCATGTGCGGATGTGCAGGAATTCCTACGCGCGGATGTGCAGGAATTCCCATGCGCGGATTGTACAGGAATCCCATGCGCCGAAATTGCTCTATTTTACTGTTGTTGCCTGTTTAAGTTATTTTATAGCTAGAATCTTAAAAAACTCAAAACATGAAAGTTGTAGATCTTTTCTTTGGCTTCAAGAATATGTCACTAGTTATTTTATGCAGGTTTCTCTCATTCATGATAATGTAAGAATAGAACACGATAGTGGCCCGCTGTGGCGCACTCTTGACAAGTAAACTGACATGATATATCTCGATATGCTGTTACGACAGCTAGCCTGACATGACAAGTATGAATGACGTAGACACCGTGGGTGATTGTGTTTGTGCAAATAAACCAGAATTATCTTGCATCATGTCTAGGATAGGGATCCCTGAGTACCACGGTCAGGGATACCTACTGCAATTGACTAAGGCTAATAAACTAGAATAATTCAGTAGTCATGAAGAGTTTTTCCAGCTACAGGCAATTCCGTTATCTGGACGCACTAAGTGGACTTGTAGCCTATCAACGAGTTGGGCACATTTCCAGCACACAGTCACGTATTGCACCCTTCATAAACGAACATTCGATCTGGATAACCTGGATGGTCTACAGGGCTTGTGGCTGTTGGGATAATCTCATTGTATTTGCTAGTAACTAGGCCTGTGATAATCCTAGTTAGTTAAAGTATCAAGCCGTACTCTTTGCTTGGCCGTGATTGATTGAATGAAGTCTAGCCCAGCTTCGACTTGTCCTGATCCTGTGCAAGATTATGACAAGACATGATTGTTTATGCTTGCCTTAACAATAATGATCAGGGGACCAGTTCTGTTCAGGCGATGGGTTACAACCCCGGTCCTTATTTGGTTTAAGGGTTGTAACCTGGCTCCCGGAGCAGTTATGTGTCCTCTCTTCGTTTATTATCTTATTGCTCCCCATGCCATGCTAGTCATGTTTTATTTTATTTCAATAGTATAATTATTTATACTAGCCTTAACAATAACGATCGGGGGTCCAGTTCTGTTCAGGCGAAGGGTTACAACTCTGGTCCTTGTTTGGTTTAAAGGTTGTAACCTGGCCCCCGGAGCAGTTCTGTGTCCTCTCTTTGTTTATTGACTTATTTTACCCTATGTTCTTGCTTACCAACAAGTAGTTGAGACGGACTTCTATTCAGGTGAAGGGTTACAACCCCGGTCCTTGTTTGGTTTAAGGGTTGTGACCTGGCTACTTGAATGGTTTCCTCGTACTCAATTTACTATTGTTGTCTTTATTATTATCTGTTTCATTTATAATCATCTTTAATATTCATTGTGGTATGCTGGTTTTAGTTCCTAAGTGAAGTCTCCTTTGTGGCACTTGCTCTTTCTGGGGTCTGACCCAGCTGGTTTTGTGTGGCCAGATATAGGAGCAGCTCCAGAGGATCCACCTGTCTTCCAGCCAAATGGTGACTACCGGGCGTAACCCTGGCAACGAGTGGATTTTTTTTATCCTCCCACTTATTTGTAAAATTATTCTTTTGAGACGTTTAGCCGACGAGCACGTGTTAGCTCGGTTGTACCTTATTTACTGTCTTCCTACGGGCTGTAACATGATTGACAAATCCTAGGGTTGATCATGTATGACCAGAACTCTTGCTAGTCTTGACATTTTGTACGACTAGCTTCGTGATCATCCGAATATGTAATGTATGGAACGCCTTACTATTGTATATTTGGTGCTCTGACATCTTGTAATTGTTATTACTTGCTTGAGATTGAGACAATAGGCTTGTTTATGACCATAGGAGACTGATGGCTTGTAGTTAAACCCTCATGTATCTAGACAGCCGTGACCGTATAGCGAGGTGGGTTGCACTTTAATATACGTAGCTGGCTATGTACGCCCCCGCTCTCCAGTATTCTAGTTCTGGGGCGTTACAAATTCGGACCCATATATATATATATATATATATATATATATATATATATATATATATATATATATATATATAAAAGAATTCTCAACCCTGTATTTAGACTCTGAAATTAAAATTTATAATAATAATCTAAGCAAGATTGAGGCTTGAACTTGATTCAATGTCCTTAAGACAATATTCGCCCCGTCCTGGTGCTTACGGTTTAATGGCGATTAGTCTCAATAGTTCTTCTCCTTTGGTAACAACACTTCACACCGGAGGAACTCGATAAAATAATGTTGGTAGTCCTTCTCTCTCTTAGACTTAATCTAGATGGATTAATGAGTTATTTACAATGCTTCAAACACTTACGCTTTTATAAATAATAAAGAGACACAATAGAAAGGACACACATTTCCAATAGATTCGTTGAATAGATTCGTACACATTTCCAATAGATTCATTATCATAGATTCGTTGTAAGAAAATAATTATTATTATTACTTAATATTTCAAATATACATTCACTTATCGAACATATATATATATATATATATATATATATATATATATATATTTATATATATATATATATATATATATATATATATATATATATATATATATATATATATATATATAAAGAGAGAGAGAGAGAGAGGGTACCTATATGTGAGAAAGAGGAAGATCTAGAGGAGTAAGCCTTTTAAATATGATTAAGTAGATCCAAAGGAAAGGCACATAGTAAACGGATAATGTTTGTCCATCTCGTGCAAGTGAGGTATGTAAGAATAATGGTTAGGGTACACCTAATATGGGTTAGACTCATATTCGATATGCAACCAATTGAGTTTGTGGAGGATGGGGTACATGGGGTTGTGGGTAGTTTGAGCAGCCACCCATTTCTCCATTATTCTTTAACCCTCTACCTCTTTCTCACGACATGCCTCTCTACTTCTCTCTTTTAGACAAGAGATGTTACACAAAAGGTAAAGAGAGAACGGAAGAGGCATATGCTCTCCTAAGAAAGAGGAAGATGAGTTGTAGAATAATGGACAAGTGGGTGGTTGCTCAAACTACCCACAACTCCATGTACCTCAACATCCACTAATCCAATTTGTTACATATCGAGTATACGCTGGTCCATATTGGATGTACCCCAACCATTAATTCCTATACATGTTAGAAGTTAACCTGCTGTATTTCCATCAAATATGAATTGTATAACTAGCAAGGAGTGTCATGACCCGCACCCGCTTTTCGGGATACGAGTGCGTGTCCAAGCCAGCCTAGGCCGCAGTGTCGGCGGTAGAACGTTGTTAAGGCCTGATGCTAAATATCACATAAAATAATACTTTCTACTCATTCACAATAAGTAAATTAAACTTACAATATTCACAAGTTTTATATTTGCAGAAAAATATAAACTCTTGCAAACATTGAAAACTACCAACGCATCTAACTAGTCTTCTATGGTTGACCTCAACATATACTCATGTCTCCCCCAAAGGTCCAAGCACAATGTAGCAGGCGATTATCTGAAAAATGTTAGTTTTCAGTCATGAATGGAACGAGTACAATTCATTGAGTGCAGTTCCAATATATGATAACAACTATAAAACAGAGGTTAGCCATAAAATACATGATAAAATAATCAGGATAATGGTAACAAGAGACATGAGAAATGTAGACAGGAAATACTATCTATGTGTTTTGAAGTACCCTTTCGATATGTGATCGGTCTAGGGATAGTTACACCACGATGTCTACATATCTAAATAGTAATAAAATAAACAATATCTATGATGTCTACTTTGTAGGAAATAAACAATGTCTACGATGTCTACTTTGTAGAAAATAAATAATGTCTACGATGTCTACTTTGCAAGAAATAAACAATGTCTACGATGTCTACTTTACAGAAAATAAACAATGTCTACGATGTCTACAATGTCTACGATGTCTACAATGTCTATGATGTCTACAATGTCTACGGTCAGATCACATATCTGTTTGGTACTTCCCCATCTCGACATGACATTGAAGAATATGACAAGATATGAAAGAGAGACAAGATGTGGTATCTCTGTGACAAGCATGTAAAATGACTAACAATGAAATATAATAATTAAAAATATCAAAAATGAACAACAAATATACTCGCCTGGGATTCTTTGCTGGAATATAATAATTAACAATACAAACCACTCAATGTGCCACACAAAAGTCCAACTCGTACAATAGTCTTCAGATGCTGAAACAGATATCACCAATACGTTTGGTATAAAAAAAGTCTAAGAATGCCTGCCCAAAAGTCTAATTCTGGACACAAGGCAAAATTATAATTTTGGGTCAAAACGATGTCCGTCGTTGGACCCGCTTTGTACCGAAAAGCGTGCCAGAGCCTTTTCTCTAAAGTCAACATAGTATATGTTACAGGTTCGATTTGATGATACGAACCCAACCGTATGTCCAAAGTTAGATTCCGGCAGACCGTGCACAAATTTGTCCGTTGGATCGGGTCGCGGGCCCGCCAAAATAGCGTTCCGGTCGACCTTCTAAGAATCAGACCAAACTTGGCATACAGGACCAAAAAAATAATACGGTCCTATTGGCGCAAGTTTGTCTCGAGATGACGAACGTGCACGAAGTTATGTGCTAGTTTGCAAAGAGACTGATACGGGATATCTTGACCGATACGTCTCGATTTCGTCGCGCACACACAACAAAATTGAGTTCCGTCGAATCCCACACGTCGACAACATCCATAAGCATCTTTCGATGCTCATGGGTTGCGACCATGTCGCCCGGTTTGTCCGAGCGCACGCTCTATAGGGGAATTTTTCCAAGATTCTACAGTTTTTAAAACAGTTTTTTTTTAGAGCGAATAACTCTCTGTATAATGGATGAAAATTAATTCTACAAAAAGTGTCTTAATCTCGTATGTGTTACCTATTACTATTTTAAATTGAATTTCAAAAATTCCAAGTATTTGATTGAGGATTAGTCTTCCAAAGCAGGCATTTTGAGTCATTTTTGGTTCTATTTTCGAACAAAAATTTCCCAACTTTGTGTCAATTTCCAGATCAAAATAATGGGTTACAAATAAATCCTTTTGAAGGGTTAGGAAGTCTATACGTAGGAATTGATGAATCAAAAATTATCGAATAGGAATTGAGAAATTTAAATCAAAAATAGGGTACCTGGTTTTTTTTTCAAAAAATATGGTTGGCTTGTTCTGGTCGGTTCTGGCATCGTGGCGGCTCTCAGACGACCGTGCGGCTGCTGTAGGTGGCCGAAGTAGGGCACGAGGTATCGGGGATGGGTCAGGGAAGCTTTTCATGAAGTATAGCCTGGGGGTTTTGCCGATACCCCGGTTCCTTGATATATATGTATTCCCGTCGACTTCCCCCTTTCAATCTTGAATTTGAAAATTAAAGAGGATTTGGTTTAATCATCACAGTAATTCGGTTTAGGGTTTGAATGATATCAATTATTGATTTCAAAAAAAAATGATATCAATTATGGGAGATCTGGTTTGATCCAGAAAGGTTTCCAAGTTGAATCCCCCTTCGATAGTTTTAGACTGCAGTGATTCGGCTTGGGGGGTCGGGAAGAGCAGTGCTGTGCTCAATATGAGCAGTGTTGCTCATAAACAAATTTTTATTTAATTTTTCTTTTTAAAATAACTTACATATTTATACATATATAGGTGAGACTATATATACATATAAGTACACCCCAATTATCAATCTCAAAAAAATCCCAATACTAGATAATTACTTATAAAATATTTATAGGGAAGATATTGTGTCAAAATACTATAGAATATCATTTACTTGGTATTTTCCATATATATAGAAAATCATAAGATTATTTTACTAATAAGTGAGAAAATACTAAATTTTTTAAAACTTATAAATATTTTCTAAAACGTTTTAGTAAGTGACTAGTATAAATTAACCCCCCATAGGAAGCAATTCTTGCTACCTTAAATATTAACAACATAAATCTATATTTAAAATTTCAAGCTTTATTTAAATAAATTATAAAATGTTGTAATATATTTTAAATAAAATAGTAATTAAAAATCCTCAAAATTTTAGGGGTCTATATCCTACCCAACTTATAAAAAAAATTGTCTTCAAAATTAAAAAATAATCTTAATATCAACAAAATACGAGATTTAATACAAGGGAGGGCAGGTACGTCAAATCGTAACTCGGGTTACGAACGATGGAGAAGGTGGTTATTATTAAGAATCCAAATTGACATCATATTCTACAAGGTGGGGTTTTCTTCATTCGACACTCTACCCAACTTATACAAGTTGGCTAACCGTGAAAATTATTGTTACGAGACTTCTGGAAAATCAAATTCTAAGGGAAGATGTGAGAATATTGGCACTTCTGACCTCGGTCGCTGATCCTAAGGGAATCCTAGGTACTTTTCTCGTATTCTTGGTCAATAACTTCTATAGGAGAATTATTATAATCTAACATGGTTCCCATAGGGTCATACTTCAACAAGATAAATAGGCATCTCTTGTTCGATTTTAACTATAACGGGTTGGTTCAAAGAAAATTTAGTTTTCGCCTAACCTGGGTAACTAAGGGATGGGAGTCCACAATAGTGCAGAACCTTGCAATAGATTTTCGATTAGGTAAGGGTCTGGAATCTTAAAGACATAGTGTCCAGTGTATGCGGTTTGGTGTTTGGTGTTGTGTAGGCAACATGGCTTGCTTGGGTGGAGTACATATGTCACAGATGTGATGTGTCTTGCATGGATCATGGACGTTTAGTTTATTTAAGGTAGTGGGTCAATGTTGCATGGCTAAAATCAATGGTGCGGAATAGGCATCTATGATTTTGTTCTAAGGGAAATATGTTATACCTGTGGTGTAATTGAAATGGAGCACATGAATGTGAGTTTGTCTGAGACATATAGGTCACGTGTGTAGCTTGACTGGTCTAGTTCATGAGTGTAAAATTTGTTGGAAGGTAAAGGCCAATGCTGTGCTCCAAATATCAAAGTCACGGTCGAAGGTATCAAATAATACGGATAGGAGTGGACGTTATGAACCACTGTTTTATTAGTTCAATTGGAACCAATCTATCCCAATCATTTGCTAATTTAAGAACCTTACGTTCTAGAGAGGCTTGGAATCTATACACCTCGAAAATCTCGTTCTAGACTTAAAACTAAGACATGACTCTATGATAGAATGGATTTGAAGGATTCAAGGTTGCAATTTTTTACCGTGGTTATCTAAACGCACAAACAAGGGATATAAAATGCAATATGAAGATCGTATCGCAACTTTCAAACAGATGGAAGAATGATTATGAATGGAATCTAAGTTTGGCATCCCATTCTAAAAGATAGAGTAAAGCAAGTTCAAGGTTCTACCCAACTTACATAAATTGGTTATCATGGAAAGCATGGTGATAGGACTCCTAAGAAGATCAAATTTTAAGAAGATGTATAAGGATATGGGTTACTTATCGTTGTCACGGACTCTATAGGAAGCTAAGGTACTATTTATTTAACATTGCCCATATATTGACCATGTTTCATCGCAGCGGTAGGAGAGGTCTTGGTCAAGCATAAACAAAATAAGTTTCTACGGCAGCATTCTATTCATAACAAAATATAAGCTACGAAGAGATTCAGTTAAGGGATTTATGAAAGGAGGAATTAGTGGACCAAGAGATTGGGACTACATAATAGGTGTAGGATCTTATTCCATAAAATTTGGTTTTATAGTCCAAATATGGCGATATGCAAGGATGGGTTTAACTGGGTCTTCATGGGTTCCCTAATTGGACATCAATCTTTGATTGACTGAACCTTGGATTTTAATCTATGTTAGTTGGGCAAGATATCGTAAAATCAATCCGAACCATTCCTATTAGGTTAGGGTAACCTAGTGCCATACCCCGATTCTGTAGAATCGATAGTCGTTCCCCCGGACATGATGTCGTACGAACCTAATTTACGATCGCACAAGGCATAGTCATAAGATAATCTGAAACACAGCATCTAAGAGAGTGAGCACAGACAAATTGAATCACACATTGAGACAAAAACTTTTCATTTTATTGATAATAGACATCATTTACAGACTCCATTACAGTCGTGCCATGCGGGCTTTACAACATGACTCGATTACAAAAAGAATGCCGATGAGATAGCCGTTCCATACATACATCCTTCATCTACAACAAAAGTATTCTAGCCAACTGGATTGGGGGGATATCGAGACATATTTCTTGGACTGGTAGAGAGTCTTCAAATTTTAGCGACTAGGTCTTCGACGTGCGTTCGAAGCTTCAAAAGTACGAAACGTCGCCTAGCTAGCTGGCACATTCCTCCTGGTTCCTGTTACCTGCAAAGAGCAAGGGTCAGTACGATCACATATACTGGCAAGTGGCTAATTAAACCCAAGCTATGCATTTAGTTCAAGAAATTTTATAAAATATGTTAGCTAGCTATTTTGTGATCTTTCTAACCATCCTGGTCGATTTGCATGTTAACATGTTTTGAGGCAAGCAATTATCCAACATTATTCCTTGTCATGTGCATTGATTCATGCCGTGAAAGAATGTGAAGGTCACTAGCAATGTCAAGCCATCATGGACTATAGCTGGGTTAGACGGTGACCCTTTCGCGGCGGGTAGCGAGCCCTATGCGAAAGTTCTCGAATCACCCAACCGATTCAAGGCTGGCGCTTGCTACAACTCGTTCCTCCTGGGCCGAATCGGTTCCTTGGCCTAGGCAACCGTTCGAGGAAACTACACCTTATGCATAAGTTGTCCAATGACCATTTTTACAGATTCATGAAATATTCTATCTTTTTACTAGAACCTTTAACTTTCCCTTTTAGGTGTAAAACTGCCCATTTCTTTGATCTTAGTCATTTATGCACTTTAGCCGTATCGTTGCGATAAACGTTAATCGATTCATCCTTTGGTTTGCGTAGGCTATGTGAATAAGGTATGAGAAATCAGGCATCAGTTTTTAGGCATAGCAGTTCGATAGCAAGTGTTACGTGAAGAATCGTGCCATGATTTCATTGATTCTACACTATGGCGACAAGTATTTCTTTTGTGTTTCATATTGATTTTGAAACAGAGGGTCGAAGCGAAGAAGTTCAGCCACTCACCTTAGTCTTTGCTTCAAGCGAGGGACTAGTTGGCTGCGTTGACGTCGCCTATGCGATCACCTGAAATTGCATAAGCAACTGAGTAGAACACTGTATTATTCAAAAAAATTCGATATGAATGCGACTTCGAAAATACAAGACATAAAAACCATCAAAAATATTCACGAAAACCAAAGCCAAAGCCAAAACAAGTACGGTATGAAAAACCAGAGCAACGGGAGGTCCCTCCCGACTCAGTCGCAGAGCCAACCCTTGAGGCGCAACCCGCTGAATATGGGACTTGATTCCAAGAAGCATTTCCATAACAAGAAAACAATCTTAATTCAATCGTTTTCGTTCAACCGATTCAGCCAAATTCTGATTTATCGGTTCCGACTCAATCGGTAGCGACAATGTTCCTTTCTCGCGTACCCCGTGGACGAAAACGGGAAACGATGTAGGGATGGGGCACTACACTATAACCAACTAATAAAAAATTTTATCCTCGAAACTTAAGAATAGAACCTACCTCTAAGAGAACAATGAAGGAAATTTCTCCTTCATACCTGATTTGAGCTCCCAAGTCGATTCTTCAACCGAATGGTTACTTCAAAGTACGCGGACGAGAGGGATCGTTCGATTCCGAAGCAACTTATCCTTGCATTACAAGATTTGGGCCGGTGCTTCAACGTAGGCTATGTCCGCCTTTAGCTCCAACTGACCAAAATCTACCATATGGCTTGGATCATGCACGTACTTTCGCTGCTGAGAGACATGGAAGATATTATGCACACTCGCTAGCGTTGGCGGCAGGCAATTCGATAGGCCACTGGAGTGACTCGCTCGAGTACTTCGAACGGTCCAACGAATCTCGGACCCAACTTTTCCTTTGCACCAAACTGGGTAACTCCCCGCATAGGCAACACTTTAAGAAATACGTGATCACCTTCTTGAAACTCGAGGGGTCGACGATGAACATTCGCGTAACTTTTCTGACGACTCTGTGCGGTCTTTAATCTTTCCCGAATGAGCCGAACTTTTTGCAGAGTCTGTTCCACCAGTTCCGGGCTGCCAATCTGCCGCTCTCCGACTTCGTCCCATCAAATGGATGATCGGTACTTTTGTCCGTATAAAGCTTCATACGGCGCCATTTGGATGCTAGATTGATAGCTATTGTTGTATGTAAATTCGGCCAGAGGTAGATAAACGTCCCAACTCGACTTGAAGTCAATTGCGCAGAGCCGTAACATATCTTCGAGAATCTGATTTACATGCTCCGTTTGGTCGTCGGTCAGGGGATGGTAAGCTGAGCTGAACTGCAACTTGGTACCTAGAGCCGATTGAAGGCTACTCCAGAAACGTGAAAGAAATTGTGCATCCCGATCAAGACGATGGATACCGGGACTCCTTGCAGCCGTACTATCTCGTCAAGATAAATCTGAGCCAGGCGATTAACGCTCCAAGTAACTTTAATGGCAATAAAGTGTGCTGACTTGGTTAGTCGATCGACGATGACCTAGATGACATCATTTTCCCGCGACGTCTTCGGCAGACCAACAATGAGATCCATGTATATGTGCTGCCACTTCCATTCTAGAATCGCCAGATTTTGTATCTCTCCGCCCGATCTCTAATCACTACACCAAAATGTATAATTTGTAACATTTTTTTTCCAATTTGTAACGGTTATAACTGTTGTAAATTAGTCACGGTGATTACCGTGACAACAGTCCAATAAGTGTTACTAAAATGTATTTTTTATATTTTTTATTTGATTTATTATTAGTAACAATATTAGCCGTTATAAATGACTAAAAAAGTATAAATTTACTCTCATTTCCCCCGAAGAGTTTTGTTTCCCCCCTCCATATTTTAGACAAGCCCTCCCAATTCCCACTCCTCTCTCTCCTCACTCATATTTCCTCTTCTCTCTCTTGCTTGGTCAGGGGAGAACCACTACAATCCTTTCCTCCTCTAATTGCCGTCATCGTCTTCCGAATCTAGGGCTTCAATATCTGTGACATGGTGTGGGTAGTGGTGAAGTCCCAACCCTGGTGGTCGGGCCTTATCTATAGTGAGGCCTTCGTGACTCCATCGGTATACAGGTCCCGTCAGAATAAAAGTTTTTCTTCATTTTTTTCATCATAAAATCATTGTTTGAGGGTGTAATCAAGTGAAATTGGAGGAAAACAAGTGATAAAATTGTTGCAAAATTACTATTTTAAATAGTTTTTCTTCTTATAACTTAGATTTGAAACTTCTCGATCTAAAATTGGGCAAAACATTGTGAGTTGATGATTTTTTTTCATGTCTTTATTGCTACAATTGTTTAGATCAGGATTAATTTTGCAGCTCTAAGATAATATCAAGAAAGTACATAATAATTTTTCATGTGTGGATTTTAGATATCTCATGTAGTAGGCCATTGTGATATGAGATTTTCATGTGTCATTCATTTTGCTTTAAAATAGGAGAAATGATACACTACATGAAGAGAAAAATAAGTCTTTTCATTGTTCTTGAAATAGATAGTTCTTTCAATGAACATCCTTAATTTTTCCTAGTATCATTGTTATTTTAGGATGTAGAATGAGAATGTGATATTTTGATAATTTTGTTTATTCTATTGCAAATTTGTGATAATTCTTGATAACCGGAATGGTTAATTTGTTAGTGTATATTAATTGAAATCCCTAGCAAAAATATGTTACTCTAAGTCTCTAACCATTATGTATTTCCTATATTAGATGGATTTTTTAAACCCCAATGATATACTGATTAATATCATGTCGCTAATATAATTACTTTCATTACAATAATTATAATCCTAATACAGAATGTTGCCTAATGCTATCTTTATTCATCAGCGAGACAACAATGAAAATGGTGGATACTCCTCTGAGCCTGGTATAATATATCCATTGGTATCTTCATGGGTAAATTGATATGCAAATTGCTCCATATATCTTTCAATTGTGGGTGGCTTTCGACATAGGCAATGATGCAGGATTAGGTTAATCCTCTGAGCCTATGAAGGATGGTAGATATGATACTGGTTTTCGGTGCGTAGAGCTTCATATATAAATCAGGAAAGTGTACAGGAAAGTGTACAAGTTGGGATTTTCCAGATCCAGTATTTTGCTAAAAACTGTACAGGAAAGTGTACAAGGGTTTAGGTGATTTTGAGAAAGTGGATTTACCTCACCACAATGCGAACAATAACATTGTGGATAATTATGTTAGTCGATGGTCTGCCATATCTGATCCTATATTGATCCCAACCACTCTTAGTTGACATCACAACAGTACTATTTAGTGAGAATAGTTGGCTACAAGAAAGAATTCATAACGTGGAGTAACTTGAATCACAATTTAGATCGATGCAGGGAGGGTCGGCTTCTGGGAAGCTTCACTTCCAATCCAGTGGTATGTACTCTATCTACCTCTAAATCATGAGATTAATGGTTCATGATAGCTTGCTTTCTTGCTTGCTTGCTTGGTGTAGGACATGCATCGAGTACCTGCAGGGAGGGGGTTGGGATTTATTTTGCTTCTGCCTTTTTCTTCTTCATCACCACATCACAACATGGAACTCTATGAGTATGTACATTGGGTGACTTTACAATTTCATCAAACTTGCTTCATCTTTGCATCTTAAACTTATAGAAATTTTCGTACAAGACATTAAAGTTTAGGAAAATTGGGATAAGAGCTGTCAAACTTGTAGAAGTAGAACTAAAACGTTGTTAGTATAGACATTTTTATTCAAACGCCCTTAGGTTGGAGATTTTTTTAAACAAAAGTTAACAAAATTATTAATAAAAATGTTCTTAGTAAGGACGTTTAAACGTCCTTAACGGCGTAGACTGTAAATTTAAAGATATAAATTAAGAAAATGTTGTGGGTGTTTCTTTGACAAAATTTTTAAAAATTATTATTATTTTTTTATAAGTCTTTATATTTTCATAATTTACATATAAATATATTTTTAATTTAACCGTAACGATAAGTACTCGCATTTACCAGTTGGGATTTTCCAGATCCTGTATTTTGCTGAAAACTGTACAGGAAAGTGTACAAGGGTTTAGGTGATTTTGAGAAAGTGAATTTACCTCACAACAATGCGAACAATAACATTATGGATAATTATGTTAGTCGATGGTCTGCCATATCTGATCCCATATTGATCCCAACCACTCTTAGTTGACATCCCATCATCTGCTACATGTATGTAGCAATTTTTAATCACCATATTATTGTAAGAATCTGCAAGCAGTAGACAAAGGTTAAGACAATAAAATAGCATTATATAGGGCATAATTTGCAAATGCTTTTGAATCGTGCAAAAGAAACAACAAAACGTAGAAAGGAAAAAAGTAGTCCAACATGTAAGGCAATAGATTCTCCCAGAGGCTACCTGATCTTCTTCAATAAAGAAATATGAAAACACTAATACTCACTGCAAGTAAATATAATGGAGAGGCAATGGATATGGATGCTAAATTTGATTTTGTTAGCTAGTAATTTTTATACTATTTGTTATATATAAAAATGTTACATGGACATGAGTGTGACATGACAAGATAAAGGCACGGTAACACAAACGTGGTACCAATTTGGTGTGTCCTAGTGTAGTTTGGAGTCACAGTGCCACGTCTGGTTCCTATCCAATACAAGGCGAGATGAACACACCACAGGTTTTTGAAGTGGATCAATGCTTCCTAAATCATAAACTAAGTAACTATGTGCACACCACATATAGAGACCATAATTTTTATATGAGAATAAAAACGATCAAGTTGTCACTTTGTCATTCCATCGCCGTGCGTGCTTAGAACTTCTCACAACCAAAAGAAAAATACAAAAAAGGAGGTGCGATGAAGCTATAAACTTTTAAGATAAAATACTGTAAACCCCTTAAAATAGAAAGTCATGAAATATTATTTTGGTTCCTTCTGCCATTCTCTTATCGGTTAGACCAATAAAATTAAGAGAAGGATCAAAATACCCTTTACTAACATATAAAGCATGAAGATTTAAAAGCCTATGACATTGAAAAAGTAATAAGGTAATCAAACCTTTATTTTATTATTTGATATGTTTATAAAGGATATTTTGGGCCAAATTGACAGTTAAGCTGAAAGCAAAGAGGCGAAAGGAACCTAAAACAATGTTGCTACGCATTCCATTGCCGAGGAAACGTTGAGGGGGTTTTCAGTATTCTATTTAAGTTTTAGTTAAAGGATGATAAGGAAATAAAGTATACAAATTATACCTGGATCAATTTCATCCGTATTTGGGGCTGCAAGAACAGGGGCCAAGATGGTAACATTAGAAACAGCTACATTGTTGCAGACATAAGGATGAAGTGTCTAGAAAGGAGAATTCTGTAGAGTGATGTTTGAAATTACTATGTCTTCAGACCGCATGAACTACACAAGGGGTCCTCTGGTGCAATTGAGTTGTTTTTCCTTGAACTTAGTCCAACACACTTCACCCTGACCATCAATGGTACCATTATGACCTCTGTAAAATATGCTATATTTGGGTGGAACAGAGGTAATCAATGAGTTTTGGTGAATAATGGGTTTGGAAATAGAGACAACATAATTTATGGGTTTGGAAATCGTTATGCAAAAACAAGTAGCAGTAACAAAAATTGTGAACTCATAGGATGTTAGTGAGAATTTTGAGATTTGATAATTTTTTGATAAATTAAATTGCAGTACATTTTAATGTTTCTAGTACTACATTTGATTCGTCTTAGAAGTTAGAATGAGTTCAAGTTGGTTTTGAACATGTAGCTAAAACAATCATAATTTGATCCTTACCAGAATTTGATCCTGAACTACTCTGTATTTGTTAGAGGAGCATCTCTCAAATTTGATCCTTACCATAATGATTGTGAAGTTTATGGGAAGTATTTGAATCATCTCTACCTTGACTGCTTTGTATTTGGAATGCTCCATCATTTCTTGTTTTCCTGATTGCTACTTTGGTCATAATATAACTTCTGGCTTATATCTGGAATGTGACATTGAGATTTGCTCATGTGTAAGTTGTTATAAAGTCAACTTATATGCTTTTATGAATCCTGTGAGGCTCTAATATAAAGTTATTAATTCAGTATTTGTTGTTCAAAGTAATAAAATTGGAATGTATGTATTGTATGTCCAGTGTTGGTTCTAAACTTATTGGATTGAACAATTTTATGTTGATTATCACTTTTTATTTCATTAGGTGGGATATATGGTTGTTGTGTGGCTAAATAGTTTACTTCTATTTTGTATACATTTCATTGACATGGAAAATTGAGAAGGTGGTAAGAATACCGTACAATAGCTTTGGACCTTTGGTAATCACAATTGTTTACTATTGATTTATTTTAGTGCAAATGGCAAAATCTTTACTTGATCCTCATCAGTTTAATCGAATTTGAGTCAATGTTGTGAGTCATTGTAGTGTGATTATTTGTGTTACTATCTGGTATACTGCCTAAAAGATTAATGTATTACCTCATGTTTATTGCAAGCTCTGGAAGTTATACGCGACCCTACGGTGACTGTAGCAGGTGCCAATCCTGTTCATTTGGAATGCATGTATTTTATGATTCTAGTACCTGCGCTATCTAATGTTTTTTTGTCTAGGTGATTGCACATGTGCCAATCTTTATATTTGGAATGTATGTATTTTATGTTTCTAGTACTTGGGCTATCTAATGTATGTCTTTGTTGTCTATGTGATTACAATAGGTGTCAATCCTATTCAATTAACTTATGGTATTGAAAGAACAACCATGTCCTTAGTTTCTGATGTCAAAAGAGGTATTTATGGAAAAAAAAATTGAATTATTTGTCTTATAGTGTCTATATTTTATAATATGATGTTGCATGGCTTGGTATGCTATTGTTTTGCTTGGCATTTTCTTTTATCACTGATTGATATGGTATTACAGGTCGAAGACAGTAAACTTGTAGATGTAGCTGCAATTCATATATTGTATTAAGTGGTTTCATAGATGTTTTGAATGTAAAGTGTTACAGGTTGAAGACAATAAACTAGTTTTGAATGTCTGGCTGAATTCGTATATTGTATTAAGTGGTTTCATATACGTTTCATATTGCTACTATGAGTTTATATAGATTGTCTGGCCAATTTAATAACATTTAGGCTGCCACAGAGATAGTTTGATTATTTGGCCACTCAGCTAGTTGGATTAGCATGCTGGTTAGTAGTTACTTTGGAAATTAATCATCGATTAATTTGTTTGTTAAGATACTCATCTCTATTATCATGGCTTCTATTCTTCATGAAAAATTGTCATGTAATTAATATAACTGGTCACCACAGGCAAAATCCTTGAATGCAACCCCATTGTCGCTAATCTCTTATAACTTGTGTTTGTTAGAAATAGTTAATTGTTAGCATTAAGTATTCAATAGGATTTGTGTCTTCTGTGGAAGTAGCCAATGCAAGAAGAGAATCTACAAGGATGCTGCCAATGAGCTTGGCCAAGAGCTGGTATGTATATATATGCTATTTTCTAATTCTTTTATTTACAGTTTTGTTATAGATTTTGGACACTTGGGCTATCTTTAGAACTATTGTTTATAATTTGAATGAAGAGAATCTACCAAGATTTGTTTATAATTTCCATTTCCAAACATTCTTCAGTTATCAAAACCAAGTTCCCAAAAAAATAACCTAAATGAGTGTTATGTTTCATGGTTTTTTTTCTAGTTTGTTACTTTATTATTAATTTGGACGTTGAAGTGTTTGGAGTAGACAATGGAACATACTGAGGTCTTTTGTTTTGTTGTGACCTTGTTGATATATTATACATATTATTTAATAAATGTTGTTGGCCAACTTGTTCTTGCTGCTGCATGGGTCATTCTGGTGTGTTTTCTTGTATCTACAGGTGTCAAGGGACATTTTAGTGTAAATAGCAAAATCTGCAGGTGTCATGTTATTCAATTGGATTGATGGGTATGGTCTCCCTGGATGTTTGTGATGGAGGAAGGCACGTCATTGGGTGAGTGACTTGTCTTTCTGTGTTTATTAATATAATTTCTACATTTTTCTTTAATTCCTTAATGTTGTAAGTAGACTAGTAACAGTAAGTTTTCATGCTAACATGCGTACAACTTTAGTGGAAACTGTTGTGATAGAACTGAAATATTGACAAACAGGTAGTTGAAAGAGTTGAATTTAAGAACTTCAATTTGTATCTGGTCTGGGCTATTTATGTGAATTTCAAAATAATTCCAATTGCTTGGGAGATGTATGGTTAAATGATATGATTGTCTAAAAGATGAAATTCTAAACCCATTGTTTCTTGGTTATCTTGTAACCCATGTACAGATCTTGGAGCTCTTGGGGAATATACTGGTTTGCAATTCCTTCGACATTCTGGACTCCCCAGAGCAGGATGATATAGGTAAAGTTAACCCATTTATTCATCTTACTTTCTGATGTTTCCTTAGAGCAAGAATACCCCTCTTATTGCAAGTATTACAAGTATTTGTAGTGTCCCATGCCAAGAGTTTAAAAGTTATAATATAATTCTATAGTGTAAGCGATCAAATTTTCTTCTAAAACGCTGCATCAATGTTCAACTTTATTGAATGCTTGTTTGCCACTGACTTTGTATTTGGTCTTTACATGCTTGCAGTCGAGAAATATTTTGCGGATACTGTTAGTTGCCAGTGCTCAGTCTGATGAAGATAAACTAAAGAGAACAGAAGACAAAGCCTAGTCTTGTTTCGATTATTGATCTTAAGTTCCCAGGAAAAGCTCTGTACACCTTAAATGTCTGTCATTATAAATTAAACAATAGTTGTCGCTCAATAGTCCATTTTTATATGTAGACAGCCATCAGGTTCTATGTTTTAGAATTTTGTATGGGATGTTCGTTATAGTAATAAGGCCCGCAACTACTGTATTGGGCATTACGAATTATATGTTAAATATTAAGCTTTTCTAATAAAAGATGTGCCTACTTTTTCTTTGAATGGTTAGAATGTTACATCGCTTGGGTCTTTATTACAAGTGGCATTCTTTGGTTTCTTATTGCCTCTTGTAATGCCAAATTTTGACGAGTGTTATGTGATTGAATAGGTTGGAGGTTATGGGTTCTGACCTAGTAATTTGTGTAACCTCACCTGTGAATTTATGTATTTGTTGAATATAGGTTCGTGGAAAATATATTCAATTTAAAAAAGTATTTCTAATGGTTATAACCATTACAAAAGTAGCTTATAGTGAAAAAGAACACTGTACTAACGGTAATAAACGTGACAAAATAATACATTGTCCTAATGGTAATAGCCGTGAGTAATTTGGACTTTAGTCACAATTAATACTGTGACAAAAGAAAGTTGGTCACGGTAATAACAGTTAGAAATTATATTTTTTGTCACGGTAATAACCGTTACAAATTATATTTTTTGTCACGGTAATAACCGTGACAAAAATTGTGCCACGCCCAATTCGTCACAGTTATTACCGTGACGAAAATTATTTACCACGGTAATAACCGTTGGTAATCGTCTATTTTGGTGTAGTGAATGCTCAGCTTTCACCTGCTGACATGTTATGCATTGCGACATGAAGAGTGCCACATCTCTTTTCATTCTGTGCGACCAGAAGTTTGTGCGGAGGTCCTTGTACATTTTTGTGCTACCGGGATGCAAGGTGTACTTTGTATAGTGCGCCTCCAACAATATATCCTTTCTAAGTTCTGAATTATCCGGAACGCATTGCCTACCCTTTAATCAAAGCATCACTACTAGAATGAGTCATATTAGCGACGTCCAAAAACGTCGCTAATAAGTAAAAATACGTCGCTAAATTAATTTAGCGACGTAATTAGTGACGGAATAAGCAGGTCGCCGAAAAGCTAGTCGCAGATCAAAAGTTCGTCGCCAATCGTCGCTGTTGCGACGAATAGTCTACGACGCTAAAACGTCTCAAACTTAGCGACGTTCGACAACATTTATAGCACTACTAAAATATCATCAAATAGCGACGTACTGTAGCGACGGCAATAAATGGCGTCGCCAGTAGCGACGTCGTTTTAAACACGTCGCAAAACGTCGCTGTCTAGCGACGTTCTGCGACAGGAGGGTACTACGTCGACGAAAAGCGACGTTCAGCGACATATTTTATGTACATGTCGCCAAGTTGGCGACGTTTAGCAACGTCAAAACGTGACGTCGCTAAGTTATTTTACTTAGCGCACGCAGCTGCCTTCTTTCCCCCTTATTCTCACTCGAAAACCCGAAAATTTCATTTCCCCCCCCCCACCCCCACCCCCCGGCGACTCCCTTCCCCTCTGTCAGTGCCTCCCCCCCCCGGCGACCCCCTCCCCCCCGGCGACTCCCTCCCCCTCCGGCGAGCTCCTCCTCCTCGAGCTCCTCCTCCCCCAATCCGACCTCCTCCTCCTCTTCCTCAGGTAAATCCTAACCTAACTCCTCTCCTTCCTCCTCCTCCTCTCCCACGGACACACACACACGCACACGGACACACACGGACACGGACACACACGCACACACACAGACACGGACACACACACACACACGCGCGCACAAACACACAGACACGGACACACACGCGTGGACATGTGCACGAGACTGCGCTGTGTCATTTGTGTTCGTGTGTGTTAAAAAATAATTTAGACACGATTGTGTCCTATTTTGGTGGACACTCGACACGTGTGACTCTATGACACATACACATATCATTACCAACCATTAGATTTTGCTATTAATTGAATTTGGATTTCGAATTTGGTTTATCCCCAATTTTCTGATACGTAGTTTACTATATATTAATTTTCTGAGATTAACATTGGTTTAAACTGATTTTGAATGATTAAACCATTATGATTAATCCTATATCTTCTCTGAGAATTAATGTGCATGTTAGGGTTCACATTGATTGGGGATTCTTGTGTTTTCGTATGCCATTGACTGTCAAAACTGAGAACAGTTTTAATACAATGTTTTCACATATTGGCACACACACATTACACTGAATTTTCTCGAGAAATTATGCACTGTTTACACCTATCTACACACACACATAAGTGTAACCTGAGAATATAAACACACACTACTGCTATCTACTGATTTTCCTGAGATTGATACACTATTTGTGTATACTGTTTCTCTTATAGCTCACTCACATTACACTCAAAACCGAGAATAGCTAATTCACTCACACTATTGATTCCTATGTACACACACACATTGAGACACCTAGCCCATGTTATGTACACACACATGGCACACTTTACCCTATATACACACACCCTATTGTACACACACACTGTTAGCACACCACACACATGACACACACACATATATATATACGTGTCAATCTGAGAACAGTTTGTGCATTATTTCCTCATATTTTATATATATATATATATATATATATATATATATATATATATATATTGCAGTCCATATTATCTCTTCATATCAGTCCAGGCATTTATTTAGTTCCAGTACTATTATTTGTCTTGTATTCAGTTGTTCAGTCCCATGACTGACATATAGATTAGGTATTGTTTGGTTGAAGGATTACCTTTTTAGTTCATTCCACCCTTGCACATCGACATTATGTTGGACACGTACACATAGCCTAGATGGTATTGTATACATATATACATAACTATATCATGTAACTCATATGTGATATAGGCATATAGCCTATGTTAGAGTGTCTAAATATATGAAGGCATGAAAGTTGCCTTGTCTTGTAATATAGGCATATAGTATATACATGCCTATATATATATATTATATGTATATATCTATATAGATATTACTTGTGTGTATGAGATAGCTTGAGTTGACTTTGGTCATTATTGGTACTTGAATTGATCGGAACAAAGACCCCCAATGTCGGTATCGGTCAATATTTGGTATCGGTCGGTATCGGATCGGAACATGCCAAACCGTATCGGTATCGGCCGTATCGGATCGGTATCGGCCGATACTTTAAAATTATATGAAATAGTAGTCACCCCCAAGGTTGACTATTTTAACTGAAAGTCAAAGTAGAGTAAACATCTGACCTAGATTGGACTAAGAGTTGACAAAGTCAACTATAGGTCAACCCTTGACCTAGTTTGACCTTGTTTGACTTTGTTTGACTTAGCTTGACCTTGTTTGACTTTGTTGTCTTCATGTTTGTTAAATGACACCCAGATACTAGTTTTAGTTGTTTAAATGACACCCAGATACTAGTTTTAGTTTCAGTTTGCTTTGTTAACTCACTATTGCTCATTACTTGGTAGGTCATGACTAGAAATAGGATATTTGACTTAGATTTGACCTTGTTTGACCAAAGTTGACTATTTGACCTTAGTACAACCTAGTTTGACCTAGTTTGACCTAGTTTGACTTTGTTTGACTTTGTTTGACTTAGCTTGACCTTGTTTGACTTAGTACAACCTAGTTTGACCTAGATTGCATATCATTGTATTAGTAATTGTCCGCTACTAATGTGTCCCATAATAAGACATAATATACGAATTTGTGCCTGTTGGATAATGTGTGTCCATCTTTGCAGAATTATTTTCAAATGGATATGAATTACTACTTGCGGAATCGTTCATGGATGTACAATCGTCGTGCTGATGATATGTGTAGTGTGCGAGATGAATATATAGCGGGAGTAGAGCAGTTCCTGCAGTTTGCTAAGGCGTTCCCTCAGTACATGGACGGCACCAAAATTAAGTGTCCGTGTGTGAAATGTCATAACGTGAAATATTATCCAGAAGTGGAAGTGACATATCATTTGTACTCGAGGGGTTTCACGCCTAATTACTATCAGTGGACCGCACATGGAGAACTTGTGTCTTTAGCATCAGAGCCGGAGCCTTATGTTGAGCCGTATATGCATGCGGGACCTAATTTTGTTTCAGATAATCATGCATACGACGACGGGTGCGTGAACATGGTTTTCGACGCTGCGGGGCCTAGTTTCATTCATGATGCACCTGAGGAGGCACCGAACGTCGATGCTGCACAGTTCATGGAGTTGTTGGAGAATGCAAGGACTCTATTGTATCCTGGTTGTGAGGATCATTCACCATTGGAGGTGGTTACAAGACTGTTGAGCATTAAGTCAGATTTTAACATGTCGCAAGAATGCTACAACCGAGTGTTGGAGTTGATTATAGAGATCTTGCCGGCGGGTGCTAAGTTGCCTAAAGACTTCTACCGGTCTAAGAGGATGGTGAGATCGCTCTGGATGGGATACGAAAAAATCGATTCCTGTCGCAATGGGTGCATACTGTACTACAAAGACGACAAGGACGCAGATGTGTGCAGATTTTGTGGTGCTGATCGCTATAAGACAACTAGTACAGGAAGGTCTACCGGTGCAAGAAGACCGACCGATTCAATGCACTACTTGCCTTTAACGCCGCGGTTGCAAAGATTATTTATGGTGAAAGAGACGGCCGAAAATATGAGTTGGCACATGCGAGAACAGATTGAAGGAGTGTTGGATCACCCATCCGATGGAGAAGCGTGGAAGCACTTTGATCGAGTGTATCCAGATTTTGCTTCAGATCCGCGAAATGTCAGGTTGGGACTATCTTCTGACGGTTTTACTCCTTTTGGTCTTTCGGGATCCCAGTATTCGTGCTGGCCTGTGATTGTTACTCCGTATAACCTACCGCCTTGGATGTGCATGAAGACTCAGTACATGTTTCTAACCGTTATAATTCCTGGTCCGAACAATCCCAAGAGGAATATTGACGTGTACTTACAGCCTTTGATAGATGAGTTGAATCAGTTATGGGAAGTAGGCGCTAACACGTACGATGTTTTCAGGAAGCAGAATTTTCAGATGAAGGCAACCCTTATGTGGACCATCAACGACTTTTCGGCCTATGGAATGTTATCTGGATGGAGCACTCATGGCCGTCTCTCATGTCCGTATTGCATGGACCGTAGTAAGGCTTTCCGCTTGAAATACGACGGAAAGCCGTGCTTCTTTGATTGTCATCGGCAATTTCTGCCAAAAGATCATCCGTTCAGAAGGAACAGGAATGCTTTCCGTGCCGGCATTGTAGAGAAGGGTGATCCACCGCCAAGGTGGTACAGAGACACGATATGGGAGGAGGTTAAAGATTTTCCAAGTGCTATCAAAGATCCTACAACTGGGTACAAGTGCGATGGATTTGGTAGAGTTCATAACTGGACAAAGAGGAGCATATTCTGGGATCTGCCATACTGGAGTACCAATCTGATCAGACATAATCTTGATGTCATGCATATTGAGAAGAATGTGTTTGATAACATAATTAATACTGTGATGGACGTAAAGGGAAAAACGAAAGACAATCCCAAGGCCAGGTTGGACTTAAAAGAAATATACAAATGCCCTGCGTTGCATTTGATACAGCAGAATGAAAAACAGTTCCTTCCGAAGTCAATTTTCTCGCTGGACAAGGAGGATAAAGTGAGACTTTGTCGGTGGATCCAGGGCCTAAAATTTCCAGACGGATATGTGTCAAATCTGAGAAGATGTGTCGATCCGAAGGAAAACAAATTGACGGGTATGAAGAGCCACGATTGTCACGTATTCATGGAGAGGTTAATTCCGATTGCATTTCGGGAATTCTTACCGCAGGCAGTTTGGGATCCATTGACGGAGCTTAGCATATTCTTCAGGGATCTTTGTTCTAAGAAATTGCTCGTTGATCGTCTAGAAAAGCAAGAAAAGGACATTGCGGTAACACTATGCAAGCTAGAGAGGGTGTTTCCTCCTGGATTCTTCGACTCTATGGAGCATTTGCCGATTCATCTATCCTATGAGGCACGTATTGGTGGACCCATCGAATATCGATGGATGTACCCGTTCGAGCGACATTTGAATCACCTAAAAAGAAAGGTGAAAAATAAGGCACGGGTCGAGGGTTCTATTTGTGAAGCCTATGTTCTCGAGGAGATTACAAACTTTTGTTCGATGTATTTCAAGCCTCATGTTACAACTAATAGAACGAGAGCTTCCAAAAACGACGAGGGAGATCATAAAAGTAATGATACAATACTGAAGGTATTCAATGCTCCAGGAAAGCCATCGGGTAAGATGAAAAAGAGATATCTGAACGATGATGAGCTAAGGGCTGCTCAGGTGTATGTATTACTCAACTGCGACGAGGAAGAAGTAGAGAAACTGGAGGGGTAAGTAATTAATACGTCTATATTATTTTAATAGTGTTAATTATTATACTATTACATTAATTGAATGATATTGTTTTCAGCATATTTAATGATGATGTGAGGTCGGGAAGGCCACACATAACAGAAGAAGAACTAGAACAAAAAATAAGGCATTATTTTCCATCATGGTTGAGTGCATATGTAAGACTTGAGAACTCTGTAATTACCTTTTTGTTTATGCACTTGATTGAGAATGAGCTTAATTGCTTCTTTCGTGGTATTTAGGTCGATCGTCCATACGCAAGACTTGAGAATGAGTCTATTTAGAACGCTAGCCAAGGGACCAATTTATGCTGCAAAAATATGGCCAAGCTACTGTGTTAATGGGTTTAGGTTCAAGTCAACAACTTGCCCGATCAGAGACAACTTTGTGGATCTCGATTCCACCAAAAACAGCTGTTTGTGTATCAGATCTTCGAACTACAAAGATGTTGATGCGGGCAACGATTTCTATGGCGTGTTACGGGAGATCGTGGAGCTGACATATAGTTATGGAATAGAGCCTGCTAAGATTGTGTTATTCAGGTGTGATTGGTTCGATCCGATTGAAGGTCAAGGTTGGAAAGTAGACAAGCACGGTCTTGTTGATATAAACTATCGGCGTCGATATCAAGCCTATGAACCATTTGTCCTATCAAGTCAGGCTCAGCTCGTGTACTTCACAAGTTATCCTAAATGGAGAACAACAAGGTCGGACTGGTGGACAGTATGCAAGACCAAAGCTAGAAATACCTTTGAGGTTGACGATATAGCTTATCAACAGGATAAACTACCTCTTATAACAAATATTATAGAAGTGGACACGACGGAAGTTCCCTATTACACATCTAATTGTGTAGAAGAAGTAGAATTATCTGAAGAGGAAGATGCAGATGAAAGTGAAGATGTAGAGGAGGAAGAAGAAGAAGAAGAAGAAGAAGAAGAAGAAGAAGAAGAAGTAGATGAGCTAAACGAACTAGATGAATTTTCAGAAGAGGATTAAATCTGTACGTTTGTTTTATCATCATATTTGACACTTTAGTGACACTTCTATCATATAAATCTGTGACACTTCAGTGACACTCTATTGACACTTTTATTGACACTTCAGTGACACTTTTTGACTATGATATTTTTCAAAAATCTGTGATGTCTATCATATAAATATGTTTTTTTGTTTTATTGTCATATGTTTTATTGTCAGGTATGACTAGACCATCTGGACGACGCGGAGGATTATATATTAGGCAGTCCCGTCAGCCTCGGGCTGGGGATGGAGAGGGCAGTTCCGTACCCTCATCCTCATCTCTGAGTACGCTAGTGTACCATTCTGTTCCCGGTCCATTACCGGGACAGGCTAGTTCTAGCAGGTTGGCGACTCCTCCCTCGTCGTCCAGCCTTTCTGTTCCCGGTCCATTATCGGGACAGGGCAGTTCTAGCAGGTTGGCGACTCCTCCCTCGTCATCCAGCCTTTCTGATCCCGCGTCCAGCATCCCTGATCCCCCGTCCAGCATTCCTACTGTCGACGGCTCTATGGAGGGAGCCCACGCCGATCATATGGAGGACGGCGATCAGACTGATCCTGTCCAGGCAGGAGGTGAGAGCGACCCTCCATGCGCTCCCCCGGGCGAGACGCGTATGAAGATTTGGACGGACGGGCCTATGAAGTAAGTTAATTAATTATTATATATTTCTCAAATGATTATATGTACATATATATTCATGAAAAATTATTATTGTATAGATATCGACCTTCTGCAGTACAGAGACAGCTGGGGACATTTGTGAGGCAGAACTATGGTAGGCCTTGGCTCAACTACTCAGATGCTCCCGCAGATAGGAAGGCCTTTTGGTTCGCCCACTTCAAGGTAAAAAAATTGTTTATTTTTAAATTTTAATAATTATTTGTGTATATTATACAACTTTTATATTTTACTTCTTGTAGAGGACCTATTTCTATCCACCACACCGGGCGGCGAGGATCGATGGCCAATTTCCTGCCGTCATAGCCAAGCTCATCCGTGATGCGATCGACGACCAGAAGCGTCGTGATCGCGCCGGACGTCCGATCCAGGGTTGGATTACGCCAGAGCAGTGGACTGCGATAAAGGCTAGATTCAGCGAGCGCCAGTACCAGGAGCGGTCTGAGAAGGCCAAGGTGGCGCGGTCGAGCGCCGATAAGTGGTGTGGTGGCTCCATTCCGATGACGGAGCATTTTCGTCGTCTGGTACGTTTCCTATGACAGACATTAATTTATATATAGTTCGATATAATGTTTAATACTAATAATAGATAATATATTTTAACAGGTAAAGAAGGGTGAGGACCCGAACATGGTGACCGTCTTCCTGGTCACCCATCGGAGGGCTGGGGACTTCATTGACGAGAGGGCGACGCAGGCATATGTACGTTCTATTCAACTAATATTAACTGACTATAATTTAGAAAACAGGAAAATAGATATCAATATAGACTTTAGTAAACACTTACACGTTAGCAAACATGTTCTAGGCCGAGTTTGTTCGGCTACAGAAGGAGGCGGCTGATGCTGCTGCTGCTGCTAGTGCGCAATCAGAGGGAGGGGCTGGTACTTCCTCTCAGCTGCCTGCAGAGCCATCGCCGGACGAGCTCTGGATGACCGCCGTTGGCGGTCTTCAGAAGGGTACGTACTACGGTACGGGATCCTACGGCACGTATTTGGCTTCGGAGTCATCCCGGGCCCCCTCTGTCAGTGCACAGTCTCCGGCTATGCAGGCGTCATCACGAGCTGAGGATGTTCGTCGTCAGATCGAGGAGCTGCGTCACGAGTTGCAGCAGCAGATTTCTGATGCGGTCGAGCGACGATCCGACCCTCCGATCGTCACCGGACGATTTGATGCGGTCGAGCGCAGTATACAGGAGCTGATGAGTCTGCATCAGGCTGCTGCTGCCAACTTGCAGATGCTCACCGAGTCTACGCAGCGCACGGAGCGTAGACAGGTCGAGCTGGACGGATCGCAGAGGAGCCTTTCTCTCTCACTCGCTCAGTATACTGAGAAGGTGGTGAGTACCCTTGCTGCGCATGGTGAGCGACTGCGAGAGCTGGAGCAGGTACATCCTCCGGGTCCATCGACGGTGCCGACTCCAGATACTCTACTGCCTCCGGCGCCGACTCCAGACATTGTACTGCCTCCTACTGCCCCTACGGTACAGCTCACCCAGGTGCAGTATGACTACATTCTATCCCAGTTGCGCGGCAGGGGTCCGCAGTGATTTTATTGGTTTTTTATGACTTTATGTATTGGCCCTATGGGCAAATTGTTTATTTATACACTGTTGTTTATACACTTGGTGGGAGACTTTTTATCATCTTTCATTTTTATTTGACTCTATTGGATGTTTGTGAGGATGTGTGTCTGTGATATTTACTTTGCACTGTCTCCTATTTTTATTGTGATATTTACTTTGTGATATCTGCGACGGAATGACAAATATACCTACGCTGGGTTATAAGCGATGATCTGATATACAAAAGAGATGTTGCCGAAATTTAAAAAAAATATATTGTGTATTTTTGTTATGATGTGTGTCTGTGTTTACAGTGAATGTGAAATACAGTGGTCGGAACCATCGACAGTTTCGATTACTGTTGTATGTTTTATCTTGGATAGAAATAGCAACAGTTCAGGGTGCACTTCTGAGAGCTTCATTTTCACGTCCTTCACTTTCTCGGACGTCGTAAAGGTTCCCGAGAAGGTGAAGGACGTGAAGAGGAAGCTCTGAGAAGTGCACCCTGAACTGTTGCTCTTTCTATCAAAGATAAAACATACAACAGTAAGCGAAACTGTCGATGGTTCGAACACTGCACTTCACACACACTGTAAACACAGACACACAGCATAACAAAAATATCAATTATATTTTTAAAATTTTTTTTTTATATTAGCGACGGATAGCGACGTTCTGCGACGTACTGCGATGTCACACAGACGTCGCTATACGTCGCTAATTAGCGACGTTACGTCGCTCGACGTCGCTAATATACGTCGCTACGTTGCCCACGTGGCCACGTGGATGCCATGCCTCGTCATCATTTATAAACTTTTGAAGCGTCGCTAGTGGTCGCTTTACGTCGCAATGTTGGCGACGTACTTATACGTCGCTATCTGTCGCTCATTTTGCGACGTCTAGCGACAATTAACTACGCGTCGCAAATAGCAACGTTTGGCGACTAAATTACCATCTGCGACTTGCCTATAAGCGACGTAGGTTTTTCGTCGCTAAATACGTCGTAAATCATTGTTAGCGACGTATTTCCTGTATTTAGCGACGTCTCCTGACGTCGCTAATCTGGGTTATTTTAGTAGTGTAGTACGTCGCCAATTTAGCGACGTCTATTCGTCGTATGTGGTGACATGGCAAGGTTTGCCATGTCAGCAATATGGGCGACGTTTAGCGACGGCCCGTAGCAGTTAGCGACGTTCAGATACATATTTGCGACGTACTTCCGTGTCGCAAATTCGTCGCCAAACGTCGTAATCCGTCGCTAACATGCTGGAAAATTAAAAATAAAATAAAATATAGTTTTCAAATCCTGCACACTGTACTTTATATACAGTTTAAACACAAATCCTGCACTTTATATACAGTTTAAACACTAATCCTGTACACTGCACTTTATATTCAAATCCTGCACACTGCACACTGCACACTATACTTTATATTCAAATCATGCACACTGTACTTTACACTTTACACTGCACTTTATATCATCACCAACATCATTACAGACACACATCATAGGGCCAATACATACAACTCATAACAAACATCATCACAGACACACATCCTGCGTCACAAACATAAATATATTCAAATCCTGCATACTGCACTTCACAGACACACATCATCACAAACATCCAATAGAGTCAAATAAAAATAAGAGATGATAAAAAGTCTCCCACCAAGTGTATAAACAAAAGTGTACCAATAAACAATTTGCCCATAGGGCCAATACATACAACTCATATAAAAAATCAATGAAATCACTGAGGACCCCTGTTGCGCAGCTGAGATAGCATGTACTCATACTGCTCCTGTGTGAGCTGCACCGTAGGAGCAGTAGGAGGCAGTACAATGTCTACAGTCGGCGCCGTCGATGGACCAGAAGGACATATCTGCTCCAGCTCTCACAGTCGCTCAGCATGCACAGCAAGGGTACTCACCATCCTCTGAGTACTCTCCTCAATCGAAGTATGTACCTGAGTGAGTGAGGCAGACATGGTCCTCTGCGATCCCTCCATCTCGACCTATCTACGCTCTGTGTGCTACATAGACTCGATGAGCATGAGCAAGCTGGTAGCTGTAGCCTGCTACAGACTCATCAGCTCTTGTATACTGCATTCGACCGTATCAAATCGTCCGGTGTTCATCGGATCGTCGGATCGTCGCTCTGCGGTATGGTGATCAGAAATCTGCTGCTGCAACTCGCGACGCAGCTCGTCGATCTGAACACCAATATCCTGAGCTCGTGATGACGCCTGTAAAGCTGGAGAGTGCGTACTGACAGAGGGGGCCCAGGATGACTCTGAAGCCAAATAGGCGCCGTAGGATCCTGTACCGTAGTACGTGCTCTTCTGAAGACCACCAACGACGGTCATCCAGAGGTCGTCCGTCGATGGAGCTGTAGGCGGCTGGGAGGAAGTAACAGCCCCTCCCTCTGCTAGTGCACTAGCAGCAGCAGCCGCCTCCTCTTGTAGCCAAAGAAACTCGGCCTAGAACAATGTTTGCTAACGTCTAAGTGTTTACTAAAGTCTATATTGATATCTATTTTCCTGTTTTCTAAATTATAGTAAATTAATATAAAGAATAGAACGTACATATGCCTGCGTCGCCCTCTCGTCAATGAACTCCCCAGCCCTCCATGGGTGACCAGGAAGACGGTCACCATGTTGGGGTCCTCACCCTTTTTTACATGTTAAATATATTATCTATTATTAGTATTAAACATTCTATCCAACTATATATAAAATGATGACCGTCATAGGAAATGTACCAGACGACGAAAATGCTCCGTCATAGGAATGGAGCCACCACACCACTTACTGGCGCTTGACCGCGCCACCTTGGCCTTGTCAGACCGCTCCTGGTACCTGGCCTCGCCGAATCTAGCCTTCATCGCAGTCCACTGCTCTGGCATGATCCAACCATGGATTGGCTTTCTGGAGCGAACACGAGACTTCTGGTCGTGGATCGGATGAGCTTGCCTGCGACGGCAGAAAATTGGGCCTCGATCTTTGCCGCCCGGTGTGGTGGATAGAAATAGGTCCTCTACAAGAAGTAAAATAAAAAAGCTGTATAATATACACAAATGATTATTAAAATTTAAAAATAAACAAATTTTTTACCTTGAAGTGGGCTAACCAAAAGACCTTCCTATCTGCGGGAGCATCAGAGTAGTTAATCCAAGGCCCACCATAGTTTTACCTCAGAAATAACCCCAGTTGTCTCTGTACTACAGGAGGCCGATATCTGTACAATAATAAATTTCATGAATATATATGTACATATAATCATTTGAGAAATATATATTAACTAATTAACTTACTTTGTAGGCCCGTCCGTCCAAATCTCCATACACGTCTCGTCCGGGGGAGCGCATGGAGGGTCGCTCTCACCTCCTTCCTGGACAGGATCAGTCTGATCGCCATCCTCTATATGCTCGGCGTCGACTCTCCCCATGGAGCCGTCGGCAGGAGGAATGCTAGATGCGGGAGGAATGTTGGACGCGAGATCAGGAATGCTGGACGACGAGGGAGGAGTCGCCAACCTGCTGGAACTGTCCTGTCCCGGTAATGGATCGGGAACAGAACGGTACACTGGTGTACTCGGAGATGAGGATGAGGGTACGGAATCTGCATCCCCAGCCCGAGGCACACGGGACTGCCTAATATAATATCCTCCACATCGTCATCCTGGTCTAGTCATACCTGATAATAATATATGACAATAAAATAAATATACATATTTATATGATAGATATCACAGATTTTTGAAAAATATCATAGTCACAGATAAAAGTGTCACTAAAGTGTCACAGATTTATATGACAAAAGTGTCACTAAAGTGTCAAATATGATGATAAAACAAACGTACAGATTTAATCCTCTTCTAAAAATTCATCTAGTTCGTTTAGCTCATCTTCTTCATCTTCTTCTTCTTCTTCTTCTTCTTCCTCCTCTACATCTTCACTTTCATCTGCATCTTCTTCTTCAGATAATTCTACTTCTTCTACACAATGAGATGTGTAATGAGTAACTTCTATCGTGTCCACTTCTATAATATTTGTTACAAGAGGTAGTTCATCCTCTTGATAAGCTATATCGTCAAGCTCAAAGGTATTTCTAGCTTTGGTCTTGCATACTGTCCACCAGTCCGACCTTGTTGTTCCCCGTTTAGGATAACTTGTGAAGTACACGAGCTGAGCCTGACTTGATAGGACAAATGGTTCATAGGCTTGATATCGACGCCGATAGTTTATATCCACAAGACCATGCTTGTCTACTTTCTAACCTTGACCTTCAATCGGATCGAACTAATCACACCTGAATAACACAATCTTAGCAGGCTCTATTCCATAACTATATGTCAGCTCCATAATCTCCCGTAGGACGCCATAGAAATCGTTGTCCGCATTAACATCTTTGTAGTTCGAAGATCTAATACACAAATAGCTGTTTTTGGTGGAATCGAGATCCACAAAGTTGTCTCTGATCGGGCAAGTTGTTGACTTGAACCTAAACCCATTAACACAGTAGCTTGGCCATATTTTTGCAGCATAAATTGGTCCCTTGGCTACCGTTCTAATAGACTCATTCTCAAGTCTTGCGTATGGACGATCGACCTAAATACTACGAAAAAATAAATTAGGCTCATTCTCAAGTGCATATACAGAAAGATAATTATAGAGTTCTCAAGTCTTACATATGCACTCAACCATGATGGAAAATAATGTCTCATTTCTTGTTCTAGTTCTTCTTCTGTTATGTGTGGCCTACCTGACCTCACATCATCATTAAATATGCTGAAAACAATATCGTTCAATTAATGTAATTGTATAATAATCAACACTATTAAAATAATATAGACGTATTAATTACTTACCCCTCCAGCTTCTCTACTTCATCATCGTCGCAGTTGAGTAATACATGCATCTGAGCAGCCCTTAGCTCATCATCGTTCATATATCTCTTCTTCATTTTACCCGATGGCTTTTCTGGAGCATTGAATACCTTCAGTATTGTATCATTACATTCATGATCTCCGTCGTCGTTTCTGGAAGCTCTCGTTCTATTAGTTGCAACATAAGGCTTGAAATACATCGAACAAAGTTTGTAATCTCCTCGAGAACATAGGCTTCATAAATAGAACCCTCGACCCGTGCCTTATTTTTTACCTTTTTTTTAGGTGATTCAAATGTCGCTCGAACGGGTACATCCATCGATATTCGACGGGTCCACCAACACGTGTCTCATAGGATAGATAAATCGGTAAATGCTCCATAGAGTCGAAGAATCCAGGAGGAAACACCCTCTTTAGCTTGCACAGTGTTACCGCAATATCCTTCTCTTGCTTTTCTAGACGATCAACGAGCAATTTCTTAGAATAAATATCCCTGAAGAATATGCTAAGCTCCGTCAATGGATCCCAAACTGCCTGCGGTAAGAATTCTCGAAATACAATCGGAATTAACCTCTCCATGAATACGTGACAATCGTGGCTCTTCATACCCGTCAATTTGTTTTCCTTCGGATCGATACATCTTCTCAGATTTGACACATATTCGTCTAAAAATTTTAGGCCCTGGATCCACCGACAAAGTCTCACTTTATCCTCCTTGTCTAGTAAGAAAATTGACTTCGGCAGAAACTGTTTTCCATTCTCCTCTATCAAATGCAACGCAGAGCGTTTGTATATTTCTTCTAAGTCCAACCTGGCCTTGGGATTGTCTTTCATTTTTTCCTTTACGTTAATCACAGTATTAATTATGTTATCAAACACATTCTTCTCAATATGCATGACATCAAGATTATGTCTGATCAGATTGGTACTCCAATATGGCAGATCCCAGAATATGCTCCTCTTTGCCCAGTTATGATCTCTACCAAATCCATCGCACTTGTACCCAGTTGTAGGATCTTCGATAGCACTTGGAAAATCTCTAACATTCTCCCATATCGTGGCTCCGTACCACCTTGGCGGTGGATCACCCTTCTCTACAAACATAGAACAAACACCGATATTTGCAGTGTCCGAACTTCCTAGTGTATATTATAGTAGAGAGAAATGGTAACCGTGTGTAGGGGTGCAACTCGGGTGAGTTGGGTCAGGCTTGAGGTCAACCCGAGCCCAACCAGATGAATCATAAGCCTAATCCGAGCCCAAGCCCGGCCCGACCTCGGGTTCAACATATGAAGCCTAAGACCAAGCCCGAAGGATCGGGTTGAACTCGGGTTGGGTCGGGTCCATCGGGTAATATTGACCAACTGTTGACTTTTAGTCAACTGGTCAACTCTAGTTTGGTTTCGGGTCAATTCTAATAACTTTTAGGCTAAGTTTGACTTTCCGTTGACTTCCGTTGACTTTTGGTCAAAACGGTCAACCGAGGTCAAAACTAGTCTAAGAGCACTAATCCTAACCATTACCAACCAAGACAATCAATTTCTAACCATATCCTAACACCTTAGACTCATACCTTAGCTTCTAGGCAATTACCTTAACTTACCCTATTACCTTACCCTTTCATAGCTAGGGTAAATCCTAATTATCTTGTGATACCATCTTGTTATCACAAGATACCTCAACCTGTCACGCTCACTCTAGCCCACATCTAACTCTAATACAAAACTTCTAATATAAAATCTTACTAACATATCTTCCACAAATTTCTCACTCTCTAACACAAACCACATCCTATTACCAAACATTTTCTTAACATATTATCTAACCACTAACATACTCTTCTAACTAAACTCTCAACTCACTAACAACACACACACACACAACATGAAGGGGGTTAAGTGACTATTTTTGATAAAAATGATGAATGGATGAATGAATGGTGAACAGGTGAATGGATGAATGAATGGTGAATGGGTGAATGAATGAATAGGTGAATGAATAAATGAATGGTGAATGGGTGAATGAATAAATGAATGGACTGCTATATGTGAAGGATGAATGGATGGATGAATGAATGGATATGGATGAATGGTGAATGGGTGAATGAATGAATGAATGGTGAATGGGTGAATGAATAAATGAATGGACTGCTATATGTGATAGATGAATGGATGGTGAATGGGTGGCCAAATGAATTATACTGCTGCTGCTTGCTGCTGCAATTGCTGCTGCATATGCTGCTGCTGCTGCTTATGCTACCTAGCTGCTGCTGCATATGCTGGTCTCAATCCTCCCTTCAACCACCTTGAACACTACCACAAACCACCACTACAACACAACTACAACCACAACCTACCACAACAACTCCCTCCATTCTCACTCAAACTCACACACAACCAATAAACATATATATACATATATCAAGACACCTATATATATATACACTCTCAAATATAAAGAGACACACACACACAATATTTCGGGTTCGTCGGGTAACCCGACATATGAACCCGAGCCCAACCCGATTGTTGATCGGGTTCAAATATTTTAACCAAATCCGAGCCCGAACCCGAGTATCTTCAACCCTAACCCAACCCATTAACGGGTTTATCTGATTGGGTTCGGGTTTAGCCCGCCCAAGTTGTACCCCTAACCGTGTGTCCGTGTGTGTGTGTGTGTGTGTGTGTGTCCGTGTGTGTGTATGTGTCTCTGTGTGTGTGTGTATGTGTGTGTCCGTGTGTGTGTGTGTCCGTAGGAGAGGAGGAGGAGGAGGAGGAGGTGGAGGAAGAGGAGTTAGGTTAGAGTTTACCTGAGAAAGAGGAGGAGGAGCTCGGATTGGGGAAGGAGGAGCTCGACGGGGGGGGAGGGTAGGGGTCGCCGGGGGGGGAGGGAGTCGCCGGGAGGGAAGGAGTCGCCGGGGGGGAGGGAGTAGCCGGGGGTCGAGGGGGAAAAAGAAAATTCTAAAATTTTTGAGTGAGGGAGAAAAAGGAAGCAGTGTGCCCTAAGTACAAAAGTTAGCGACGTCAAGAGGCGACATCGCTAAACGTATTAAATATTTTAATATATAGCGACATATTTAATAATATGCCGCTGAACGTCGCTATTCGGCGACGTATTTTAGCTCCTGTCGCTGAACGTCGCTATTCAGCGATGTTTTACGATGTCTATAGAAAGGAGTTGCTATATTCGATATTTAGCGACGTTATTTTAATTCATCGCTAAATTACGTCGCTAATAGAGCATATTTTAGTAGTGCATGCCAGTTTCTATCACTCCAATTTTTTGTTATACGTATTTTCAGTATACATGTACGGATTTCTGACATTTGTCAGGTGATCCGTAGTTAGACTTGTCTTGCTTAGCCTGATCCTAGTTTAATCTTGCCTTGGTTTATTTTGGTTCATCTTGGTTCGGCTTGGCTTGGTTTGGTTTTGTGTGGTTTGAGATGAGAGGGATTGATATATAAGTCAACTCTCCTCTCTCTCTCTTCATTAATTTTATTTATTTCCGTCATCTTCTCTATTACTCCTCTCCACCCACCAAAGAAACCCTAGGCAAGTGCAAATTGCTTCATGATGGATCTCAAGTTTTATTATTACATTCTCTTTTTTACTTGATTTTAAGCCTCTTTAGAGCTTAGAGTTTTTAGTTTCCATGGATAGATTCTTGTAGATCTAGACTTAAAGTTTTTTTTAGTTTTGATCTCTAAAAACTTGGTATTTCCAAAAAACTAATGGTTTTATGTTATAGAGAATTCAATTTCATACAGTTTTGGCTTTTGTTTCGCTTGATTTCGACTTCGAATGAGGAAGTTATGGCCATGGCAAGTTTTCAGACCTTTCATGGCTGAACTTGCTGTTGGGGACGATGACCCCCATGCGCCCGGGAGGCTATGCACCGTGAAGTCCCGACAACGCACTTTTTGACTCCGAGCGTGTCATGCGTGTAGTCTTCATACGCACATGTACTGAAGACGCAGCGTGAGTTCTGATGCGCAGAAATTCTGATGCGCAGAAATTCTGATGCGCGGATGTGCTGATGCGCAGATGTGTAGGAATTCTGACGTACGGATGCGCAGGAATTATGATGCACGGATGTGCTGATGCACAGATGTGTAGGAATTCTGACGCGCGAATGCGTAGGAATTCTGATATGCAGATGTTCTGATGCACGGATGTGCAAGAATTCTGACGCACGGATGCACAGGAATTCTGATGCACGGATGTGCTGATGCGCGGATGTGCAGGATTTCTGACGCACGTATGCATAGGAATTCTGATGCACGAATGTTCTGATGCACGGATGTGCAGAAATTCTGACACGCGGATGCGCAGAAATTCTGATGCGCGGATGTGCTGATGCGCAGGAATTTTCATGCGCCAGAATTGCATTATTTTGCTGTTTTTGCCCGTTTAAGCTGTTTTGTAGCTAGAATCTCAAAAAAAACTCAAAATATGAAAGTTTTAGATCTTTGTCTCAGCTTCAAGAATCTTCTTGTCTCACTTTAATCAAGGTTCATATGTGACTTATGGTTTCATTTCCATATGGATTTTCTCGATCTTCTTTGCATGTTTTATATACTTGACCTAAATCACGGCGACCCGACTTGACACTTGATAGTCTTGAGCTAGTAACTTGAATATGGCACGAACATGATAACATAAATACGACATGATAACTCTTGATAGTAACTCGTCGTGGTGCACTCTTGACAAGCAACTTGACATGATAATTCTTGATAGTGGTCCGTCGTGACGCACTCTTGACATGATAAGTAACCTGACATGACATGATAATCTTGAATGCTGTTGCGACAGCTATACCTGGACTTGCTAAGTAACTCTTCTCTTGACACCGTGGTTGATTCTCTTGGTTGTGCCTGTACAAGCTACATGTCTCGTCTTGCATCATGTCTAGGACATAAGTTCCTGATTTCTATGGTCAGGGATTCGTTTTGAATCTGACTAGGATAATGACTAGATTGATCAAGTAGTCCATGAAGAGATTTTCCAGCTACAGGCAGTCCCGTTATCTGGGCGCTCTAATTGGACTTGTAGCCTGCCTTCGAGTATGACATATTTTCAGCATACTGTCATGTGTTGCACCCCCAAGTCACCTAATCCAACTCTCTCAACTTGCGAATGGATAACCTGGATTAAGACTGCTGGGCTTGTGGTTGTTGGAACATCTCGATGCATCTTGTTAGTAACTAAGCTTGTGATAACCCTAGTTAGTTAAAGTATCAAGCCGTACTCATTGCTTGGTCGTGATTGATGGATGGAGTCTAGTCTGGTCTTGCCCAGGCAAGACCAGTACATTGTTATCTCAGCATGTTACTGTTATACTTTACTTATTCGATAATTAGTTATAGACTAAGTTCTGTTCAGGTGAAGGGTTATAACCCCGGTCCTTGTTTGGTTTACGGGTTGTAACTTGGTAACTGGAATGGTCCTTTAGTTATCTTATCGGTTATCATCCTGATTTCCTTAACCCATGTCTTTCATTATCAATTATGTCGTTATATGCTAATATATTGGTTTTAGTTCGCTGGTTTTGTATGGCCAGATTTCAGAGTAGCTCTTGAGGATCTTCTAGCCTTCCAGCCAGATGGTGAACACTAGGTACAACCATGGCGACGAGTGGGTTTTTATTTTCCTCTTCCACTTTATTGTAAGTTATTCCTTTGAGGCGTTTAGCCGCCGAACAAGTGTTATCTCATGTTAAATTTACATTCCTGTCTGCCTAAGGGCTGTGATATGATTGACAAATCCTATGGTTGATCATGTATGACTTAAACTCTTGCTAGTCTTCGTATTTTGTTTGACTAGCTTCATGATCATCTGAATATGTAATGTATGGGATGCCTTACTTTGTATGTCTGATGATCTACCATCTTGTTACATTTACTTGCTTGTTTAAGATTGAGACACTAGGCTTATTCTTAACCATAAGTGACTGTTGGCTTGTAGTTAAACTCTCATGCATCTAGACAGCCGTGACCGTACATCGAGGTGTGTTACACTTTAATATACGTAGCTGGCTGTGTCTGTCCCCCGCTCTCCAAAATTCTGGTTCTGGTGTGTGACAGTTTCATCTTCCGCAAAGTCGGTCGTCCTATCCGTCGTGATTAGCTCTCGTATTTTCTTCAGGTACGGATCGTCCTTCTGAACGATCTTGATCTTTTCTTGCAAGCTCGGCTCTAACTGCAACTTTGCTAACTGTACATTTCTGAATCGGACTCAGAGTTCGATGCCCATCTCTTCTAGGTCGTGTAGCAAACTGCGGTCTATGGATAGCGAGGCAATATACTTCCGACTCAATATACTTCCGACTCAGAGCGTCCGCCACAATATTTTCCTTTTCCGGCGTATAGTCAATAGTCAAGTCGTAATCTTTGATCAGTTCAAGCCAATGCCATTGTCGCAAGTTCAGTTCCTTCTGCGTGAATAGATACTTAAGGCTCTTATGGTCGGTATAGATCGTGCATGCCACGCCATAAAGATAGTGACGCCATAATTTTAATGCGAACACAATTGCCGCTAACTCCAGGTCATGAGTAGGGTAGTTCTTCTCGTACAGCTTTAGCCGTCGGAAAGCAAAAGATATCATCTTGTTCCGCTGCATCAGCACACACCCCAAGCCCTGTCCGGACGCATCGCTGAATATCTGGAAATCCTCAATCCCTTCTGGAAGTGCGAGTATCGGGACCGAGACTAGCCATTGCTTTAATTCCTGGAAGGAAGCTTCACAGTCGTCTGACCATTCAAATGCGACTCCTTTCTGGGTGGGACGAGTCGGAGGCGATACGTTCTTCGTGAAGTCTTTCACGAAGCGTCGGTAGTATCCCGCGAAGCCAAGGAAACTTCGAATCTCGTCGACGGATGCTGGCCATTTCCAATCGACAACGACTTCAACTTTCTTTGGGTCGACTGCAATATCTTCAGCTGAAATGATGTGTCCGAGGAATGCGATGCTGCTCAGCCAAAATTCACATTTGCTTCACTTCGTATACAACTGATTTTCTCGAAGGGTCTGAAGCACGGTCCATAGATGCTCAGCATGTTGCTGCCTATCCTTCGAGTAGACGAGTATATCGTCGATAAAGACTACTACAAACTTATCGAGGAAAGGTCGAAACACCCGATTCATTAAATCCATGAAAGCAGTTGGGGCTTTTGTTAGGCCGAACGGCATTACCAATAATTTATAATGGCCGTATCGAGTGCGGAAGGCTGACTTCGACACATTGTCCGACTTGATCTTGAGTTGATGGTAACCCGAGCGAAGATCAATTTTAGAGAATACCGTAGCTCCTTGCAGTTGATCAAACAGGTCATCTATGCGGGACAATGGATATTTGTTCCGGATGGTGGCCTTGTTCAGCTCGCGGTAATTGATACAAAGACGTATTGAGCCATCCTTCTTTTTGACGAATAGCACGGGAGCTTCCCATGGCGAGACGCTGGGTCGTATGAATCCCTTGTCGAGCAACTCTTACAACTGTATCTTGAGTTCCCTTAGTTCTGCAGGGGCCATTCTGTATGGTGTCTTTAAAATCAGTCGGGTGTCGAAGAATGTGTCGATGGTGAACTCGATCTCTCGATCAGGTGGCATGTCGAAAAGCTTGTCCAAAAATATTGTTACACCCCGCTCCCGTAGGAGCGATCGTCCTTACTAAGGCGTGATGCCGTACAATCCTAGATTACACTCGTACAAGGCGGGTTCTATAACGGCCGATTACAGCGGCTGCGACGGGGTCGTCGTACAGAAGTCCCAAGCAGAGACATTGAATATGCCAGCAAAAATTTAGAACAAAACACAACTCATTCAAAAGATGCATTTTATTGATATTGAAACAAGGATTACAATGGGGCGCAAGGCCAAGATTACAATCACTCAAGCTCACTCTTCTCACATTACAAGTCACTCAGCTCTCTCTCTCTTTCTCGTCTCTCAATACATATCTTGAGTAGGCCGACGAAAGCTTTTGATAGGCGATGTCCATAAATTATATCTTGTATAAGTCCAGACTCCACGCGGTCGCACGCCTCGAATCGCCAAGGAACTCCGTGCCTCGACGTATCCAAGCGAGCATCGTGCCACGAGCTTCTACCTGTTCGTGCACATAAACACTGTGTGGGTGTCAGTACTCAACTATACTGGTGGTGTGAGCTCCTTGCCCACCCATATAAAACTGACACATTTATTTACTTTTGTGTAACGTAGTCCCTTTATGATTGTCCTTTTACTCTTGCCTTAGGATCAGTTTTAGGACAGACGCCTTGGCCTATTTTGTGTCTCTAGACGATCCCGTGCTTGTAACAACAACGTTAACCTATCATGTCGTGCTTGCCTTTCGACACATAATCAGAGATGCGACTACACGATAGTATCCAATTTTTACGTGACCGTGCTACAAGTCCATTGTGTCGTGCCTTATAAACTCGGTGTGACTTAACCATATTGCCGCCTCACAGCCCCTGTTACTTTAATCACCAACTGACCCAATCCAGACTTGTGGACTATGTGTCACTCGACCGACTTTGCCTTGCGGTATTTCCTGACTTAAAATTAAGATGACTCAAATCCAACTTATACAACTTATATGCCGACAACTTTAGACTTGACGCTACATCTTGTGTCGAATCACGGTGTCTACGTTGCAAGCATTCGACTCGACTCATTGATATAGTGCACACAATACTCGACTCAATCCAAAGGCATACACGCGGATCGTCGCCCATGCCGACTCATCTATATGAACTAGTCACTAGCGCCCAATGCTATCCTGGACACCATAGCTTGTTAGACGGAAGCCCCTTGCCAGTGCGAGTAGCAAGCTCCGCTGCAAGTCCCCGCCTAACCCGTATGGTCTTCCAGCACTGCTAATCATGTCTCCATCGAAATGGTCCCGTTGGCCGCCTGGGTCGCCATTCGAGAAACATTATCTCACCTTGTACAAGTTATCCAATGACCATGCAAGACTCGACTCGAATTGACGTCTCACACAGTTATTCTACTTCTAGTGTTACCATCTCATTCAGGGCCAAGTTCAATACTTTTCACATCTGAGACAGCTTCGACGACCCATGGTCGCGAGCCTTCTTCTTTCTTGCCCTATCATTTTGTTCAACTCAGAAACGACTATTCGAAAGCCCTTCTTTCTAAACTCTAAATTAATCAACCGTGACCCGTGCCTTAGAAACACTAAGTCTGTGACATCCTTCCTTACACCAATTGATGTTTTGGATGATACTACCGTCTAAGACATACCTATACAACGGGCCTTACGGTCGTAGAACTAAGTAATTTCGACAACCGTAGAAAATATGGGACAGTGCTTAGAAAAGACTTCGATAGCCTATCATAACTCAGCCTAACTTAATTGTGCAACAACTTGACGAGCAAGGACTGCGTCAAGCCTTGGACGATGGGACCGTGCATGCTTTATGAAGCATTTATGCGGGCGATGCCTATGACTTAGGCTAACTCTTAGCTTGTGGCGAAGACCAACTTTTCCTTCTTCCAAGCCACGTGACAAAGGATCGAGTGTCATTTCAAAGTACGTCGTGCACCAATTCTAAGTCGACCGTTGGACCTTTCTATATTCTAACTCAATTCGACCCGTCGGGATTATTCTCTTATCTATGTGGATTCATCTCTTTTATTACCAAGCCTACTTGTGCAAGTTGAAAACATGCGATTTATTATGTGAAGGCTAAGATGAGGCGAGTTCACCGAAACTACCCCACCTGAGCGAGGAGTCGCCTCGACCGAACGGGCCTTCGAGTCACCGTTGCAAGGCTAAGTCCGAATGCCGTCGGCGTTCCGATTCCTCCGATTGACTGAGAGGGACGGGGCACTACATCATACACCACTCAGAAAAAGTTTCATCCTCAAAACTAACTAAGTACACTTATCGACTTATAACTTGATCCAACATACTACGTTTCTCGCACACATTTCTTCTATGCGTTCCCTCAATCCGAGCCACGCTCGTACTACCATCAATCTTTTCTTGGAAATACTATTTTGAAATCCTCGACACTTTTCCATTCCTCTAGTCTCACTTGATTTAATGTATCACTTAGTTGGATCGTACACATATTCTAGGCGTCCCTAAAATACATGTATTTCAGCTAAGCCCCGTGATAGCGAATTCTGCCATTACCATTCGATTCGGATCATGCACATATTCAAGCGTCCCTGATATACATGCATGTCAGCCGAGGCTCACGAGTGGTATTTTCATATTCCTGAATCATTCCATTCATCAATACCAATATCCCAGCCAATCAATGCTCAAGATTACTCGTACCGATGCTAACTCTCGCAACATGGATGTCTCGCCTAACCGCTAGGCCATTTTTTTCTAGGCTAAAGTCAATATGTCAGTGTTGGAATCATAGTTCCCAAACAATAATATCAACACTGACCCCATCCTAAGGTCAAACCAAAGTTGATAATACAGGGTTTTCTACCCAAGCTCGCATCACTCAAATTTCTAAACATCGAGCATAGATTCCTACTCACATCCAGACATTCGTCGCATGGGGTCTGAGTCATTTAACAAAGCCATCATATCGTAAATTGACTCAACCAAATCTTTGACACATCAATATCGCTCGACCAACAAGCCATTTTGCATAGTCTATCTCTTCGAACATGTTCGACATAATCCACCTATAAATCATTCTCAAGTCAAGCATGCTACGACACGATTCATCTCTAAACCATAATTCACATTTCATACTCCCTAAGCCATTTATCCCAATTCACGTAATCGATCACAAGGTCGTCTGACTTAACAATATGACACTCCCCGATCTCACGTGAGTCCGATTATCTACGGTGGGCATGAAATCACCCTACAACGCTCCCGCGGGATAATCATCCTCATCGGGACGTAACTCTTGTTTTGTGTCAAGACTAATTCATTCTCGATGCATGGATTGTACCTACTCAATCCTCAAGTTTTATTCAATCGTCAATCTCAAGTCCGACTAATCCTCGAATCCACCTTCGCATCAAACCGTAAGTCGAGACAATCCAAATTGCCACGTCCTAATTTTTCGAGTTCGATTATTCATCTGATATGAATCACCATGTCAGCGCTCACGCGGAACAATCGCCCTAAATCAGACGTACCGTATGTGCGAGGCTAGAGTTGCGCTCGCGCAGGACAAGATCATCGACGTTGTGGTTATCAATGCAACCATCAAGACAATTATGTTTTCATTCCAACCTCCATTTCGATCAAAATCCTAAGTATAGCTTCCATCAGGATGATAATACTTTTACAATCGTCATTCGCCGAGTCACCCCCGAGTTATCACATATCGATCTTTGATACGCCTCAATACCATCGATGACATGCGTAACCTGACGGTCTTCCTTTGCAACAAATTCTGAGTCGTGCGACTGATGCTATCGTCCAGCAGGATAATCTCCTCGATATTCAAAATCAATTTCGATCATTATCCCATGAATCATTTACAACATCAATTACCTCAAACCCAAATTCACGTATTGTTCATCCATCTATCTTACGTCATCGAGCAACATTTTTCTTCAAATTACATTATTCCATGCTAACTTAAATTAACGAGCAACATCTATTCCAATCCTTAGAGTCATTTTCGAATACTCGAATCAAACTTTTCATGCACGCTATCTTTCCGTCGTGCTTAACTTTTCGTATATGATCCGTATCAATTTTATCGGTCAAGTCATCCATTCGTACACCCTAAATTTTTCTCGATTCGATTTCACCTACTCAATCATTTTGCATTTCATACTCGCGATATCACTATCATGTGCGCATTGTTTCTAGTTTGTTCAATCGACTCGTCAAAATCTTCAAGATTACAACTTACTCAATTACATTCTATCTAAGGCTTTACATACTCGTCGCTTGCTGATAGACTCATTGGCACCCCACATCCTCAATTGATCGACATCCCTGACTATCGTATACACCACTCAGGGATGAGGTCATTCGACAAGTCCTCAAAATTTTTGAATCAAAATTGATTACATCGAATTTATGTCCAAATAATACCTAAATTTTCAAGCACGCTCGTCTATATCACTTCAACGATCTCATCGTTTCGATAGTCCCTCAATTGATAGTTATTCTTTATACTCAATCGATTTCAACTCATTGTCATCCGAGACGAATCGAATCTCGCACTCGACTTCTCTAAGGTCGACGCAACTTTTGGTGTATATGTCCAGCCTGACTTAGCCAACCGTGCTTACGCGAACCATCTTTTGTTTTGTTAAAAATTGTTCTTCTACGATTTGCAAATTACTTAGACTTATTGTGTGGACATCCCGTGGGACATTTGAGAGAGAGCGCTCCAACGATATCAACTTTACGGAAGCAATACTTCAGAGTTTGCAGAAACAATATTGACTTAAAGAATTCAATCGAAGTCCAAGGACGTAAACCCATGCTATGATACCACTATGTCACGCCCCGCACCCGTAGGAGCGATCGTCCTCGCTAAGGCGTGATGCCGCATGATCCAAGATTGCGCTCGTGCAAGACGGGTTCCATAACGGCCGATTACAGCGGCTGCGATGGAGTCGTCGCACAAAAGTTCCAAGCAGAGACATTGAATATGCCAGCAAAAATTTAAAACAAAACACAAGTCATTCGAAAGATGTATTTTATTGATATTGAAACAAGGATTACAATGGGACGCAAGGCCAAGATTACAATCACTCAAGCTTACTCTTCTCACATTACAAGTCACTCAGCTCTCTCTCTCTCTCTCATCTCTCAATATATGTCTTGAGTAGGCCGACGAAAGCTTTTGATAGGCGATGTCCATACATTATGTCCCGTATAAGTCCAGACTCTACGCGGCCGCACGCCTCGAATTGCCAAAGAATTTCGTGCCTCAACGCATCCAAGCGAGCTCCGCGCCACGAGCTTCTACCTGTTCGTACACATAAACACTGTGTGGGTGTCAGTACTCAACTGTACTGGTGGCATGAGCTCCTCGCCCACCCATAAAAAATTGACACGTTCATTTACTTTTGTGTAACATAGTCCCTTTATGATTGTCTTTCTACTCTTGCCTTAGGATCAGTTTTAGGACAGACGCCTTGGCCTATTTTGTGTCTCTAGACCATCCCGTGCTTGCAACAACAACGTTAACCTATCATGTCGTGCTTGCCTTTCGGCACATAATCAGAGACACGACTGCACGATAGTACCCAATTTCTACGTAACCATGCTACAAGTCGATTGTGCCGTGACTCGCAAACTCGGTGTGACTTAACCATATTGCCGCCTCGCAGCCCTTGCTACTTTAATCACCAACTAACCCAATCCAGACTTGTAGACTATGTGTCACTAGATTGACTTTGTCTTGCGGTGTTTTCTGCCTTAAACTTAAGATGACTCAAATCCAACTTATGCAACTTATATGCCGATAACTTAAGACTTGATGCTACATCTCGTATCGAAGCACGGTGTCTACAGCCAAATCTTACGCCCAAATATTGTCTTCCGATCGTGCACGCATTCGACTCGACTCATTGATATAGTACACACAATACTCGACTCAATCCAAAGGCATACACGCGGATCGTCGCCCATGCCGACTCATCTATATGAACAAGTCACTAGCGCCCAGCGCTATCCTGGACACCATAGCTTGTTAGACAGACGTCCCTTGCCATCGCGAGTAGCGAGCTCCGCTGCAAGTCCCCGCCGAACCCGTGCGATCATCCAGCACTGCTAATCATGTCTCCATCGAAACGGTCCCGTTGGCCGCCTGGGTCGCCATTCGAGAAATATTATCTCACCTTGTACAAGTTGTCCAATGACCAAGCAAGACTCGACTCGAACTGACGTATCACACAGGCATTCTACTTCTAGTGTTACCATCTCATTGAGGGCCAAGTTTAATACTTCTCACATCTGAGACTGCCTCGACGACCCATAGTCGCGAGCCTTCTTCTTTCTTGCCCTATCATTTCATTCAACTCAGGAACGACTATTCATAAACCCTTCTTTCCAAACCCCAAATGAATCAACCGTGACCCGTTCCTTAGAAACACTAAGTCCGTGACATCCTGTCTTACACCAATTGATGTTTTGGATGATACTACTGCCCAAGACATACCTATACAACGGGCCTTACGGTCGTAGAACTAAGTAATTTTGACAACCGTAGAAAACATGGGACAGTACTTAGAAAAGACTTTGATAGCCTATCATAACTCAGCCTAACTTAATCGTGCAATAACTTGACGAGCAAGGACTGCATCAAGCCTTGGACGATGGAACCGTGCATGCTTTATGAAGCGTTTATGCGGGCGACGCCTATGACTTAGGCTAACTCTTAGCTTACGGCAAAGACCAACTTTTCCTTCTCCCAAGCCATGGGACGAAGGACCGAGTGACATTTCAAAGCACGCCGTGCACCAACTCTAAACCGACCATTGGACTTTTTTATATTCTAACTCAATTCGACCCGTCGGGATTATTCCCTTATCTATGTGGATTCGTCTCTTTTATTACCAAGCCTACTTGTGCAAGTTGAAAACATGCGATTTATTATGTGAAGGCTAAGATGAGGCGAGTTCGCCGAAACTATCCCACCTAAGCAAGGAGTCGCCTCGATCGAGCGAGCCTTCGAGTCACCGTTGCAAGGCTAAGTCCGAATGCCGTCGGCGTTCCGATTCTTCCGATTGACTGAGCGGAATGGGACACTACAAACACATCTGGGAATTCTGCCACAACGTCGATCTGACCCGCTTTTGGACCATCATGTCGTATGTCTCGAACGGATGCTAGATAGCCTTCACACCCGGAATGCAGCATCCGTCGAACAGATATTGCTGAGATCACCATGTAGGTCGACGATGCCTCGTAACACGAATAGCAGAATTTAGGTACTACAGTTATACGGAAAGTGACTGTCCTTCTGGCACAATCGATGGCTGCATTGTACGGACCGAGCCAATCCATCTCCAGAATGATGTCGTAGTCCTTAATATCTAGAAGTATCGCATCAAGACTGACCCTTTGACCACCTATACAGATGATTCCATCTCCGCAGACTAAATTTGCAACTAGTGGCACACTAAGATCGAGGTCTAGCGGTGTCACGAGAAATTTGTGCTTGGCGGTAAAGTTCGTCGATATAAAGCTATACGTAGCACCTGAATCAAACAGTACACGAGCAGGTTTGTCATTGAAATACAGTATACCTGTCACGACTGTGTCAGATGCGAATGCTTCATCTCGAGTCATGGCATAGACGCGGCCTTGAGCATTGGGGCGATGGTCCTGGCTATTTTATTGTGCAGTCTGTGGAGCCCGAGGTGCCTTGCCCCAGTTTTGATGTTTATGGTGTTGTTGCGGCGGGCGCTGGTTCGACGCACCTACAGGGCAGTTACGTGCGACGTGTCCTACTCGATCAGACCCGAAGCATGCTCCACTTTTTATTAAGCATTCGTTAACTGCGTGTCCCACCTTGTGGCAGAAATTGCAGACTATTCGATCCTATCCTTGGTTGCCGCCTCCGTTGCCGCGGCTTGGACGCTTATGTGCATTATTGCCTCCTGCATTACTATAACGTTTGTTATTGAAATGAACAACGCCAGTAGTGGCAGAAGGATATTGAGGCTCTAGACGGAGGACGTGATTGAGTGACTCACCCATAGTCTTGTATTCAGGCACCGAAACAAGGGCGGTAATAGAGGGACGCAGGCCTGCTTTGAATCGTCGAGCATGACTTGTAGTAGTAGGTAGGTACACTCCAGCAAATTTGTCCAGTTTGTCGAATTCGGTCGCGTACTGTCGAACAATCATATTTCCTTGCTTCAACTGCATGAATTCTTTTTCTTTTTTTGTCGCACGGTTGCAGAAAGATATTCGGTCTCGAACACTTTTCTGAATGTAGCCCATGAGATCACCGTCGTCTCGTCTTCACGTCGAATTGCCCGCTTCTGTATGGCCTACCAATCGAAGTAGAAATTGAGCACACGTGACTTTTTTTGAGTCTTCGACACCCAGAAGTTCGAATTTGTCTTACAGCTCCTCCAACCAGTCGATCGCCACGAAGGGATCTTCTGTACCATTGAAGGAAGTACAACAGCTTTTTGTGAATTTTGACACATCGAAGGTAGAACTTCTCGGTATCGCAGGTGAGAGCACGGGTACCTCCGGTTCAGCTTCATTAGATCGAACAGCAGGCTCAGTCACAGCAGACGTCATCGTTGAATTGTTGTTGGCCACGACTGACTGAACTATTTATTGAAGTGTACTCATATACTACTGCTGTAATTTAAATTGTGCCTCAAATCGATTCTCAAACTGGGTCTGGCGGGCCTCCGTCTGTTGCCGATGGAGCTCAGCCTGCCTTTGCTGTATTTCAAGCATCTGTAACATCCGTTGCATTGGGTCGTCGGAAGATTCGGCAATAGTAAGCGGCATCCCTGTTGGGTTGACGGAATGCTCGGGCTCGGAACTACTCGAGCCGCTGGAAGCGCTCGCCTCGTCCTCTGCCCGAGGTCCCATAACTGCAGGAAAAAGAAAGGCAACTCTCGTTAGTTTCAAAAAATGTCCTGGGTTCAGCGTATAGAACAACTCATCTCATCGACACGAGGTCAACGATTTGGAACTAGAAACTCGACACTGGAGGCCAAGGACGTAGAGCCCTGCTCTGATACCATTATGTCATGCCCCGATTCGTAGAATCGATAGTCGTCCCCCGGGCGTGATATCGTATGAACCTAATTTACGATCGCACAAGGCATAGTCATAAGATAATCCGAAACACAGCATCTAAGAGAGTGAGCGCAGCCAAATTGAAAAGCACATTGAGACAAAAACTTTTCATTTTATTAATAATTGACATTATTTACAGACTCCATTATAATCGTGCCGCACGGGCTTTACAACATGACTCGATTACAAAAGGAGTACCGATGAGATAGTCGTTCCATACATACATCCCTCATTTACAACAAAAGTATTTCAGCCACCTGGATTGGGGGGATGCCGAGACATGTTTCTTGGACTAGTAGAGAGTCTTCAAATTTTAGCGGCAAGGTCTTCGACGCGCGATCGAAGCTTCAAAAGCACGAAACGTCGCCTAGCTAGCTGGCACATTCCTCCTGGTTCCTGTCACCTGCAAAGAACGAGGGTCAGTACGTTCACATGTACTAGCAAGTGGCTAATTAAACCCAAGCTCTGCATTTGGTTCAAACAATTTTATAAAACATGTTAGCTAGCTATTTTGTGATCTTTCTAACCATCCTGATCGATTTGCATGTTAACATATTTTGAGGCAAGCAATTATCTAACTTTATCCTGTGTCACGTGCATTGATTCATGCCGTGAAAGGGTGTGAAGGTCACTGTCAATATCAAACCATCATGGACTATAGCTGGGTTAGACGACGACCCTTTTGCGACGGGTAGCGAGCCCTATGCGAAAGTTCCCGAATCACCCACGCCGATTCAAGGCTGACGCTTGCTATAACTTGTTCCTCCCGGACCGAATCGGTTCCTTGGCCTAGGCAACCGTTCGAGAAAACTACACCTTATGCATAAGTTGTCTAATGACCATTTTTGCAGATTCATAAAATATTCTATCTTTTTACTATAACCTTTAACTTTCTCTTTTATGTGTAAAACTGTCCCTTTCTTTGATCTTAATCATTTATGCACTTTAGTCGTATCATTGCGATAAACATTAATCGATTCATCCTTTGGTTTGTATAGGCTAAGTGAATAAGGTATGAGAAATCAGGCATCAGTTTTCAGGCAAAGCAGTTCGATAGAAAGTATTACGTGAAGAATCGTGCCATGATTTCATTGATTCTACACTATGGCGACAAGCATTTCTTTTGTGTTTCATATTGATTTTGAAACAGAGGGTCGAGGCAAAGAAGGTCAGCCACTCACCTTAATCTTTGCTTCAGGCGAGGGACTGGTTGGCTGCGCTGACGTCGCCTATGCGATCACCTGAAATCGCATAAACAACTGATTAGAACACTGTATTATTCATAGAAATTCGATATGAATGTGACTTCGAAATGCAAGCCATGAAAATTATCAAAAATATTCACGAAAACGCATTCACGAAAATCAAAGCCAAAGCCAAAGCAAGTGCGGCATAAAAAGCCAGAGCAATGGGAGGTCTCTCCCGACTCAGCTGCTGAGCCAATCCTTGAGATGCAACCCGCTGAATATGGGACTTGGTTCCAAAGAAGCCTTTTCATAACAAAAAAATGATCTTAATTCAATCATTCCCGTTCGACTGATTCAGCCGATTCCGATCTATCGGTTCCGACTCAATTGGTAGCGACATTGTTCCTTTCTCGCGTACCCCGTGGACGAAAATGAGGCACGATGTAGGCACGGGGCACTACACCTAGAATGGGTTTCAACTCAAGTGATTGGGCTAATTGCCCGTCGGTTTGGCTAACTAGGTTCCTAATGCCCCAAAATGTGCCTTCTGTGACTTTTGCGTTTAAGTAGCACAAGAAGACTCAATTGAGTAGCATATTAGTGGCATATGCATAGTGGACTTCGAGTAGTTCATAAACATATATTGGATCGAAAGATTTGAGTCGAGGTTGAGTCTCTAATTGGAGTTAGGATGTATATCGGTATTATGGTAAGGGTTATAGTTTAGCCTTTTTGACCTGAAAGTCGTATCATAAAAATAGAGTACAAGGGGACGTGTTTGAGTAGGAAATGATATGCCTAAATGAAGGTGGACATGTCTAGGTCTTGTATATAAAATTTGTTGGGAGGTAACAGCTAATATTACGCTCCGAATATCAATGTCACGGTAAGGGACACCAAAAGATCTAAATAAAAAGTGGTGTTCATAAGGCACTAATTTGTCATCCTAGTGGAAACCAACTTATCCTAATCAATCGGTAATCCTAGTAAATCTTAAAATTTAGAAAGACTTACAGCCTATATATTTCAAAAATTCTCTTCTCAAAATTAAACTAAGATACGATTCTATAATTAATGGGGTTAGAAAATTTTCAAGTCATGATATCGTACCTCAAATTTTGATTATAGAAGAATACTACATGACATAATAGAAAGTGTGATACGGTAGATATGAATCATGTTTGAAGGTAGCTCTCCGACTTCGAATAGATGAAAAACGAATGTGTATACATAGTTTTCATGGCCATAGGTGGTATGACAAGCTAAACGGGACATTCTGTGTCTATTTTCCCTCAATTACAAGTGTTTGTTTTTTTGAAATAAGTAAAGAAAAAAAATAATAAGGAGTTCAAGAGAGAGACGATCGAATAGGAATACGAGGTTCCGAGGATGATTAAATAATTCAAAGAGAGTTGTCAAGGTAGTTGCGGATGAGATCCTAGTGACATCTATATCTCAATCCATGTGTACTATTCATATGACGAGCGAACCAAGTGTAGTAGGGTTGATCAGACCGTAATACACCGATTTTAATTAGACATTATGTTAGTGGACGTCCCCAATAAATATATGTCCTGAACAAGCTCGATAAGAATAAGCTTGCAAAACTAGGCTATAATAGCGGCGTTAGACAAGATAGTCCAAAATATAGGTACGCGAGATTCATGATTGAGAGAAGGCACAAGTAGTTCAAGTTCATCAAAATCTAAGACTCATCTGGTGTTCGTGCCTCTATAATTGTCCTGCTTGTCTTTTTACCTAAGGCCTTAGTCGACCAATGAGTTAGAGACCTCTAAACTCTATAGTCTAGTTAAACTTACTAGTTTCAGTCAATTACCTTGTTAATAGGTCACAAGGACAACTGAATGCTAGGTTGGGAGGCATGCTACCCAATTTATAAAATTTCCACTAATATTGGCTTTGAATCAATGTGACATACATGTCATTTCCTAACCTTTACACTATCCAAAACTGTAATCATATCTGAAGTCATTTTACCGAGAATTTATGTCTCGCCAGTGTACACCTGGCTGTAGTAAATCCTTGGTTTCGTGACTCAAATATAATATGGCATCGAGTAATTTATTAACTCTATCCAATATTTACATAAAGATAACTAAGATCAAAAGAGTATAACAAAGATATAGTTATAATAATATTCGATAACCTATGTTTACTTGAAATAATATCAAATTTAGGGGTCGTGTCTCGCCAGTACGCTGCTGGCTGCAGTGAATCCGTAGTCTCGATAATTCAAATAAATAGCGACAGTACGCTGTTGTCTTGCCATCGTAAGTCATCAAAATTATTCTAATTATATCTCTAAGGATTTCACAGGAGTTTTTTTTTTTTAGATTCAACTAGCGGATCATGATTAGGAAAGGGTAAGTATCTGTCCTTTATGTGAAAGTATCGGTTTTGAAAATTAAACGATTGATTAGGAAGAAGCTGATCGAAGACAAGAGAATTATAATTTTTTAATTTCTATTTTGCTACTATTCAAGAATCGAGGGGAAAACATATATGTATCTTGAATCCTCAACAAAATTATTTTGGAATAAATATATGGATACTCAAATTGAGTTAGGTTCAAACTCAATAGATGGAAGTAAAATATAGACTCTTAGGGAGAAAATTACTTATAGCAAAAGGAAGGTAAATAAACAATACGGACCGTACGATATACGATGTTTAGAGAAGGTAGAAGATAAGATTGCATAGATGATTGAGATTTGGAATTGAATCCTAGAAAGGCCTAATTTTCCAAGCGATTAGTCTACGCACCTTAGATCATACCATCTTATCGAATACAATGGTATATCATTCAATGAAAATCCCCTAAGTTACTTAATAGGGTTTATTGGCTAAATCACACGACCTACATAGTTACTTTAACTATCCAACAGTCAATTTGAATAGGGCTTTCCTAGTCCTAGCCATTCTCCTAAAATCAAATTAACCCTAACTTGTGGATGAGCATTTCCTAGTCGCAGGCTCACAATAGTACGACTAATTTAATACTATCACGACTTCACAGAATTTTACAGAAATTGAATTGCATGGGCCACCACAAAAACTTGTCACGACCCGCACCCGCTTTTCGGGATACGAGTGCATGTTCAAGCCAGCCTACGCCGCAATGTCGATGGTTGACCGCTGTCAAGGCCATGATGCTCAATATCACATAAAATAATACTTTCTGCTCATTCACAATAACTAAATTGAACTCACAATATTCACAAGTTTCATATTTACAGAAAAATATAAACTCTTACAAATATTGAAAATTGCCAACACATCTAACTAGTCTTCTATGGTTGACCTCAGCATATACCCATGTCTCCCCCAAAGGTCCAAGCACAATGTAGCAGGCAATTATCTGAAAAATATTGGTTTCCAGTCCGAAATAGAACAAGTATAATTTATTGAGTGCAGTTCCAATATATGATAACAACTATAAAACAGAGATTAGCCATAAAATACATGATGAAATAATCAGGATAATGGTAACAAGAGACATGAGACATGTAGACATGAAACATCATCTATGTGTTTTGAAGTACCCTTTCGATATGTGATCGGTCTAGGGACAGTTACACCACGATATCTACGATGTCTAAATAGCAATAAAATAAACAATGTTTACGATGTCTACTTTACAGGAAATAAACAATGTCTACGATGTCTACTTTGCAGGAAACAAACAATATCTACGATGTCTACTTTGTAGAAAATAAATAATGTCTACGATGTCTCCTTTGCAGGAAATAAACAATGTCTACGATATCTATAATGTCTATGATATCTACAATGTCTACGATGTCTATAATGTCCACGGTCAGATCATACATCTGTTTGGTACTTCCCCTTCCCGATATGACAGGTAAGAATATGACAAGATATGAAAGAGAGATAAGATGTGGTATCCATGTGACAAGCATGTAAAATAACTAATAATGAAATATAGTAATTAACAATATCGAAAACAAATAATAAATGTACTCATCTGAGGTCATTTGCTAGTGAAACCGATAATACCAACCACTCAATGTGCCACACAAAAGTCCAACTCTCACAACAGTCTCCAGATGCTGAAACAGATATCACCAATACGTTTGGTATAAAAAATGTCAAAAAATGCCTGTCCAAAAGTCCAATTCTAGACACAGGGACAAAATTATAATTTCGGATCAAAATGATGTCCGTTATTGGACCTATTTTATACCGAAAAATGTGCCAGAGCCTATAGTGTCTAAAGTCAAAAAAGTATATGCTTACGGGTCTAATTTGATGATATGAACCCAATCGTATGTTCAAAGTTGGATTCCGACGGGCCGTGCATAAATTTGCACCAAAAAAATGGTACGGTCTTGTTGGCACAAGTTTTGTCTCGAGATGACGAACGTGCACGAAGTTATGGGCTAGTTTGCAAAGAGACCGATACGGGGTATCTCAATCGATACGCTTCGATTTTGTAGCGCACACACAATGAAATTGAGTTCCGTCGAATCCCACACGTCGACAACATCCATATGTGTCTTTCGATGCTCATGGGTTGTGACCATGTCGTCTGATTTGTAGGGGCGCACGTCGTATCGGGGAATTTTTCCAAGATTCTACAGTTTTTAAAACAGTTTTTTCTTGATTTTTGAAGTGAATAACTCTCTGTATAATGGATGAAAATTACTACAACAAGCGTTTTAATCTCGTATGTGTTACCTATCACTATTTTAAATTAGGTTTCGAAAATTCCAAGTATTCGGTTCAGGATTAGTCTTCCAAAGCAGGCATTTTGAGTCGTTTTTGGTTTTATTTTTGAACAGAAATTTCCCAATTTTGTGTCGATTTTTCGATCGAAATAATGGGTTACAAATAAATCCTTTTGAATGGTTAGGAAGACGGTCATGTTGTCTATACGTAGGAATTGACGAATCGAAAAATTATCGAATAGGAATTGAGAAATTTAAATCGAAAATAGGGTACCTAGTGTTTTCTATCGAAAAACTGGTTTGGCTTGTTCTGGTCAGTTTCGGCATCGTGGTGGCACTCCGGTGACCGCACAGCTGCTGCAGGTAGCCGAAGTAGGGCACGGGGTATCAGGGATGGGTCAGGGAAGCTTTTTATGAAGTATAGCCTGGGGGTTTTGCCGATACCCATGTTCCTTGGTATATATGTATTCCCGTCGACTTCCCCCTTTCAATCTCAAATTTGAAAATTAAAGAGGATTTGATTTAATCCTCGAAGCAATTCGGTTTAGGATTTGAATAATACCAATTGTGGGAGATCAGGTTTGATCCAGAAAGGTTTCCAAGTCGCATCCCCCTTCGACAATTTTGGACCGCAGGGATGGGGCTTGGGGGGTCGGAAAGAGCAGTGTTGTGCTCAATATGAGCAGTACTGCTCATAAATAAATTTTTATTTAATTTTTCTTTTTTAAAAAACTTATATATATATATATATATATATATATATATATATATATATATATATATATATATATATATATATATATATATATATATATATATATATATATATACACACACACACACACCCCAATTATCAATCTCAAAAAAAATCCCAATACTAGATAATTACTTATAAAATATTTATAGGGAAGATATTGTGTCAAAATACTATAGAAAATCACTTACTTGGTATTTTCCATATATATAGAAAATCATAAGATTATTATACTAAGCTATTTAATAAGTGAGAAAATATTAAAATTTTCTAAAATATATAAATATTTTCTAAAACGTTTTAGTAAGTGACTAGTATAAATTAACCTCTCATAGGAAGCAATTCTTGCTACCTTAAATATTAACAAAAACAAATCTATATTTAAATTTTCAAGCTTTATTTAAATAAACTATAAATGTTGTAATATATTTTAAATAAAATAGTAATTAAAAATCCTCAAAATTTTAGGGGGTTTATAAGGAGTTGTTACATTCTTTTAGAGGACCATTCTCGATGATAACCATGTTAATTATACCATTTGCTGTGAGACTCGTCTCACAGTATCGATATTTATATACTGATACGTATTTTGTAGAGTATTTGGTTTTCGGAACGCTTTAAATTTTTTCTAAATTATAGATTTTTTCTTGACCGGCATACCGATGGTGTACCGGTGTATACTGATGGCATACCGACTGAGGGATATTTTCACTTTTAGATATTTTCTAATTCCCGGTATTTTTATGAATAATATTTTTGATATTTTCGTGAATAGTGTTTTAGATATTTTGATGAATAGTGTATAGATATTTTTGTGAATAGTGTAGATGCACCCTATTATCCAATGAATACTTGGTTTCCTTTGGATGGCTAGGATTGATTTATATCGTGACATTGATCAAATCCAACGGTTACGATTAATTCCCCCTTCTATATATATCCTTTCACTTTCTCTCCTCTCTCGTTTCATTCTCTTCACTCTCTCTTCATTGCTTCTTCTCTTCTCTCCCCCTTGGAGCTTGTCAAGAGCTTGGCCTTGAGGCCTTGGATGTGGTGTCTAACCATCCTAGGAGGAGGATTAAAAGATTAGGCTTGGTTGCTAGAGACCCTATACATCTTGTCAAATTCTTGAACAATAGTGTTTTATTGTCATTTTTATTTTCCTTGGTATAAATGCTTATAATTTTCCTAAACTCATTTTGTTAAATATGTTTTCCTTATGATTCTCGTCTATATGTATGTTTCTAAAATTAGTTTAAACTAGGTTTTGATTTTTTGTTAAAATCCAATATTGACTTAGTAGTGTCACTTTTCGTTTCCAGAATACGTATTTTAATACATGTACTGCTTAAATATATTTATTTAATATTTATCATGTATTGTTCTGTATTTAAATTCTTTTAATTTTATGCTAACTATTTTTCTGCATTTTACTTTCTACTTTGCTTTTGGGTTCGGCCTGAGTTGGTTCATTTCCCAGCTTTGGGTGGTTCAACATGAACCCACCTACCACCACCCCTTTTCATTTAAAGCTCCAAACCTTTTTCTCTCTCTTCATTACTTCTCCTTCACCATTACACTTCTTCTTCATCCTCCATAACTCTCCCCACCTACCCAGCCGCATAGACAAGTGCCAACTTGCTTCATGATGGAACCCCAGTATTATTGTTCCATCATCTTTCTTACTTGATCTTAAGTCTCTTTAGTACTTAGTATTTTCAATTTTCATGGCTCATTTCATGTAGAGCTAAGTTTAATACATTTTCGAATTTCTTGGGTTTGATCTAGTAACTTTGTTATTCTTTAAGTTTTGATGGTTCCATGTTGTAAAGAATTTTGTTCTACCCCATTTTGACCTATGGAAGTCCAAATTTGTACTTGGAATGAAGGATTTGGAGACCTTGGAAGCAATGGCTTCCATGGTTCTGTTCTGAGGAAATTTGGAGAAGAAGAATAGTACTTGGCCGTATGAGTTTTCATGCGGCAAGTCTCCTGGCCGTATGAGCAATCTTGGCCGCATGGCACTTTTCCAGCCGCATCGCATAAATCAGCCGCAGGAGCTCACCTCAGCCGCATGACCGCATGATCTCTCTGCCGTATAAGCTCGTGTTATTTTAGCCGCATGAGACTTTATAGTTTTCAGCCGCATGAACTTATCATTTTCAGCCGCATGTACTTCCATTGGCCGCAACCGCATGGACTTATTTGTTCTCGGCCGCATAGACTTATCTTTATTAGCCGCATAAGGTCGGGTGAACCCCAGCCGCATAGGGCATGACATTCCCAGCCGCATAAGGATAAGTTCCTTCAGCCGCATAGACATGATGTTTCTCAGCCGCATGGCCGCATGTCATTTCCAGCCGCATGAAGCTCATTAGCCGCATGAGAACATGATCTTCTCAGCCGCATAAGTGCTCAACTTTCACAGCAGCATAAGGCTTTGTTAATTCTGGCTGCATGACTTGTTAGTTTCTTAGCCGCATAGGCATCCAGTCCAATCAGCCGCATAGGCTTGTCTTTCTGAGCCGCATGTGACTTGTTATTCTCAGCCGCATGTGACTTGTCATTCTCAGCCGCATGAGACTCGAATCACAGCCGCATGAGTTCGAGACCCGAGCCGCATAGGGTCCCTATCCCCAGCCGTATTATTTCTTAGCCGCATATGCATGTTTTAATCAGCCGCATAAACCAATAATTTTTCGGCCGCATGAACTCTAGCCCATAATGCTTTTTGGCTGACTCTGTCCCGAATTGACATTAATTAACATGTATTGTTATCTTGATGAATAATTGATCATGCATTCCTAGTTGGAACTAAGAGACTGGCTAGTCGTCTTATTGAATTGAATGAATGAGACACGTTCATATGAATTATGAACTATTACAATCGACTGGCTGATCCCGAACACTTACATATGGGCACATGCAGGCCTCGATTTATTTTTCTACAAAAGTAGCATGTGTACTTTATGGTCAAGACATGATTATTCCGTGGCTAGTTTTGATTGTTGTATTACACTATGTAAGACCTACAACCTAACCGCACGGGTATCGTTGTAGAGTTGGGCATATCGTACTTTGTACGGAAGTACTCATTCTGAATGACTATGATCCACGGCATGGGATTTCACTTAACGTAGATGCTACTAAGTTAAATAAAATAATGATTACATGGAGAGAATGGATTCCCAAGTTCTTACATGGCAGCCCTCTTTGGGACTATTAGTGCTCGACAGGCCGGCTGGTTCCCACAGATACTACAAATCTGCCACACGGGCAGAGAGCGATATTTGCTTATATTATTTATTGTATATTGATGACGGGCGTCCCGTTGGGACTCGTCTAATTCATGATTGGCACAATTGATTGATTGGGTAGACTAGCCTTGCTTGTACATATTAAGAATTGAGGAATCCTTATTTTATAATTCCAAGATAACTTGGAACTCGCAGTAGCAAGCCGTAGTAGTTGCATGGCCATTTAAATTGATTTGTTTGTGTACTGTACCTACTCTGTTGACTACTGAGATGATCAGAGTATCAGGATATGACAGGTCAACTTCTGTCCTTGTTTGGTTGGGAGGTTGGTTCGAAGTGTCGTGATGTTATGTGAATCCCAGTAAGTAAGCAGAGATTTATTTATCGTATTTTTCTTATCTACTAGTTCAAATTTCTCATATCGTGCTTCCTTGCAGTAGTTGTTATTAGAGGTCTAACCTCTCTGGTTTTGTATGGCCAGATTTAGAGCCGGTCCCCGAGGACTCAGCTTACTTCTACCTCCAAGATGGTCAATACAAGAGGGATGATCACAGGAGGACTCGAGTGGGTTCCTTACTTCCCCGCTCGTTTTGTTACTTACTTTATACTTTGTCGTTTGGCACCGACATGTTAGTCGGATTGTCTTGTACTTACTTTTACATAATTATAACTAAGTCAGGCTGCAGCTGATAACAATTGTGTATACTTTGCAACATCATCTGGCTATGTTTTATAAAGCCAGATATCAAGAACATTTTGACTGAGCGTTTGGGATGCCTTACTGCTTTATCTTACATGTTTTCTATTTCTGTTTCTTGTTTGAATGATTAAGACAATAGATGTGAAGTGACCATAGTGAGACTTTCATGTAGTATGTACCCCCTCATCTTTTCGACAGCATTGATCGTATTATACGGTATTTATCTCTCCGTAATACGTAGCTGGCTGAGTCATTCCCCCGCTCTCCAGTATTCTGGTTCTGGGGCGTGACAAGGTTTTAGTGGTGGCCCATACCGGTCTATTTCAGACTTGTAGGGTGTTTTAATAGGATGTCTCAATCACATATGTTTCCTCCTTGATCTCATGATTCGTTACTCTTGACTCTAGCTTGACAATTCGGTATCCTTCGACTTCATTGATCCTTCATGTCCGGTCGTTTGATTGCTCTCTTGTCCCTTTCCTTAGGGGCACCTCGTCCGCATCTGTCAAGACTGGACAGCAACAACAAGTGCAGCATGGACAACTGTCACTTTCCGTTCCCGGAATACGTATTTTAAATACATGTACTGCTGGAATATATTTATTTAATATTTACCATGTATTGTTCTGTATTTAAATTCCTTTAATTTTTCGCTAATTAATTTTTTGCATTTTATTTTCAGCATGTTATTGAGCCGTATGATACCCTAATTGCTCGGTCACATAAACTCTGGCCCTAATGCCTTTTTGGCTGATTCTTGTCCCGAATTGACATTGATTGACATTGATTGATTGTCTTGGCATTTATTAACATTAAATGTTATCTTGGCATTAATTAACATTAATTATTATCTTGATTAATGATTGATCATGCGTTCCTAGTTGGAACTAAGAGACTGGCTAGTCGTCTTATTGAATGGAATGAATGAGACACGTTCATATGATGAACTATGGTAATCGATTAGCCGATCCCGAATATTGGCACATAGATACATGCAGGCTTCAATTTATTTATTTACTATACAAAGCACCATGTATACTTTATGGTCAAGACATGATTATTCTGTGGTTAATTTTGATTGTTGCATTACGCTATATAAGACCTACAACCTAACCGTACGGGTATCGTTGTAGAGTTGTGCATGTCGTGCTTGTACGAAAGTACTTATTTTGAATGACCATGATCCACGGCATGGGATTTTGCTTAACATAGAGGCAACTAAGTTAAATAAATTAATGATTGCATGGAGAGAATGGATTCCCGAGTTCTTACATGGCAGCCCTCTTTGGGACTATTAGTGCCCGACAGGCCGGTTGGTTCCCACAGATACTGCAAATCTGCCACACGGGCAGGGAGCTGTATCTGCTTATATTATTTATTATATAATTGTATATTGATGACGGGCTTCCCGCTGGGACACGTCTAATTCATGATTGGCACAATTGATTGACTGGATAGACTAGCCTTGCTTGCACATAGTAAGAACTGAGAAATCCTTATTGCATAATTCCAGGGTAATTTGGAACTCACAGTAGCAAGTCGTAGTAGTTGCATGGCCGTTAAGTTGACTTGTTTGTGTATTGTACCTACTCTGTTGACTAACTGAGATGATCAGAATGTCAGGACATGACGGGCCAACTTCTTTTCTTGTTTGGTTGGGAGGTTGGTTCGAAGTGTCGTGATGTTATGTGAATCCTAGTAGCGAGCAGAGATCTATTTATCATATTTCTTTTTACTGGTTTTAATTCTTCATATCGTGCTCCCTTGCGGTACTTGCTATTAGAGGTCTAACCTCTCTGGTTTTGTATGGCCAGATTTAGAGCCGGTCCCCAAGGACTCAGCTTACTTCTACCTCCAAGATGGTCAATACTAGAGGGATGATCACAGGAGGACTCGAGTGGGTTCCTTACCTCCCCGCTTATTTTGTTATTTACTTTATACTTGCCGTTTGGCACCGACATGTTAGTCGGATTGTCTTGTAATTACTTTTGCATAATTGTAACTAAAGTCAGACTGCAGCTGATAAACAATTGTGTATACTTTGCTACATCATCTGGCTATATTTTGTAAAGCCAGATATCAAAAACATTCTGACTGAGGGTTTGGGACGCTTTACTGTTTTATCTTACATGTTCTCCATTTCTGTTTCTTGTTTGAATGATTGAGACAATAGATGTGAAGTGACCATAGTGAGACTTTCCTGTAGTATGCACCCCCTCGTCTTTTAGACAGCATTGATCGTATTATATGGTATTCACCTACCTGTAATACGTAGCTGGCTGAATCATTCTCCCGCTCTCCAGTATTCTGGTTCTGGGGCGTGACAAGGTATTAGTGGTGGCCCATGCAGGTCTATTTCAGACTTGTGGGGTATTTTATTTATAGGATGTCTCAATCACACATGTTCTCCCTTGATCCCATGATTCGTTACTCTCGATTCTAGCTTGACATTCCGGTATCCTTCGACTTCTTTGATCCTTCATGTCCGGTCGTTTGATTGCTTTCTTGTCCCTTTCCTTAGGGGCACCTCGTCCGCATCTGTCAGGACTGGACAGCAGCCACAAGGGCAACATGGGCAACATGACCAGGTTGGTCAGCAACAAGGGCCAGTACTATCTCAAGAGACTATCCAAGAAGAAGTGATAGTGGAACCAGCAGCTAGACCGCAGTATCCGGAGGTTCCAACGCCACCTATAGTTCCACCTACCCCTGTGGAAGTGGACACACCGGCCCTTCTGGAGATCATAAGAGGGATGATGGCTACTCAGCAACATCAGATGTTAGCCCAGCAGCGCATGCACGCTCAGTTGCAAGAGCAGAATGTATTACTCAACCAAGGATTGCTGATGGTTTTGGAACGAGGGACGAGGACAGATTCAGGAGCATCAACCAGGTTTCGCAAGTATAAACCCCGCCGTTTCGAGGGCACGGAAGATGCCATCTCAGCAGATGCATGGCTTAATGATATTGAGGCTATTCTGACAGCAGCCAAGGTGCCGGCAGAAGAACGCGTGGTTCAAGTGAAGTTGTTACTTCAGGATCTCGCACGTGATTGGTGGGAATCAGAGGAAGTAGGCATCAGACGTCCTGTTGCTTGGAACGATTTTACTGCAAGGTTCAAGACCAAGTACTATGGAGTTGTGGCGCAATTTGAGCTACAAAAGAAGTTTATCAACCTCAAGCAGGCCGGTAAGACGGTAGATGCTTACGCAGCGGAGTTCTGCAGATTGAGTAGGTTCGCCCCGGAGATGGTAGCAATGGAGAGCCAGAGGGCTATGAGATTTCAGCAAGGGTTTCATCTTGAGCTCTTGCAATTGATAGAGGGGCACAATTACCAGACTTTTGATAAAGTATTGACGGTAACCCGAATGCATGAGATCACCATTCAGAGGCTTGCAGCAAGGACTCACTACAAAAAAGTGACCTTTGGGGACAACAAAAAACTGTCTTAAAAACTGCAATTACCGTCCCAACAAATATTTGGGACGGCCTTTGGGACGGGAATGGACGGTCCTATTAGGGTGGCGTGGCAAAAACTTTAGGGACGGATATTGCCGTCCTAATTACTGTTAAAGGACGGTTAGGCAAAACGTCTCAAAAGTTTTCAAATTTATGCTTTTGTGTGACGGTTTATTAATTTGTCCCAAAAAGTAAGTTTTTGTAACAGATATATTTCGTCCTAATAAATAAGGGACGAAATTTTAAAAAATCCCAAAAAAAGTAATTTACTTTTTGTTACAGTACTATAATCGTCCGAAAAACTTAACAATTGTTTAAATTATTATGAAATTACTAATTTCCTGTTTATATATAAAATATATAATTGAATTTTATATACAACAAAAATTTATACAAAACTAGTTTATTTAATCGCAAATGCATATGGTAGCCGCAACATTAACAAAGCGATTTCTATAAAACATATTTAAAGGTAATATCCCATTGTTCACAAAATGAAATCCAAGTCTTACATCACTTCGAGTGTTCTCCCATCAAGTTTTACATCATTAAGCATTCACTTAATTTACAAAATAAAATCTACAACTTTTTACACAAGTCCAAAACATATTTGATTTTCCAAAGTGGCATCTCCCATCATTTGCAAAATAGGTACAAAAAGCATTGGAAGGACCTGCAAATAGAAGTAAACAAATCAGCCTCATAAAAAACAACCTGCAGATAATGAATTCTACACTTGATCTAGCACAATACAACAATCACCCCTAGTTACAGGCATGATAGCATGCTTTAGGTACTTACAGTCTATACTAATAACCTCAAGATTGATTGTACAACAAGGTACTCCACAGGAACCTGATATCGTCTATGCAAGTATTTTCATAACAATTAACACTACATTCAAATATAGTACAGATTTTGTAAACACTTTCTAAATGAATTGAAATATGTTATGAATATACATACACTAGCCACAACTTGAATATACAGACACCAGTCATGTATAGTAAATAAAACTCATGTTTTAAGACTAACATGAAGATAATTAACATAGAGGGACATTGAATATCAGTATTCTCACCGTTTAGCCTCAAAAAAGGGGAGGTGTTATTCCCACCGTTGAGCCTAAATTTTTTTTAGATATCAGTATTCTCCAAATTGAATACCGACCAATCTTATCATGCCAACCTGGTAGCCAACTTTAAATATCACTTTTTCTCCAAAAAGATTCATGTTGAACAAAATTAACATGTATTAAGTAATAAGGATAGGTTATTCCTAACAGTATAGCGGAATGGCCCTCGATACCTTTTGCAACAAAAAGATTCATGTATTTAGTAATAAGGATATGTTGCTCTGCTTCATGACAGATTCTTCACGACCATCAGACACTATCGTTCTCAATTGTGGGAAATCAATAAGAACCTGGTAAAAAAATGTAAATCATTGACTAATGGTAGAGATAAACAGTGTATACACAGACCTGATAAAATTTCAGGCATGTTAATGCCTTTTTGCATGGACTGGTAAACAGAACACAAGTCTTCCTCAAATTTGAAGAAACCTGAGACAAATAACAATCATTAATAGTTATTTTGTTAAGACTTTTTTGTATAGCAGCTGCTAATCGACATTGATCATCATGAAACAAAAATTGATAACACTTGGAATCCAAATCAACAGAGGAACCAAATTTTCACACACAAAACGAAATAATTGAAAGCATATATTTCATTCAAGCTCTGAGTCGAGCACGGATAAAAGAAATAGGATAATGTATAATTAAAGCTTGTTTCTATTCCTCAACCATTTTCATATATAAAAATGGCATGTGACATTGCAATACAAGTTTACAACAGCAAAGCCATAGAGGACACTTGAGAAATAGTGGGCCTGACAACTAAGAACTTTATGATTTGTCCATTGACAAGGTTACAAAGGGTCATAGAGGCCGCTCCAGAATATAGCATCTAAAATTGCATTGACCACTCGAGAATATAAAAAAATTAAAACCCTAACATGTTGGAAGCAATCGAGTGTTAGGGATGGCACTAATGAAAACCAATTCCTGCAATAGTATAGACGAATCAAGACAAAAAAATAAAAACAAAGAAGTTGTAGGTTTTAGAGTCTCAAGGGCTGCAGCAATGCGATCCTTACAAGTTTTCACCTATTTTCAGATAATGGAACCTCATGCATTAGGTATTCAACATTATCTAGATGCATACAACCTCAAATAGAAGTTATACAATTCAAACTCATCGGTGATTGTTTTGCTAATAAATCAGAAAACATCAAACTAGTCAATATGACATACAGGAGCCAGGAATGAAAGTAATGGCATCACATCATCAAGGTTTACTGGTAAACCATCATCTGATTCAGGAGGGATAAAGACATTCTTCACAACTGGTATAGGTCCTTGAACATCATAAATCCCAATCTTATGACTGAATGTAATAAGTCCAAATAGAGATCCTGGACCCAAAGCTGACAGAAGATGACCAACATTGGATTTAGAATATAAATCATCAATTTAGCATTGCTCAAATATATCCAAATTTATAGTCTTATCAATCTCATACCTTCCAGTGCTGCTAGAAGAGCACTTTTGATCAGTTCTAAGAACGCTTCAGAAGCTGCAGCAGAGTTCAGCAATATTAATTAAATTAGCAATCATGTAAGAACCAACACAAACATACCATCACACTTGATTTCTCATGTAATCTCAACTACACCGGAATTATATATTTCGCATAGAAGTTTAAGGGTCTCAGCGAACATAACCTTACAGGCGTAGAGGTGGCACAGTAAAGTCAGTTCGGGTACCAGTCCTGGCCCATAGGCGCAAGGTCGTTTATACTTTATCTGAAACTTATTCATGTTAGCCAGGATTCCAGGTTCAAAAAAAATTTATTCAGATTTTGTCTACTTTTTAGCTTAACTATAATCTACTCTCTTTTTTCATTTTCATCTGTAGAATTATACTAAACCACGAGCCTCTAGAAAGTAAGGATAAGCGTACATCGAGCTATTGCAACAATGAGTGAACAATAAGTCTCAAGCATTAAATACTTAATCAGGATGCAACACAAATACTGTTAAATAATCAAAACATGCTGGTATCGAGTAATCGGATTAGGTAACAAATATATACAAACTAACATCTATTAGGTTTCACATTTGAAAAGTCCAAAGCTTAATAACTCTCAAATTGATTGCAAAGCTTGAAACTTGGGTTGGACTCGAGTTAAATAAGTGTTGTGGCATCAGTAGAATAGACATGGCGAGAAAGGATGTCACATATAAAAAATCAAGCATTGTCTAGACTTATAATCATGGTCAATATATTTTAGGCATCTAGTACAACAAACAATTCTAATGCATGTTTGACATACCAAATCAAAAAGGAAAGGTTATAAATTATCAGCAATACCATTCCTGATATTGGAGACGCATTTATAGGAACATGATTTAACTATCGACTGATTTTTTATCTTTCCTTCTAGTTTTTGAATGTTATAATATTCATAACATCAAATTTGTATAACCAATTCCAAATTCCAAACAACTGCTGAAATTTGGACCATACCATTACTAGATCATCACCAAGTATTCAAAAGGTAACTCAAATTCCTTACAGCTCTGGAGTTACGTCACTTGGGTCCTTAGACACATTGACCTACAACCACAATTCCTAGTTACCAAATTGGAGTTTGCCTAGAATTATTCTGGATTCCTCATCTATTTCTCCAATACTAGCCTTCTTAATGAAATGGAACAAGCATGAGGAGATTGTGATCTTATAATAGAGATCAACTGCAATTCTACGTCCAAACAATACTCTAAGGTCTCAATTGTGATTATAATTAAGATGAAAATTTATGGTCTAAATGTAGCCAAGTCCCCTCCAAACACTATTATTTGCCAGGCCAAAGAATTATAGCTCCTCAATTCTTACGGTCAAATCACCCTAACTCATTATCCTTTTTCACTATTGCCAAATTCCTAAATTCCCGGAGGAGGTTATAATGAGATCTCAAAAACCAAACACACATAGGCCTGTAACAATAATTCTTGGTTTTTGCAAGAATTACACCGCATTCTTCATATATTTATCCGACAATTGCATGCATGATAAGAAATTGAAAGGCCAAATCTGGCTAATACCCGCCAAATACTAATTTTACCACAGCAAGGATTTGAACTCCTCAAATCCAGTCAAACTTCCCTAATTATTTATCCTTTTTCGCTTTTGGCAACTTCCTCCATTCCTTGTGGAGGTTGAAATTAGATGTCCTAATTCCTAAACAACTAGATGTAGAACCATACTTCCTAGATGTCAGATTATAGTTTTGGCACAAATTATTCAGAATTAGATTTCCCAATTACCAATATACATAGACCTGGAACCATAATTGCAGGTTGTTAAATTGTCGTTTTGCAGAAAGTAGTTGAGGGAGTTCAGAATTCATCCATCTCTGCATATCTCATTCATGGGACAAAGTCCACAAGCATGAAAGGAGATTATGATCTTATAAGAGCAACAAAAAACATATTTAAAACTTCTCTATTATCATTTCTATACCACCAAATAAAACCTAAATATTAGGATGACTGAAAAATCAGACCGACTATAATAATAAAAACAGATTTTTCTCACATCGACTTGGGAGCACCAAAATTGTGAGGCCACTGATCGATTTGGAACACCAAATTTATGGAGTCCACCGATCGATTTGGGAGCACCAAAATTTTTGGGCATTAATTATGAATTAACCCAAAATCTAATCATTTCTTGTAAAAACAATTTTAGGGATTTAAACACCATCGATCGATTTGGGAGAACTAACCAGATGAAGACAAAGACAGCACAGATTGAAAGGAACTTAGAAACTAAAAAAGTTCAAGAACGTACTTCTCCGTCCTTCTTCACCTCTGGATCTTCGTCCTTCTTTACTACCTCTGGAGGAAAACAAAGAGCCTAATCCAAGGAGAGCCACCGGGGGATGGTTTGGAAGAAAGAACAGGCCAAAAGGGGGTTTAGAGAAGATATGGCCAAAAGGGGGATTTTATTTTCTAGGGCTTGGGGGCTCAGGGGCGGGAAACTTAGGGCTCAGGGAGAGTCGGGGGTGGGAAATAAATATTTGGGTAAGTGTTTGTCTCTATAACACTTATTTATTAACGGTTCAGATTGAATTGTTCACATCAAACAACTAAGATTAATGTAAAAATTAATATATAAAATAAAGAATGGATGGGTTGAGACCAAAATTCGGGCGGCCAATTATTTTTCTTTTTCGCCAAATTTTATTGGGACGGTCCAAAAGTTTATTTGGGACCAAAAACATTCATAGTCATAAAAAAGATACATTATTATGATCCATTTAGGAATCTGTCATAAATAATATTATTATTTTTACGAAATAGATAAATGTCCCAAATATTAAGTTTTTAGGACTTCTTAGAGTAGCGTATCTAATAGTGTCGTCCCAAAAGCTCTCTTTTTTTATAGTGACTGGAGGTCAGAAGAGATCCCATAGTAAGCTTGAAGGAGGAGGGGGAGTAGCGCCCCGAACAACAGCACCGTCCCTTGGCATTTGCATTCACGATGTGGCAATACGAGGGCCAGCACTACCACCAAGGCAGCAGCAGCAGCATCAGAAGAAGAACCAGCAACCCCCAGCGGGCTGTACTTATTGTGGAAAGGTAGGGCACACTAGGGATGTGTGTCGGACATTGAACGGGCAGTGTTTGATATATGGAAATCCAGATCATCGGGTTACCACCTATCCCATGAATTCGAGGTCAGGAGGACCCGTACAACAATTTCCTGCTCTGCCAGCACCAGGGGCAGGCCAGTATCGAGGACCAGCGGTGGCAGTGAGACCGTTGGCACAGCGCCCATTCATGACACAGGCTCAGATATTTCGGCAGCAGGGACCGCCGATGCAGCAACACCAGCATAGACCACCCCAGCATCACCAAGGAAGGGGCCAGCAGCAGCACCAGGCTAGGCCACAGCATGGAAACCAACAAGGAGGTCGAGGGCAGGCATTTACTCTGTCCTTGGAAGAGGCATTGACATCGAGAGATGTTGTGGCAAGTAACATTCTCGTCGCCTCATATCCCGCAGTAGCATTATTTGATTCGGGAGCATCACACTCATTTATATCTGCACAATTTGTGACACGGCTAGGAATGGAGTTCGAGGCATTGCCAGGGAGGTTGAATATACTCACTGGTAATGGGTTCGTAGGAGTTAGTAGAGTTATTCTAGCATATTGTGTTGTAGTTTGTGGGCATTTCTTACCCGCCCGGTTGATAGAATTTCATGTTGGAAATTTCGACGTTATCTTAGGCATAGACTGGCTGAAAGACAGTCATACGATAATAGATTGTCGTAGAGGGAGTGTATCTTTTGATATTCCAGGCATGAAGCGGTTCACCTTAGTCAGATCAGAGGCAACTCAGCAAGAGCAGGGAGTATTAACGGCAATGGAGAAAGTTCCAGTTCCGAAGATAGTTGAAGAGTTTCTAGACGTATTTTCCGAAGAACTCCAGGTCTACCACCGGTTAGAGATATTGAGTTCAGCATAGAATTGGTACCTGGAACTAACCCGATATCAGATCGAGTTTATAGAATGGCGGATTCAGAGCAGGCCAAGGTATATCAGCACATAGAGGAACTGAAGGAGAAAAAGTTCATCCAAGCTAGCATATCACCATGGGCAGCACCAGTGGTACTTATGGGGAAGAAGGATGGTTCATCCAGATTGTGCATCGATTACAGGAAGCGCAATACGACAATAGTAAAGAACAAGTACCCATTACCCAGGATTGACGACTTGTTTGATCAGTTGAGCAGAGCTAGAGTTTTCTCCAAGATAAATCTTCGTTCAGGGTATCATCAAGTAAGGGTTCGGAAGGAGAATATTCCCAAGACAGCATTCAGGTCACAGTATGGCATTATGAGTTCTTGGTAATGTCGTTTGGTTTGACCAATGCTCCAGCAATATTTATGGACTTGATGAACCGCATCTTTATGCCATACTTAGATCAGTTTGTCGTTGTGTTTCTTGACGACATTCTCGTATACTCTGCCAGTGAAGAAGAGCATGAAGATCACCTCCGGAAAGTGTTACAGGTTCTGAGAGAGAACCAGTTGTATGCCAAGCTCAGCAAGTGTGAGTTTTGGTCGGATCACATTTTGTTTTTGGGTCACATCATATCAGGAGCCGGAGTAGTAGTGGATCCCAAGAAGGTAGAAGCAGTAGAGAGTTGGCCAGTACCCAAGACCATAGCTGATGTGCAGAGTTTCTTGGGATTGGCCGAATATTACAGAAGGTTCGTATCAGATTTTACGAGACTGTTAGCACCCATGACCCGCTTGACACGGAAGGATGTGCCATTCGTTTGGTCGATAGAATACCATGCATCATTTGAGACTTTGAAGCAGAAGTTGATATCAGCCTATTCTTACATTGCCAGTTGGACCCGGAGATTTTACTGTATATTGTGATGCGTCAGGAAGAGGACTTGGGTGCGTCCTCATGCAATATGGAAAGGTAATAGCGTATGCATCTCGGCAGCTTCGGGACCACGAGAAGAATTATCCAACTCATAACTTGGAGTTGGCAGCAGTAGTATTTGTTTTGAAGCTATGGAGGCATTACTTATATGGTGATCGAGTGGACATGTACACGGACCACAAAAGTCTGAAGTACATCTTTACTCAGAAGGAACTGAACATGAGACAGAGAAGATGGTTAGAATTGATCAAGGATTACGACGTGGAGCTTCAGTATCATCCAGGCAAGGCTAATGTGGTAGCAGATGCTCTCAGCAGGAGAGGTGACGCATTTATGTTGACAATACCGAAGCATATCTTAGAAGACCTTCAGGAGATGGGCATCGAAGTTGTACTTCCTAGTGATGTGGGAATTCTGGCAAGTCTACAAGTTCAATCTGACTTGGTAGATAGGATCAAGGCAGCTTAGGCACAGGACCCAAGGATTCAGAAGCTCAGGGCAGAATGTGAGTCAGGACTCAGAAAGGAGATAAGAATCCATGAAGATGGTACACTTAGGTTTGGATCACGTCTATGTGTGCCTAGTAGAGATATTAGACATGAGGTTATGACAGAAGCTCATAGTTCTCAGTATTCTATACACCCTGGAGGGACCAAGATGTACCAAGATATCAAACAGCACTTCTGGTGAAACGGAATGAAGAGGGAGATAGCTAGATTCGTTTCCCGTTGCTTGATATGTCAACAAGTAAAGGCAGAATAGCAGAGGCCAGCTAGATTGTTGCAACCGCTTTCTATTCCAGAATAGAAGTGGGAACACATCACAATGGACTTTGTGACCGGTTTACCGAGATCGCCAAGTGGTAACTATTTGGGTGATAGTGGACCGTCTTACAAAGGTTGCACATTTTCTTCCTTTCAGAGTAGGGTAATCTACAGAAAAGTTGGCAGAATTGCATATGCAGCAGATGGTCAGGCAGCATGAAGTCCCTGTCAGTATTGTGTCAGACAGAGATACCCGTTTTACATCATATTTCTGGAAGAGCTTACATCATAGTTTGGGTACTAAGTTAAGCTTTAGTACGGCTTACCATCCACAGACGGACTGGCAATCAGAAAGAACAATTCAAACTTTAGAAGATATGTTGCGAGCTTGCACTCTAGATTTTGGAGGATCTTAGGAGAGTCACATGTACTTAGTCGAGTTCTCATACAACAATAATTATCAAGCCAGTATCCAGATGGCGCCATTTGAAGCACTATATGGTAAGAAGTGTAGGTCGCCACTAGCATGGGATGATATCGGGGAGAGGAAGATGCTAGGTCCAGAAATGATTGTCCAGACAGTTGAAGTGGTTAAGGGAATTAGAGAGCGACTTCGAGTTGCGCAAGATCGGCATCGTCATTGGGCGGACCAGCATCGTAGGCCGCTAGAGTTTTCTGTTGGGGACCACGTATTCTTGCGGATCTCACCTACTCATGGGGTCATTAGATTCGACATTCGCGGGAAGTTGAGTCCACGATATGTAGGCCCATTCGTTATCCTTGATACGATGTTGCTTATCGTTTATCCCTTCCACCTTCGGTACGAGAGGTGCATGATGTGTTTCATGTATCTCAGTTGCATAGGTATGTATCGGACCCAAGCTATATCCTTGATCAATCTGAGCTGGTTGTTGGTACCAACCTGTCTTACGAGGAACAGTCTGTGTCCATTTTAGACCGAAGAGAGAAGATACTCAAGAACCGAACAATTAGCCTTGTCCGAGTTGCTTGGGGTCATCACTCTTTAGGGGAGTCAACGTGGGAACGTGAGGATGATATCCGTTCATGGTATCCGCACTTGTTTGACTCACAAGGTATATCTCTTTCTGTATACCCTGATTGTCTCAACTCCTCATGCTTGCCACCTTATGAGTAGAATTGCTTGATGTCACATATTGTTTAAATATAGATATGTTACTTGCTGTTAACATTGTAAAATGATTGCTTGCTTAAATTGCTTGTACTTAGATTAGTTTGGCTTTGATATTCCTATCCTGCTTGGATTTGAAATTTTGAGGACAGAAATTTTCTAAGGAGGGTAGAGATGTCACTTCCCATTCCCGGAATACGTATTTTAAGAACATGTACTGCTGGAATATATTTATTTAATATTTATCATGTATTGTTCTGTATTTAAATTGTAAGCCTCATAATTTTCTACTATGGTTTTTTATTTAAAATATATGTTTGTATTTATTTTTGTACTTCGTACCTACACGTCGTATACGAATTCGCATTTTTGTATTTGCGTAGCGTGCGAGAATTGCATTTCGTAATTTCTCGATGAGTGTGAATATGTGTCGAGGTACATATGTTAGAAAAATATTTTATTATAGATTTTATTTTTATAGGAAAGGTACATGTTCAAATAATATGTGATATTTTAATTTCTAAAAAGAGTTATTTGGCGTCGTTTAAAAGTGAGCGGTGATTTGAAAAATCGTGGTTTATATGAAATATTTCAAAAGATTTGCGAAATGTGATATTTGCTTATTAATATATTTTGTTATTATAAAAGCTAGTTCATAATTAATATTTAAGTATTTATCGGGATTTTCGAAATTAATTATTACCATATTTATTTAATTACGAAAATGATATTTGGGATTTTGTTAATTTTAATATTTGATTAAATATGGTAATTTAAATTGGAAAAGATTTTATTGGCTTTGTTTAAAAATAGTTTAAATTAAGGATAGAATTTATCTAGATTTGATTTGATTTGGATTGAATTATTTTAAATCAGTTTAAATTAATAGGAGATTTATCTAATTGGGATTTAAATCATCCCAATCCCTATCCAACTGGGAATTTCCACCTCCTATAAAAGGAGAGGTACTCCTCCAAAAATTTCCCATCTACAGATTGTGCATCGTGTCTGTGACCATCCAGTCACTTATTCCATATTTTACAAATACAATATTTCTTCTCCGTGTCGACAACCCCGACACGATACATTACAAATCCCTAAAACCTAACCTAGCCATTACCACCACTGCCATCCATCATCCCGTCCAGCCACTCCGGTCGACGATCCACCTTCACCATTGTCATTACCACCGCCATGGACACCACCATCTCAGCCTCCTCGCCTCCTCGATCCGCCATAGCACCACCCCGTCAGCTATCACCCACCACCGTCGCCATTACAACCGCCACCACCAGAAATAGGAGAAGGGAGAAGAACCCTAACCTGACCGACTGTCCGCCCGCCTGTCGGAAGCTCCGCCCACCTGCCGGAAGCTCCGCCCGCAGCCAGATCCGACCATCGCGCCGCCGATCGCGCCGTAGCTCCTTCGACTTCTTGTGCGCCACCCGTCGCAATTTTCCCCCTCCGACCGCCAAAACCTGGACCTCCGTTCGAGTGACCACCGCCGGCCGAGCCCACAGCGCCGCCACCCTGCCTCCTTCCCCAGCGCCTCCCACTCCATCTTCCACCACCACTCCTCCGATTCGCCGCCGTACCGCGCGCACGGGACTCAGCCCATCCGCCGCTGATGAGCACGCAGCGCCGCTCCGTCGTGACCCCGACCGCACGAGCGCCTCTCCGCGCGCCGAAACCGCCGGAGCCGACCGCCTACAGGTGAAACCCCCTTTCTTTTCTTCTCTCTCTCTCTCGTGAATTGTGTGGGGGGGGGGAGTGAATGAGCTGTTAAGGAATGTATTAATATTATTATTTATTATTATTATTATTATTATGATTATTATTATATTGATTATTAATTATTATTATTATGTTATATTATTTATTATATTTATTATTATTATTATTTTTATTAGTTATTAAAAAGGAAAAAGGGGCTGTATAGTTTCATTAGGGTTTAATATTATTTTCATAATTATTATTATTGTTATTATATCATTAGCATTATTTTAATATTTTGTTATGATTATGATTTTAATATTATTAGTATATTATTCGGTTTATTAAATGAATTCGATAATTAATATTTTCCAAAATATATTTTGACAAAATTTGAGTGTTATCCCTAAACTATTTTTCAAAGTACTTATTTAAAATACTTTGACAACTTAGAGTTTTGCCTAAAAAGATTTATTATTCTGGACTAATAAAAATGTATTCTGCATATATAAAATATTTTCAAAGTATTACGTAGAATTATTTTTCAAGTATATTATAAAATATTTTCTAAAAATAGGACACGCGTCCCTCCGCTCAAACTCTCTTTAAATTATTCCCTTTACTCATAGCTAATCGTGCTTCTCCATTTCCTTGCAACTTCGGACCATGACTCATCGAAAATGGCTATCGGACAATCAAGACTTGTCGGATTATTGCACCACACCAGGCGTAACACCAGGCAAGATACCTTGCCATTATACTGTTTATATTCAGTTTGCATTTTATTATATATCACTGTTCATTTATTTCCAGTTCTTACCGTTCTTGATTTACTGTCTGCTCAGTGATATTAGATATACTTTGTTATTATCCTTTGACTGCATATGGACTTAGAGTTAAGAGACTACCGTCTGTAGTGTATCGCATATACCTTGACATAGTTGTACCACGAGGATGTGTGAGATGAGTAGCATGTAGAGGTTCTTGTATGTGGGCTGATCCCCCATGCGCATGCGATAGGGCTAATTGCTAATAGAGGCATGTTAGGAGACTTAGCAGTTAGTAGAGGTTTATGAGACATGGATGTGACTCTGTTAGGCATTGGGTGGGAAGAACAGTTCCTTAACGTATGGGCCAAGTATGCACTTCCCTATTGCCGGTTATCTCCGCGGAAGATACGGTCCAGGATCCTGATACTGATTTACTGCTGGCCTCTGACATTCGATGAATGTTATGCTTTGAGGTCCCTGGTATCCTGATGGGCCATACCTGAGATTACTGCTACTGAGCCAGAGTGCCTATGCGTTGGAGGTTTGATCTTAACTGCATAAACACTGTAGTACGATTAGATTACCTTATTGTCGTCTTGTCACTTATTTCGGTTTGTGACATATTATATATTCAGTTTATTATGGCATGTTCTTGTGTATCTTGTTACGTCCCTCTGAGGACCTGGTTATCTCTCCAGGTGTGTGCTTCTGTGATTTTGCAGTTGTTCTAGTCAAGGTCGTGGTCTTCTCCATTCTTTCGAAGACGATTGCGCTTGGTTCGTCTCATTATTTTATCGATCACTGCTTGTACATTTTATTCGAGATAATTGGTAGTGGACTTTGTCTCCGCACAACGATTGTATACATGACAAATTCAAAGTTGCTTATATATCATTTATTTATCTAGTGGATGAGATTTAGTTATTATGGTTCTACTGTATTTTACAGCTTATGTATACATACGAGTTTCCATATATTGGGGTATACTTCGTATGTATACAGCTGGCATGGATACGTACCTAGTCCTAAGTATTTTGGGACTGGGGCGTTACATGTTTTTGTGGTGGCCCATACAGGTCTAGTTTGCCGTTTCAGTTACATAAATGTACCGAATAGGCCTGCAATATAGGATTAGAGTTTAGAATCTCATCCACCTACTTGACTTTCTTCCTTGACTTCAAATTCCGAACTCTCGTTCGACCTCCTTGAATTACATCTTGCTTGACACCTTCTACCGTAAATTCTTAGTTTCGTGTTTAGTAAGATGACTACACTAGTATATGCCCATAGGTTAAACACATGGCTAGATGGATTGCATTGACAATTAGTAGGCATTGGGGTTTTATTTAAGCTATAAAGGCATTTACTTTCCTAGAAATATGATTTTAAGGATTAGTTAATTTCAAGTTGGATAGTAGCATATTACCGCCTCCAAAGGATAGTTGGAATTTTATTTTGCTATTACATGGTGGTATATACAAGAGAATAGCTAGATCGAGAAAACAAATTATGATTTATGATTTTTGGAACTTGTGAAATAGTTTATGATTTATTGGAATATGAAACCGATTTGGAAAACATCTTTAAATTGTGACACATGATTTACGATTAAGTTCAAGTTTGGATTGTATATGTTAAAATTTATCTCGAATTTATTAAAGTGTTTTAAATTATAAGTTATGATTTTGTAACGACTAGAGAATATGAAGGGTTTATGATTTACGGTTTATTAGAGAGCTTGAGGTTTTTAAATTGATTCTACGATTTACGAATTATAAGTATTTAATTTTTAGCTTGAAGAGATAATGGTAAAAAGTTTTGTTTAAAATATTTTTGGAAAATATGAAATCGACTTTAAAGGAAAAATTTAAATATTTAAAAGTTACTCATATGATCTATGATATATAAAGTTATTTAGATTTCGAGTCTTGATTATGGATGTTTAAACTTTGGTGGAAAAAAAAAGAGAATTACTTTTGAAGAGTAGTTGTGACTTATTGGAAGCTAGATATACACATTTGAAGGATATATGATTAAATTCGGGAGTTATTTAAATGTTCCATTTTGTAGTATGAAATTCGGTTGATAAACTCATTAAATGATGAGTTTAAGGTTTGGGAAAAAAATAATGAATTTATTTATTTGATTTGCGAATTACGAGGATTATTCGAGATTAACTGGAGATTTAAAATTTTGATTAAAATTGGCAGTCTAAGATGACTGGAAAAGCTTGGTGGAGTATCTTAGAAAGTTTATTGAGAAACTTACGAGGAACTTAAAAATTTAGATTAGATCATATTGATAGAGGACCAAGAAGCAAGTAAGGTCACCCTAGTTAGATTGCCATACCACCTATGATTATGATATTGCATATACACAAGTATAGTTAGTCATCGACCAAACCGATGCACATATCTTTGACTTACTCGACCTTCCCTCAAATCTTGATCTTTATTCGTGACATCTAATTGTTTGAAACTTAAAAATGATTAGAACCATCCCCTTGACCATACCCTTATCAATGAGACTATTCTCTCTCTAGAAACTGTGCCTCTAACTTATCTTAGCTTGATCTACGAGATTTCATAAATTACCTTTATTTTGTGCTTTAACCTTTTATTTTTGTGCATTAATTAGTACCATATGAAAACCCACTTTCTATTTTGATCATTCGGCGCTCCCTATCGTGACTTTGATATTTGGAGCACAACACTAGACTTTTCCTTCCAACAAATTTTACATGCAAGACCTAGACGAGCTCACCTTCATGTAGGTATATCATGTCCCACTAAAACACGTCCCCTTGTACTCTAATTTTATGGTACGACTTTCGGGCCATAAAGACTCAACCATAACCCTTACCATAGTACCAATATGGACTCTACCTCGATTCAAATTTTTTTTTCGACCTAATATGTGATGGTGATCTATTAAATGCTTAACTTTGCGTTTATCTTGCCTGCTTAACCCTTGTCATTTTATTTTCTTGTATTATCTTGATTTACTTAGACCCATGACACCTTTTACTCTTCATGCAATATTAGCAACACTTACTTTTCTCCCTTCCAATTAAACTGCTTTACTTATATTTTCCTATGATTCCTCGATAGCTTATGCAACCTTGTTCCTTGTTTGGTTCCCTTATGCGAAATAAAATTTGATCATGACAATCTTGAGTTAGTAGAAGCTAGATTGGAGAATCCCGCAGTAAGGATAAATAATGTAGTTGGTTAAGATAATTACGAGATTATGAGCTATAGGTGGGACATAAATGGAAATGTGCAATAAATCCGAATCAATGAAGTAAGGAATGATATATGGTGTTTTGATGAAACACTCAAGAGTAAATAGACTTCTCGAATTTCAAAGGCTTGTTTGAGGTAACTAAATATCGAGTGAAAAATTTTTGAAGTTTTGGTGGTTTAAGAACCAAATTTATATACTAAATTTATGGATGAAATTTTTTTGATAAAGACAAATGTTGACATTGCCTTCGATGACATATAGTGTTATGATGATATTTTCAAGGATAACCAATTGTTGAAGAAAGAAACCTTTACATTTTTGTTGGAGAATTAAGTTGTAAGATGACTATGAATAAGAAGTTAAGATGAGTTTCATTTCTACCATCAAGAAACTGAGATTGTTGAATTCAAATTTTTGAGAGGGACTAACAAATATTTTAGGAAGCTTTCCATTATAATGATAGAAGATTGAGTTATGAAGGGTACTGTTAATTTTCGAGATTTACCGAACATTGAAGACGAACTTTTATTTTGTCATCTATGGATGCATGGTGCATTGGCCGATAAATACGAATTTGCAGCAAAAAGATTTACAATTTCTACTTGGGCCAAATTGGTTGAAGGTTTGAAATTTTTTTAGAGGAAATTAAAATTTGGGAAGATATATAAAAATGAGCTATGAAGATTATGGAAGTTAAAATTCGAGGCTATTTGAAATTCTACGACGAGATAGAGGAAGTTAGAGTATATTTATAATCATATTGGGTTTTGTTAAATGTTAAGGGGACGTGCTACGAAAGTAATTTTTGGAAAGAACAATTTATGATGAGAGATAGTATATGAATATTGACGATATCAAAAGATTAAGGAGTTTATTACCTGCTTATAAAGTTGCCCTTTTTAAGGTTAATGTTAGGGTTGATCAAGCTTAGTCATTGATTGGTTGTCATATTCATGATCGTAAACTAAACTGAAACCATCGAAATTTTGTTCTAGTCGATCAAATGATGCCATTGAAATGTCGCTCACCATCCCGTCGAATATTTTTGCGTTCTCGCCTAAAGAAGATTTCGTACTTTCGTTCGAATAATATTCTTTCTATCCTCTCGACCCTACCTACCCTATCTATTCCTAAATTTCGAGGACGAAATTCTTTTAAGTTGGGTAGGATGTAAGCCCCCTAATTTTCTACTACGGTTTTTTTTATTTAAAATATATGTTTGTATTTATTTTTGTACTTCGTATCTACACGTCGCATACGAATTCGCATTTTTGTATTTGCGTAGCGTGCGAGAATTGCGTTTCGTAATTTCTCAACGAGTGCAAATATGTGTCGAGGTACATATGTTAGAAAAATATTTTATTATAGATTTTATTTTTATAGGAAAGGTACATGTTTAAATAATATGTGATATTTTAATTTCTAAAAAGAGTTATTTGGCATCGTTTAAAAATGAGCGGTGATTTGAAAAATCGTGGTTTATATGAAATATTTTAAAAGATTTGCGAAATGTGATATTTGCTTATTAATATATTTTGTTATTATAAAAGCTAGTTCATAATTAATATTTAAGTATTTATCGGGATTTTCGAAATTAATTATTACCATATTTATTTAATTACGAAAATAATATTTGGGATTTTGTTAATTTTAATATTTGATTAAATATGGTAATTTAAATTGGAAAAGATTTTATTGGCTTTGTTTAAAAATAGTTTAAATTAAGGATAGAATTTATCTAGATTTGATTTGATTTGGATTGAATTATTTTAAATCAGTTTAAATTAATAGGGGATTTATCTAATTGGGATTTAAATCATCCCAATCCCTATCCAACTGGGAATTCCCACCTCCTATAAAAGGAGAGGTACTCCTCCAGAAATTTTCCATCCACAGATTGTGCATCGTGTCTATGACCATCCAGTCTCTTATTCCATATTTTACAAATACAATATTCCTTCTCCGTGTCGACAACCCCGACACGATACATTACAAATCCCTAAAACCTAACCTAGCCATTACCACCACTGCCATCCATTATCCCATCCAACCACTCCGGTCGGCGATCCACCTTCACGATTATCATTACCACCGCCATGGACACCACCATCTCAGCCTCCTCGCCTCCTCGATCCGCCACAGCACCACCCCGTCAGCCATCACCCACCACCGTCGCCATTACCACCGCCACCACCAGAAATAGGAGAAGGGAGAAGAACCCTAACCTGACCGACTGTCCGCCCGCCTGCCGGAAGCTCCGCCCACCTGCCGGAAGCTCTGTCCGCAGCCAGATCCGACCAGCGCGCCGCCGATCGCGCCGTAGCTCCTCCGACTTCTTGTGCGCCATCCGCCGCAATTTTTCCCCTCCGACCACCAAACCCGGACCTCCGCTCGAGTGACCACCGTCGGCCGAGCCCACAGCGCCGCCACCCGGCCTCCTTCCCCAGTGCCTCCCACTCCATCTTCCACCACCACTCCTCCGATCCGCCGCCGTGCCGCGCGCACGGGACTCAGCCCATCCGCCGCTGATGAGCGCGCAGCGCCGCTCCGTCGTGACCCCGATCGCGCGAGCGCCTCTCCGCGCGCCGAAACCGCCGGAGCCGACCGCATACAGGTGAAACCCCCTTTCTTTTCTTCTCTCTCTCTCTCTCTCTCGTGAATTGTATAGGGGGGAGTGAATGAGCTGTTAAGGAATGTATTAATATTATTATTTATTATTATTATTATTATTATATTGATTATTAATTATTATTATTATGTTATATTATTTATTATATTTATTATTATTTTTATTTTTATTAGTTATTAAAAAGGAAAAAGGGGCTGTATAGTTTCATTAGGGTTTAATATTATTTTTTATAATTATTATTATTGTTATTATATCATTAGCATTATTTTAATATTTTGTTATGATTATGATTTTAATATTATTAGTATATTATTCGGTTTATTAAATGAATTCGATAATTAATATTTTCCAAAATATATTTTGACAAAATTTGAGTTTTATCCCCAAACTGTTTTTCAAAGTACTTATTTAAAATACTTTGACAACTTAGAGTTTTGCCTAAAAATATTTATTATTCTGGACTAATAAAAATGTATTCTGCATATATAAAATATTTTCAAAGTATTACGTAGAATTATTTTTCAAGTATATTATGAAATATTTTCTAAAAATAGGACACGCGTCCCTCCGCTTAAACTCTCTTTAAATTATTCCCTTTACTCATAGCTAATCGTGCTTCTCCATTTCCTTGCAACTTCGGACCATGACACATCGAAAATGGCTATTGGACAATCAAGACTTATCGGATTATTGCACCACACCAGGCGTAACACCAGGCAAGATACCATTATACTGTTTATATTCAGTTTGCATTTTATTATATATCACTGTTCATTTATTTCCAGTTCTTACCGTTCTTGATTTACTGTCTGCTCAGTGATATTAGATATACTTTGTTATTATCCTTTGACTGCATATCGGCTTAGAGTTAAGAGACTACCGTCTGTAGTGTATCGCATATACCTTGACACAGTTGTACCACGAGAATGTGTGAGATGAGTAGCATGTAGAGGTTCTTGTGTGTGGGCTGATCCCCCATGCGCATGCGATAGGGCTAATTGCTAATAGAGGCATGTTAGGAGACTTAGCAGTTAGTAGAGGTTTATGAGACATGGATGTGAGTTTGTTAGGCATTGGGTGGGAAGAACAGTTCCTTAACGTATGGGCCAAGTATGCACTTCCCTATTGCCGGTTATCTCCACGGGAGATACGGTCCTGGATCCTGATACTGATTTACTGCTGGCCTCTGACATTCGATGAATGTTATGCTTTGAGGTCCCTGGTATCCTGATGGGCCATACCTGAGATTACTGCTACTGAGCCAGAGTGCCCATGCGTTGGAGGTTTGTTCTTAACTGCATAAACACTGTAGTACGGTTAGATTACCTTATTGTCGTCTTGTCACTTATTTCGGTTTGTGACATATTATATATTCAGTTTATTATGGCATGTTCTTGTGTATCTTGTTACGTCCCTCTGAGGACCTGGTTATCTCTCCAGGTGTGTGCTTCTGTGATTTTGCAGGTGTTCTAGCCAAGGCCGTGGTCTTCTCCATTCTTTCGAAGATGATTGCGCTTGGTTCGTCTCATTATTTTATCGATCACTGCTTGTACATTTTATTCGAGATAGTTGGTAGTGGACTTTGTCTCCGCCCAACGATTGTATACATGACAAATTCAAAGTTGCTTATATATCATTTATTTATCTAGTGGATGAGATTTAGTTATTATGGTTCTACTGTATTTTACAGCTTATGTATACATACGAGTTTTTATATATTGGGGTATACTTCGTATATATGCAGCTGGCATGGATACGTACCTAGTCCTAAGTATTTTGGGACTGGGGCGTTACATAAATTCCTTTAATTTCCCGTTAATTAATTTTTTGTATTTTATTTTCAGCATTTTAATTTCTGCTTTGCTTTTGGGTTCGGCCCGAGGTAGTTTATTTTCTGGCCTTGGTTGGTTCAACAAACCCAGCTTCCTACCTACCACCACTACTTCATTTAAAGCCCCATTCCCTTTCTCTCTCTTCATTACTTCACCATTACTCTTCTTCTTCCTCACAAACTCTCCCCCACCTATCTAGCCGCACAGGCAAGTGCCAACTTGCTTCTTGATGGATCTCCATTTTTGTTGTTCTATTGTCTTCCTCTCAAGATTCTTAGATACTTTAGTATTTAGTAAATTACAATTCCCATGGCTCATTTCATGTAGATCTAAGTTTAATATATTTTTGGATTTCTTAGGTTTTGATCTAGTAACTTTGTTATTTTTTAAGTTTTGATGGTTCCATGTTGTAGAGAATTTTGTTCTATCCCATTTTGACCTATGGAAGTGCAGATTTGGGCTTGGAATGAAGGATTCAGAGAGCTTGGAAGAAATGGCTTCCATGGTTCTGTTCTCGGAAGTGGAGAAGAAGAGCAGTACTTCACCGCATGCACTTTCATGCGGCAGGTTTTCCCTTGGCCGCATGAGCAGTCTTGGCCGCATAAGCTTGCTTGCCGCATATGCATTTAGTCCCGCAGCCGCATGAACTTCAATCATTTTCAGCCGCATAGGCTTTGTCATTTTTGGCCGCATGTAATTTGTCTTTTCCAGCCGCATGAGCTCATCTCAGCCGCCTGGCCGCATGTATTCTCAGCCGCATAGGCTTTGTCATTCTCAGTCGCATGTGACTTTCCTATCCCAGCCGCATGTGACTTCCCTATCTCAGCCGCATATGCATTCAATCATTCGCAGCCGCATGAGACTTGATTTGCCTCAGCCGCATGAACTTCAATCTTTTCCAGCCGCATGTGACTTGTCATTTCCAGCCGCATAAGGATCAGACCCTGGCCGTATGAGACTCGAGCCGCATAGGCCCTGTCCTCCCGTTGTCACATATTATTCTAGCCGCATGGCTCAGCAGCCGCAGCTTAGCCGCATAGACTTAATCATCTTGAGCCGCATGAGAGTTACTTTTCAGCCGCATGGCTGAGCTGGAACCCCAGTCGCATAAGGCTCGTGACTTCTTGGCCACATGACATTGAGCTGCATGAGACCCGATTCTTGACCGCATGTTATTGAGCCGCATGATACCCTAATTGCTCGGTCACATAAACTCTGGCCCTTATGCCTTTTTGGCTGATTCTTGTCCCGAATTGACATTGATTGACATTGAGTGATTGTCTTGGCATTTATTAACATTAAATGTTATCTTGGCATTAATTAACATTAATTATTATCTTGATTAATGATTGATCATGTGTTCCTAGTTGGAACTAAGAGACTGGCTAGTCGTCTTATTGAATGGAATGAATGAGACACGTTCATATGATGAACTATGGTAATCGATTAGCCGATCCCGAATATTGGCACATAGATACATGCAGGCTTCAATTTATTTATTTACTATACAAAGCAGCATGTGTACTTTATGGTCAAGGCATGATTATTCCGTGGTTAATTTTGATTGTTGCACTACGCTATGTAAGACCTACAACCTAACCGCACGGGTATCGTTGTAGAGTTGTGCATGTCGTGCTTGTACGAAAGTACTCATTTTGAATGACCATGATCTACGGCATGGGATTTTGCTTAACATAGAGGCTACTAAGTTAAATTTAATTAATGATTGCATGGAGAGAATGGATTCCCGAGTTCTTATATGGCAGCCCTCTTTGGGACTATTAGTGCCCGACAGGCCGGCTGGTTCCCACAGATACTGCAAATCTGCCACACGGGCAGGGAGCGGTATCTGCTTATATTATTTATTATATAATTGTATATTGATGACGGGCGTCATGCTGGAACTCGTCTAATTCATGATTGTCGCAATTGATTGACTGGATAGACTAGCCTTGCTTGTACATAGTAAGAACTGAGGAATCCTTATTGCATAATTCCAGGGTAACTTGGAACTCACAGTAGCAAGACGTAGTAGTTGCATGGCCGTTAGTTGACTTGTTTGTGTATTGTACCTACTCTGTTGACTAACTGAGATGATCAGAATGTCAGGAAATGATGGGCCAACTTCTGTCCTTGTTTGGTTGGGAGGTTGGTTCGAAGTGTCGTGATGTTATGTGAATCCTAGTAGCGAGCAGAGATCTATTTATCATATTTCTTTTTACTGGTTTTAATTTCTCATATCGTGCTCCCTTGCGGTACTTACTATTAGAGGTCTAACCTCTCTGGTTTTGCATGGCCAGATTTAGAGCCGGTCCCCGAGGACTCAGCTTACTTCTACCTCCAAGATGGTCAATACTAGAGGGATGATCGCAGGAGGACTCGAGTGGGTTCCTTACCTCCCCGCTCGTTTTGTTATTTACTTTATACTTGCCGTTTGGCACCGACATGTTAGTCGTATTGTCTTGTAATTACTTTTGCATAATTGTAACTAAAGTCAGACTGCAGCTGATAAACAATTGTATATACTTTGCTACATCATCTGGCTATGTTTTGTAAAGCCAGATATCAAGAACATTCTGACTGAGCGTTTGGGACGCCTTACTACTTTATCTTACATGTTCTCTATTTCTGTTTCTTGTTTGAATGATTGAGACAATAGATGTGAAGTGACCATAGTGAGACTTTCATGTAGTATGCACCCCCTCGTCTTTTAGACAGCATTGATCGTATTATACAGTATTCACCTACCCGTAATACGTAGCTGGCTGAGTCATTCTCTCGCTCTCCAGTATTCTGGTTCTGGGGCGTGACAACAACATGACCAGGTTGGTCAGCTACAAGGGCCAGTACTACCTCAAGAGACTATACAAGAAGAAGTGATAGTGGAACCAGCAGCTGGACCGCAGTATCCGGAGGTTCCAACACCACCAATAGTTTTACCTACCCCTGTGGAAGTGGACACACCGGCCCTTCTGGGGATCATGAGAGGGATGATGGCTACTCAGCAACATCAGATGTTAGCCCAGCAGCGCATGCACGCTCGGTTGCAAGAGCAGAATGTGATACTCAACCAAGAATTGCAGACGGCTTTGGAAAGAGGGACAAGGACAGATTCAGGAGCATCAACCAGATTTTACAAGTACAACCCCTACCGTTTTGAGGGCACGGAAGATGCCATCTCAGCAGATGCATGGCTTAAGGATATTGAGGCTATTCTGACGACGGCTAAGGTACCGGCAGAAGAACGTGTGGATCAAGTGAAGTTGTTACTCAGGATCTCGCACGTGATTGGTGGGAATCAGAGGAAGTAGGCATCAGACGTCCTGTTGCTTGGGATGATTTTACTACAAGATTCAAGACGAAGTACTATGGGGTTGTGGCACAGTTTGAGCTACAACAGAAGTTTATCAACCTTAAGTAGGCCGGTAAGACGGTAGATGCTTATGCAGCGGAGTTCTGCAGATTGAGTAGGTTCGCCCCGGAGATGGTAGCAATAGAGAGCCAGAGGGCTATGAGATTTCAGCAAGGATTTCATCTTGACCTCTTGCAATTGATAGAGGTGCATAACTACGAGACTTTTGATGAGGTATTGACAGCAATTCGAAGGCATGAGATCACCATTCAGAGGATCACGGCAATGACTGGAGGGCAGAAGAGATCCCACAGTCAGATTGAAGGAGGAAGGGGAGTAGCACCCCGAACAACAGCACCGTCCCTTGGCGTTCGCATCCACGATGTGGCACTACGAGGGCCAGCACCACCAGCAAGGCAGCAGCAACAGCAACAGAAGAAGAACCAGCAACCCCCAATGGGCTGCACTTATTGTGGAAAGGTAGGGCACACTAGAGATGTGTGTCGGACATTGAACGGTGTTTGATATGTGGAAGTCCAGATCATCGGGTTACCATATGTCCTATAAATTCGAGGTCAGAAGGACCAGTACAACAATTTCCTGCTCTGCCAGCATCAGGGCAGGCCAGTATCGAGGACCAGCGGTAGCAGTAAGACCGTTGGCACAGCGCCCGTTCATGACACATGCTCAGATGTTTCGACAACAGGGACCGTCGATGCAGCAATAATACAGACCACCCCAGCATCACCAAGGTAGGGGCCAGCAGCAGCACCAGGCTAGGCCGCAGCATGGGAACCAACAAGAAGGTCGAGGGCAGGCATTCACTCTGTCCTTGGAAGAGGCATTGGCATCGAAAGATGTTGTGGCAGGTAACATTCTCGTCGCCTCATATCCCGCAGTAGCATTGTTTGATTCGGGAGCATCACACTCATTTATATCTACACAATTTGCGACACAACTAGGAATGGAGTTCGAGGCATTGCCAGGGAAGTTGAATATACTTACTGGTAATGGGCTCGTAGGAGTTAGTAGAGTTATTCTAGCGTATAGCATTATAGTTTGCGGGCATTCTTTACCCGTCAGGTTGATAGAATTTCTTGTTGGAAATTTTGACGTTATCTTAGGCATAGACTGGCTGAAAGACAGTTATGCGACAATAGATTGTTGTAGAGGGAGTGTATCTTTTGATATTCCAGGCATGAAGCGATTCACCCTAGTCAGATCAGTGGCAACTTAACAAGAGCGAGGAGTAGTGACGGCAATGGAAGAAGTTCAAGTTTCGAAGGTAGTCGAAGAGTTTGTAGACATATTTCCTGAAGAACTTCCATGTCTACCACCGGTTAGAGATATTGAGTTCAGTATAGAATTGGTACCTGGAACTAAATCGATATCAGATCGAGTTTACAGAATGGCGGATTCAGAGCAGGTCAAGGTATATCAGCACATAGAGGAACTGAATGAGAAGAAGTTCATCCAAGCTAGCATATCACCATGGGCAGCACCAGTGGTACTTGTGGGAAAGAAGGATGGGTCATCCAGATTGTGCATCAATTACAGGAAGCTTAACGCGGTAACCATAAAGAACAAGTACCCATTACCCAGGATCGATGACTTGTTTGATCAGTTGAGCAGGGCCAGAGTTCTCTCCAAGATAGATCTTCAGTCAGGGTATCATCAAGTGAGGGTTCGGAAGGAGGATATTTCCAAGACAGCATTCAGGTCGAAGTATGGGTATTATGAATTCTTGGTAATGCCGTTTGGTTTGACCAATGCTCCAGCAATATTCATGGATTTGATGAACCGCATCTTTATGCCATACTTAGATCAGTTTGTTGTTGTATTTCTTGACGACATTCTCGTATACTCTGCCAGTGAAGAGGAGCATGAAGACCACCTCCGGAAAGTGTTACAGGTTCTGAGGGAGAACCAGTTGTATGCCAAGCTCACAAGTGTGAGTTCTGGACGGATCACATTTTATTTTTGGGTCACATCATATCAGGAGCTGGAGTAGCAGTGGATCCCAAGAAGGTAGAAGCAATAGAGAGTTGGCCATTACCCAAGACCGTAGCAGATGTGCAGAGTTTTTTAGGATTGGCAGGATATTATAGAAGGTTCGTATCAGACTTTGCAAGACTTTCAGCACCCATGACCCGCTTGACACGAAAGGATGTGCCATTCGTCTGGTCGACAGAATGCCAGGCATTATTTGAGAATCTGAAGCAAAAGTTGTACCAGCACCTATTCTTACATTGCCAGTTGGACCCGGAGGTTTTACAGTATATTATGATGCGTCAGGTAAAGGACTTGGATGTGTCCTTATGTAGCATGGAAAGGTGATAGCGTATGCATCTAGGCAACTTCGAGACCACGAGAAGAATTATCCAACTCATGATTTGGAGTTGGCGGCAGTAGTATTTGCTTTGAAGCTATGGAGGCATTACTTATATGGTGATCGTGTGGATATGTACACAGACTACAAAAGTCTGAAGTACATTTTTATTCAGAAGGAACTGAACATGAGGCAGAGGAGATGGTTGGAATTGATCAAGGATTACGACATAGAGCTTCAGTATCATCCAGACAAGGCTAATGTGGTAGCAGACGCTCTCAGCAGGAGAGGCGACGCATTTATGTTGACAACACAAAAGCATATCTTAGAAGACCTTCAGGAGATGGGCATCGAAGTTGTATTTCCCAGTGATGTAGGAATTCTGGCGAGTCTACAAGTTCAATCTGACTTAGTAGACAGGATCAAGGCAGCTCAGGCACAGGACCCGAGGATTCAGAAGCTTAGGGCAGAATGTGAGTCGGGACTCAGAAAGGAGATGCAAATCCATGAAGATGGTACACTTAGGTTTGGATCACGTCTATGTGTGCCTAGTGGAGATATCAGACAGAAGGTTATGGCAGAAGCCCACAGTTTTCAGTATTCTATGCACCCTGGAGGGACCAAAATGTACCAAGATATCAAGCAGTACTTCTGGTGGAACAGAATGAAGAGGGAAATAGCTAGATTCGTTTCCCGTTGCTTGATATGTCAGCAAGTGAAGGCAGAACAGCAGAGGCCAGCTGGATTATTACAACCGCTTCCTATTCCAGAATGGAAGTGGAAGCATATCACAATGGACTTTGTGATCGGTTTATCGAGATCGCCAAGTGATAAAGATGCTATTTGGGTGATAGTAGATCGGCTTACAAAGGTGGCACATTTTCTCCCCTTTCAGAGTAGGGCAATCTACAGAAAAGTTGTCAGAGCTGTATATGCAACAGATAGTCAGACAGCATAGAGTCCTTATCAGTTTTGTGTCAGACAGAGATACCCGTTTTATATCACATTTATGGAAGAGCTTACATCATAGTCTGGGTACCAAATTAAGATTTAGCACGGCTTACCATCCACAGACGGATGGACAATCAGAAAGGATAATTCAGACTTTAGAAGATATGTTACGAGCTTGCACCTTAGATTTTAGAGGATCTTGGGAGAGTTACCTGCACTTAATCGAGTTCTCATACAACAACAGTTATCAAGCCAGTATCCAGATGGCGCCATTTGAAGCACTATATGGTAAGAAGTGTAGGTCACCACTAGCATGGGATGATATCGGGGAGAGGAAGATGCTAGGCCCAGAAATGATTGTCCAGACAGTTAAAGTGGTCAAGGGAATTAAAGAGGGACTTCGAGTTGCGCAAGATCGACATCGTCATTGGGCGGACCAGCATCGTAGACCGCTAGAGTTTTCTGTTGGGGACCACGTGTTCTTGCGGATCTTACCTACCCGTGGGGTCATTAGAATTGGCGTTCGCGAAAAGTTGAGTCCGCGATACGTGGGCCCATTTGCTATCCTTGATAGGGTAGGCGATGTTGCTAATCGTTTATCCCTTCCACCTTTGTTACGAGAGGTGTATGACGTGTTCCATGTATCTCAGTTGCGTAGGTATGTATCGGACCCAAGCCATATCCTCGATTATTCTGAACTGGTTGTTGGTACCAACCTGTCTTACGAGGAACAGCCTGTGTCCATTTTGGACCAAAGAGAGAAGATACTCAAGAATCGAACAATTAGTCTTGTCCGGGTTGCTTGGGGTCATCACTCTTTAGGGGAGTCAACGTGGGAACGTGAGGATGATATCCGATCACGGTATCCATACCTGTTTGACTCACAAGGTATATCCCTTTCTGTATACCTTGATTGTCTTAACTCCTCATGCTTGTCACCTTATGAGTAGAATTGCTTGATGTCGTAGAATGTTCAACATGGATATATTACTTGCTATTAACATTATAGAATGATTGCTTACTCAAAATTGCTTATACTTGGATTAGTTTAGCTCCGATGTTTCTATTCTGCTTGGATTTGAAATTTCGAGGACGAAATTTTTCTAAGGAGGGTAAAGATGTCACTTTCCGTTCCCAGAATACGTATTTTAATATATGTACTGCTTAAATATATTTATTTAATATTTATCATGTATTATTCTGTATTTAAATTCCTTTAATTTTATGCTAACTATTTTTCTGTATTTTACTTTCTGCTTTGCTTTTGGGTTCGGCCTGAGTTGGTTCATTTCCCAGCTTTGGGTGGTTCAATATGAACCCACCTACCACCACCCCTTTTCATTTAAAGCTCGAAACCCTTTTCTCTCTCTTCATTACTTCTCCTTCACCACTACTCTTCTTCTTCATCCTCCATAACTCTCCCCACCTACCCAGCCGCATAGGCAAGTGCCAACTTGCTTCATGATGGAACCCCAGTATTATTGTTCCATCATCTTTCTTACTTGATCTTAAGTCTCTTTAGTACTTAGTATTTTCAATTTCCATGGCTCATTTCATGTAGATCTAAGTTTAATGCATTTTTAGATTTCTTGGGTTTGATCTAGTAATTTTGTTATTCTTCAAGTTTTGATGGTTCCATGTTGTAGAGAATTTTGTTCTACCCCATTTTGACCTATGGAAGTCCAAATTTGGGTTTGGAATGAAGAATTTGGAGAGCTTGGAAGCAATGGCTTCCATGGTTCTGCTCTGAGAAAATTCGAAGAAGAAGAACGGTACTTGGCCGCATGAGTTTTCATGCGGCAAGTCTCCTGGCCGCATGAGCAATCTTGGCCGCATGGCACTTTTTTAGCCGCATCGTATAAATTAGCCGCAGGAGCTCACCTCAGCCGCATGACCGCATGATCTCTCTGTCGCATAAGCTCGTGTTATTTTAGCCACATGAGACTTTATAGTTTTCAGCCGCATGAACTTATCATTTCCAGCCGTATGTACTTCCATTGACCGCAGCAGCATGGACTTATCAGTTCCCGACCGCATAGACTTATCTTTCTTAGCTGCATAAGGCCAGGTGAACCCCAGCCGCATAGGGCATGACATTCCCAGCCGCATGAGGATAAGTTCCTTCAGCCGCATAGACCTGATGTTTCTCAGCCGCATGGCCGCATGTCATTTCCAGCCGCATGAAGCTCATTAGCCGCATGAGAACATGATCTTCTCAGCCGCATAAGCGCTCAACTTTCTCAGCCACATAAGGCTTTGTTAATTCTGGCCGCATGACTTGTTAGTTTCTTAGCCGCATAGGCATCCAGTCCATTCAGCCGCATAGGCTTGTCTTTCTGAGCCGCATGTGACTTGTTATTCTCAGCCGCATGTGATTTGTCATTCTCAGCCGCATGAGACTCAAATCCCAGCCGCATGAGTTCGAGACCCGAGCCGCCTAGGGTCCCTATCCCCAGCCGCATAGACTTGTTATTTCTTAGCCGCATATGCATATTTTAATCAGCCGCATGAACCAATAATTTCCCGGTCGCATGAACTCTAGCCCATAATGCTTTTTGGCTGACTCTGTCCCGAATTGACATTAATTAACATGGATTGTTATCTTGATGAATAATTGATCATGCATTCCTAGTTGGAACTAAGAGACTGGCTAGTCGTCTTATTGAATTGAATGAATGAGACACATTCATATGAATTATGAACTATTGCAATCGACTGGCTGATCCCGAACACTTACATTTGGGCACATGCAGGCCTCGATTTATTTTTCTACAAAAGCAGCATGTGTACTTTATGGTCAAGGCATGATTATTTCGTGGCTAGTTTTGATTGTTGCATTACGCTATATAAGACCTACAACCTAACCGCACGGGTAACGTTGTAGAGTTGGGCATATCGTACTTTGTACGGAAGTACTCATTCTGAATGACCATGATCTACGGCATAGGATTTCACTTAACGTAGAGGCTACTAAGTTAAATAAAATAATGATTGCATGGAGAGAATGGATTCCTGAGTTCTTATATGGCAGCCCTTTTTGGGACTATTAGTGCCCGACAGGCCGGCTGGTTCCCACAGATACTGCAAATCTGCCACACGGGCAGGGAGCGGTATCTGCTTATATTATTTATTGTATATTGATGACGGGCGTCCCGCTAGGACTCGTCTAATTCATGATTGGCGTAATTGATTGATTGGGTATACTAGCCTTGCTTGTACATAGTAAGAATTGAGGAATCCTTATTGCATAATTCCAAGATAACTTGGAACTCACAGTAGCAAGCCGTAGTAGTTGTATGGTCATTTAAATTAATTTGTTTGTATACTGTACCTACTCTGTTGACTACTGAGATGATCAGAGTATCAGGACATGACGGGTCAACTTCTGTCCTTATTTGGTTGGGAGGTTGGTTCGAAGTGTCGTGATATTATGTGAATCCCAGTAAGTAAGCAGAGATCTATTTACCGTATTTTTCTTATCTACTGGTTCAAATTTCTCATATCGTGCTTCCTTGCGGTACTTGCTATTAGAGGTCTAACCTCTCTGGTTTTGCATGGCCAGATTTAGAGCCGGTCCCCGAGGACTCAGCTTACTTCTACCTCCAAGATGGTCAATTCTAGAGGGATGATCGCAGGAGGACTCGAGTGGGTTCCTTACTTCTCTGCTCGTTTTGTTACTTACTTTATACTTTGCCGTTTGGCACCGACATGTTAGTCGGATTGTCTTGTACTTACTTTTACATAATTGTAACTAAGTCAGGCTGCAGCTGATAACAATTGTGTATACTTTGCTACATCATCTGGCTATGTTTTGTAAAGCCAGATATCAAGAACATTTTGACTAAGCATTTGGGACGCCTTACTGCTTTATCTTACATATTCTCTATTTTTGTTTCTTGTTTGAATGATTGAGACAATAGTTGTGAAGTGACCACAGTGAGACTTTCATGTAGTATGCACCCCCTCGTGTTTTATACAGCATTGATCGTATTATACGGTATTCATCTACCCGTAATACGTAGCTGGCTGAGTCATTCCCCCGCTCTCCAGTATTCTGGTTCTATGGCGTGACAAGTAGAAAACTCGGTATCAAGAGTTAAGGGTGTTACCATCATGGATCTTGGTCACATATACTATATGAGGCCTTCACCTAGCTTGTATCCCATGGATTTTGAGGTTGGTGGAAATCAGAACCCGTTTCGATTTCCTGAGAACCAATTTTTAGAGTATTTTAAGGTATTGATCTATCAAATCATTGAATTTGTGAAAATTAATACTTTCATGTTGTAGAGAATTCAATTCTATTCGATTTTGACTTTTAAAAATTCGATTTTCGATTTAAAATAAGGTTTTTATGCCCGAAACAAGTTTTGGCATAATTCTGGAATTTTGTTGCTGTCTAGAAAAACAGAATTCCGACGGTATACCAGTGTATTCCGACAGAATATCAATTTTCTACCCAGAAACTCTCTGTCTTTGGTCGGAATACCGCCGGTATACCGCAGTATACCGCCGGTATACCGATTTTGGCTGTTTTTGACTATTTTTCACTGTTTTTGTCCGTTTTTGAGATCTTTTTTGACTGTAATGAATTCTTAACATGATTAGATTATCTTGTATAATTAGAGAATGATTGTACACCCTATATACACTTGACAATAGCACATGTTCAATTATTATTCTATGTCATGTACTTACTTTTATTTATTCCTTCCCACATGCCATGATATGTCTTTCCTATCTATTCTTTCTTATATGCTATGATATGTATTGCCATGCCTTCCCGGATTTATTATACTTTACAGTCTATGCCATGTCTATTACTTTTTTGTTGTGGTCCTTCGTGGCGTACTCTTGTTACATGCCTTCTTTGCTTACTAGATAGTGACCCATCGTGGTGCACTCTTGTACATGTCTCTTTGCTTATATGATAGTGGCCTGTCATGGCGCACTCCTTATTTCTCTATAGTGCCTCGTCGTAGCGCACTCCTAGCTTCCAGCTTATTATATTTTCTTATTGTGGCTTGTTATAGTGCACATTTTTACTTTTTGTCCAGTTTCGCATGTATCATGTCTAGGATGGATTCTGCGGAATGCTACACCCAGAATCCAACAAAAAATGTTAAGGACTAAACAACTAGCTTGATTACTTAGATCATGGGAGGGGAGTTATTCTTTGTTGCCTGCAAGCCCTTTGTTTCGGCCCTTACATGATGGATTTAGAGCTATCTGTCATGATGAGCACACTTCCAGCGCACAGTCGAGTGTTGCACCTTTTATATGTCTATAGAATATATTTGTCTTCTGGCCGATGTATCCTCTATGCACCTAAATTTATGGTACATTTGTCTCCTGGGCGATGTACCTACCATTATATTTCTTAGGGTACATTTGTCTCCCGGGTGATGTACCCACTATTAGATCGTAGGATACATTTGTCTCTCGGGCGATGTATCCACCATTACTTTCTTTTCCTTTTGGCCTGGATAAGTCGGGTAGTCTATAGGGTAGGTCACTGGATCAGATTTCTCAAAAGTGTATATGTTAGTAATTAGAATTGTGATAACCCTAGTTAGATAATGTATAAAGCGTACTCATTGCTTGGCCGTGATTGTTGTATGGAGTCCATTCTAGTCTAATTTTGTCTAGGCGGTGTCCGAATTTGTTTATTTTAGTACATCATTATTTATGCTTTACTTTTGCCGGTAAATGATTAGAGACTAAGTTCTGTTCAGGAGAAGGGTTACAACCCCGGTCCTTATTTGGTTTATGGGTTGTAACTTGGGTTCCGGAATAGTTCCTAAGTCATCTTATCATTTGTCGTTCTATATAGTTCTTACATACTCACATGTCCTAGTTATCTAACATGCTCGCATGTCCCAGTTATCTAACATGCTCACATGTCCCAGTTATCTTACATGCTCACATATCCCAGTTATCTTACATGCTCACATGTACCATTTCTCTTACATTGTTCAGTTTATGTCACATGTTCACATGTTTCCGTTAATTCACATGTCCACAGTTTACATTATGTCACATATTATTTACTTTATGCTTCATGTTGCTTTGCTTATTGTTTTTTCTATTCTCGGGATAAGTGCATTGGTAGTGCACGAGTCTCGATCTGCATTTACTTATTTCTGTCTATATCCGTTGTTATGTTAGTTATTGTTGGTTTTAGTTCATAATTTTGCTTCCTTTGTGGTACTTGCTATTGGGGGTCCGACCCCAGTGGTTTTGTTTGGCCAGATCTGATAGAGGATCCCGAAGGATCTTCCGTACCATCTACTCGATGGTGACCACCCGGAGTACCAGAGTACCTTAGTGGGTTTCCTATATCATTCTTTCACTAGTTATGTATATTATTCTTTTGTGGCGTTTAGCCTTCGAGCACGTGTTTAGCTCGTATTTTGGATCTTGACATTTAGCTTACGGGCCTAAACATAATTTACATTATTCTAAAATATAGCTAGAGCTAATCATGTATGACTATTACTCTTGCTAGTTCTTCACTTTGTATTACTAGTTTCATGATCATCCATGTATATATAGTTTGGGACGCTTTACTATTTTATGTCTTATGATCATACTTCTTGTACTTTGCATATTTGCCTGTGATTGAGATACCTATGATTTCTTGACCTTGGATTGACTGTTGAATTGTAGTAGTAACCACCATGTCTTGACAGCTTTGACCGTATCTCGGGGTACTGGAGTACTCTGGAATATGTAGCTGGCCTTGTCCGTTTCGACTTACTTGTATTCTGGTTCTGGGGCGTGATATTTACTACTTGGTCATATATGTCTGGAAAAAACAATCATCAATCTTCCACATTCCAATCTAATGAACACGAGGCGATATTCTTTAATAATCATACAAAAATCAATATTGTCCTCCAAATAACACCAAAAGTAAGTAGTGTAATTTGATTACATAAAAAGAAAATTAATATCATTTTAGCAATAAAACGCCCTTCTTGATAACCCAAAGCTCATCTTCCAGAATTTTCACAATATCCACCAAGTACGAGGAAAGCCACCTTACATGGACCAACTCGGAATCATTCCAAATTCGATTTGGCCAAGCCTGCCTCGACCCAAGCTGTCGATAAGGACTGGGCTTAGCCTTCATGACATGTGCCTCGGACAGAACCGATCATCCTATTTGGACCGGTCAGGTCCAGACCAAACCCAACATGAAATTGACCTAAACCCGGAGGAGTAACACCTTATGAAAAATAGTGAGCAATCTTTCATCTTTCCAGCCCAAAATAACACCAACTACAGTCAGTAACACCCATTAGATGACAATGACAGCTGGTACCGGTCTTCAAAATAACACCAAAGACGGTACCTAAGCCTGATTCCACAAAGAGAAACTCGACCGTTTTCAAACACTACTTTCAAAATCTCAGATGCTTAATTTAAATATTTTAACAATATCCAAAGATCATGAAAAAATATAATATTTTTGTCGGCCTTGCAAACCTCTAAACACGTTCATCGATATAAAATACTTTTCGACTAGACACATTTCAAGTTCCACTTAAATGTCATTTTCTTCTCCTTTCCGTCATCCTTTATCTAAGCCAAAAAAATATAATATTTTTGTCGGCCTTGCGAACCTCTAAACACGTTCATCGATATAAAATACTTTCCGACTAGACACATTTCAAGTTCCACTTAAATGTCATTTTCTTCCCCCTTTCCGTCACCCTTTATCTAAGCAAAAAAAAAAAAAAAAAAAAAAAAAATCCAAAAACAAACAAGGTAACCCATTGTCCCAACCCGGAATACAAGGCCTTTCCCTTGGACCCTCCATTTTTTTTTTCTTCCCCATCTCTCAACCACTCTCTTCCCTCCGTTACCCTCTCTTTCTCTCTCCTCTTCTTGAATTCCCAGATCCCCATATTCTTCAAACAAATAAAAATAAAAATGTGAATACCCACACTCAAAAACCAAACTCAAAAAAACAAAAAAAAAAACAAAAAAGGAAAATAAAAGTTTTCATGGAGGTGGTGGTGGTGGGGCAGCTGAAGCGGGGGATCTCCCGGCAGCTCTCCGGCGGATCAAACCGCAGCGCCGCCCCGCGCAGCCGGCTGAGCTTCCACCGGCAGGCGTCGCTCGACCCGCGGCTCAGCAACGCCTCCCGCTTCATCTTCGGCCGGCAGTCCTCCCTCGACCCGCACCGCCGCTCCCCGCTCGCCGCCGCCGAGGAGCTGCTGACGGTCCCCGACAACCTCGACGCCACCATGCAGCTGCTCTTCGCCGCGCACCACGGGGACGCGGCGGGCGTGGAGGGGATGCTCGGGGAGGGGGTGGACGTCAACAGCATCGACCTGGACGGGAGGACCGCGCTGCACATCGCCGCGTGCGAGGGCCACGTCGAGGTGGTCAGGCTGCTGCTGGCCAACAGGGCCAACGTCGACTCCAGGGACCGCTGGGGAAGCACGGTGAGCCATTCTTTTTTTTTTTTGTTTTCTCTTTTCTTCTACGGAGACCTAGGGTTAAGATGTGACATCCTGATTTCGACATGTCCCTAGTGTGACGTCTTACGGACAGATATGGTTTGCCAAAAATATGAAAGATCAAGTAGAATCTTCTCGCTGAACTCGAGTAACCGTTGTGGTTATCAGGAAGAAGCATAAGACTCTTACCGCCGTGTGTCAGCTGATCAGTGGATCGGGCCACAGGGGCGGCAATGGGCCCCAAAGTAGTTTTATATTCTTAGGAATCCGTTTCTCATTAAGGAGTTTCTCATTAAGGAATTCATCGTTCTCATGCCCATGTTTGGTTAGGTTGGAAATATGTAGCCAAAAAAACTAAGGCTGTGTTTGATTGAGCTTTTTTTTTTTTTTTTTCCATGGAAAATATTTCCATCACAAATTTTTCACTAATAGGCTGTGTTTGGTTGGGCTTTTTTTTCCATGGAAAATATTTCTATCACAAATTTTCCAACAATTGTAGTGTTTGATAGCTTATATTTTCCATGGAATTATTTTCCAAAAAACTACCATTTTTTATATTTTCATCTAAAATGGTGGAAAATGAAACTTGTCCAACCCATAGGAAAATATTATTTTCCATGGAAAATAACTATTTTCCGTAGAAAATAATGGCAATCAAACACCCAAATTAAGTTTTCCATGAAATTTTTTTAAAATTCCATGGAATTTTTTTCCTAGGAAAATAATTCCATGGAATTAATTTCTTTTCCACATATTTTCCACCTTGCAATCAAACGCAGCCTAATTGTAGTGTTTGATAGCATATATTTTCCATGGAATTATTTTCCAAAAATCTATCATTTTTCATATTTTCCTCCAAAATGGTGGAAAATAAAACTAGTCCAGCCAATAGGAAAATATCATTTTCTATGGAAAGTAATTGCAATCAAACACCCAAATTTAATTCCATAGAATTTTTTCCATGGAATTTTTTTTCCTAGTAAAATAACTCCGTGGAATTAATTTAATTTTCACATATTTTCCACCTTGTAATCAAACGCACCCAAAATTTTTTATTCCCATGTTTGGTTCAGATATGAATAGGAATATTAATTTGTTTAGTTTTTCATAAATGTCCTTTTATTAATTTGATGATGCTACATTTATCTAAATTCAGTTGATGTGCTGTGCCCAATATTTTGTCCCCTTTCTTGTCCCTCCCTATTGACTTGTGGGTCCCACCGATTAAAAAAAATAAAAAAATAAAAAGCAGAGAGGGGACATGGAAGCGGATAGAATATTGGGCACGACAGATCCGGACTGTCACTGAGGGAGGGTATTACCGTTCCAAAAAAATTGTAAGTAATGCATCCAACCAAACATTCTCAAGAAAGCAAAAACATTCCCAAGAGGGGGCTTGGGTTTTACTTTTCCATATATGTGGGAATCTAAAGCCCCCCCATATCCCCTCACAATTTCCAATTCCATACTTAGCAAACATGGGTAAGGAATCCAAAACCCATTCCCAAGCCTCTAAAACTTGAACCAAACAACCTTTTAGTATCGGCGTTATAGTTGATTCTATACTAAACTTCTATCCCCACTAAATCGAAGTAGAAACATTTAAAAAAAAATAAAAAAGTAAAACACCCTTGACAAGGGCATTTCTTGTGCCCAAAATGCCCTTACTAAGGACATTTTTGTTGCTGCAAAAAAGCCCTTAGTATGAACGTTTTTGGCACAAGAAACGTCCTTAATATCCTTTTTATTTATTTTTATAAGTTTCATATAGGGAATTGAAAATGAATTAAATTGGAATGATATGTCTAACATTGATGTAGCTCACTTGGTAAAGAATATGTTTGTGGGTGGAAGGTTTTTGAGTTCATTTCTTAGTAGCAGCAGTATTTTAACACTATTCACATCACTCCAATTTTCTCTAATTTCGTTTCTCAAAATTTTTTGATAAACCAACTAAAATCTAATTTCAATTCTTGAAACTTTCTGATAATTTTTTTTAAATAGATTAAAAAACGAGCATTTGATTAAAAATAAAATAAAAAGAAACAACATAAAAAACGCCCTCACTAAGGGCCTCTTTGTTGTTTCTTACATTGTAAACACCCTTAGTAAGGGCGTTTTTGTTACTATTTAAAAAAATTGTAGGCTCCCATAGTGAGGATGTTTTTTGTGATGTTATTTTTTTTAAGTTTGTTATTAGGGGAGGATTAAGTGTTTAGTGGGGATTCAAGTGAAACGCCCTTAGCATGGACGTTTCAGTTCTTTATTTAGAATTTTGCCTAATTATATCCTCTCACGGCCATATAGAAAAATTTCAATGCTTTGGTTGAAATTTTTTGAGTTACAAATAAGCGACTCTATCTAAATACCTCCTAGTGTCATACGAACACGGTTCCAAAATTATGATAGTTCAAGATATTTAGTTACAAAGAAGCATCTCTCTCTAAATACCTTAGAACTTTCACCGATTTGCAACTTGCTACCCTATGCAGACAAGGCAGAATACCATTAACAAATATGAAGGGTACTATTGTTAACGGCACATGGGTAGAAACTTACAAATTTGGAAAAAGTTCTATGTGTTTTTTGCTAATTATAAAAGTCTAGATAGCAATTTGCAAATCCGGAAAGGTCTAGATATTTAGTTCAAATTAGTCCATTTGATACGGGTAGGCATTATTTTTATGTATTATTTGTTGTTTCCCATCAACTTCTAATGGAATAGTATCAAACGTTTCCACGTCATAGATACTATTATTTATTTACTTGTCTCTAGACAAAGTTCAACCACAATAGATGGTCTTGAATGAAATAATTAACATGAATGAATGGTCTAAAGTTACATTTATACAACTTTGATAAGCTGCAAGGCTTATAATGTGTCAATAAGGATCTTACAGCACACTGGAACATATCGAGATCCAACATGACAGAAGCATTGTCCACACATCTTTCCTTTCCTTTTAAATTTTCTTTGGTGTCCATACTTACTTTCCTTTTCTTTTAAATTTTCTTTGTTGAATTGATGGGAAAGAGAGTCACAATGGTGGTACCGACCAATGTCTCCATGGGAGTGGATACTGGGTCGGAGTAAGAGTCCCAATGCCAATATAGACCGGTGTCACTCGATATCATTGCGGCTAGTAGGCCAAAATGATTCGATGCGGCCGATACTTAATAGGTATTGGCCTATACTATTAACCTAACCTTGCTTCTTATCACCGCGTATCCTTCTTATATTCTTACACTTTTTGTTAAATTCTCCTTCCACAAAAATAGCAACTGTCCTCGACTACTTATGATTGCGGTGCAATTTACTTCTAGAACTGCTACATGTTCAACTGCTTCTAATTAATTGATTACGCTATACATCTTGTTCCATACTTTGACAATTGAAGACCAATTCTTGTACTTTGAAGTGGTGTGTTACCTTTACAAGAAGGTATTGTTCCCTAATACACGCTCTCTGACTTCGGCCACAAGTTGACACCAGATCGTAAGAGACGTAGGAGAAACGTTGACAATAAGTAGGAAGAACAATGATAAGTGGGTCTACCTAAAGGAATCCACCTAAAGGAAGATCAAAAAGAGAAGAATTCCATCTTAATAAGAGTTCATTTTCACCCTTGATTTCCTTTTCTTACATTCTCATATAAAGGAAGATGCATACACATAACATCTCCCTAAAACGAATGCGAAGCAATGCATTCCATTACTTTTTCTAATGAAGGCTATGACACCAACTTGTAACTTCAAGAAATGAAGATAAACAACTTGTAACTCCCAAATGTTATGAAGAACCCAAAAATGTTACTTCAGAAACTTCTCGGCCGGTTGGAGACGTCCACGAGTTCGAGTTTATCGTGATATAAATAAAGATCGGTTACATTGAAAGTCACCGACACTCAATAGTCACTTGATAATTCAATCTTATGCATTCTCCCTAATTCGTTGAAGAATCTTGAATGGTCCATCAACTCTTGGTCTGAGTTTGCCATGACTATCACGCAAAAAGCTCTCTTTGTAAAGATGGATCCATACCAAGTCTCCTTCTTTGAATTCTACAAGTTTGCGATGTTAGCAACTTGGCGATACTTCTCATTTTGCTTGATGATACGAACTGTAGGCAACCCTAGAGGGGGAGGGAATAGGGATTATAGAATATAACACTAAATAATTGACGACCAATTATATTAAGGTGCAAGAGAAATCAGACGCTCGATGCATCCTGATCTCCTTTCTTGAAGACAATCCATTTTCGAAACCCACTTTGGCTTTTATCCACTAGTGACAAATAGTTTACAACACGAGCGTTGATCTGAAAACTCGTCAACTTCACACACTTGAGCTTTGATGCAAAGTGCTCAACGACTTCTACTTGAACAAGAAAGTTTGATCTCCTTGACTCTTGGAAGATATTAAGTTTACAATTCTTGATCACTCTAGCACAATGGTAACTGGAAATGGAAGGCTTTGGAGTAATAGATTTTTGGCCTCTTTGGTAGTTGGAAGATTTAATGCTCAAAGGGTTAAAAAATGAATGAAGGTTCAACACTTGCCTCAAATACAAAGGGCCAAAAGACATGCATTTAATACTAACCGCTGTTGTGCAGTTGGTATACCGTCGGTATATCGCTATGTATAATAACATCTAATTTTCTAACCGTTGGACTGCATTTAATGTGCCGAAACTAATCCAGACGGTATACCGGTCTGATAGATTTATGTGATTTGGGAAAGTTATGTATAAAAACTTGATTTCACCGGTATACCATCGGTATGCTGTGCGCAATATACCGCCAGCATGCCGTAAGCGGTATACCCTGGTATGTCGGTTGGCCAAGATTTTCTTAGGAAAAGTTTCTGTTTGAAACTGGACATTTACTAGTGTACCGCGAGCGGTGTACCGCCGGTGTACCACGAGCGGTATACCGTTGATATACCGGTCTGATACCACATTTTCCGACTTCGGTAAATAACTAACCTAGACTTTCTATTGCCAACCTCTCACTGAGTTACAAATATTCCTAAGACATATTAAAGACTCTTATACACAAAGAAATCCATCTTTTTCTGTATCTTGATACTTGTGTCTTTGAATGCGATATCCATTTTTTTGAAATACTTTTGAGTTGTGCGATAAGGATCCAATGCTTTATGCAATAAGTGTTAGTCTAAAAGCATAATACATACAAGTTTTGTTAATAATCAAAATCGAAGTAAAGAATGAGCCAATAATATTTTTCATTTTGATAATTGACAAAATTTGAACGGGTGCGGAGTAGCTCCCCCGTAATTTAGAAACTCCTCCTTAATGTGGCAATATCTCCCCTTTGTCATTTAGACAAAATGTGTTATAAACCACATAATGAGCTATAATGCATGATGATAGAAATCTTTGGAGAAAACATACATAGCATAGCCATTTGTAACAATAAAGGACGAGGCTTTAATATTTTAAGCAAGTCCCGTAGGACAAGAATATAGATTGTTTAAAACATACATAATCTTGTAGGACACATAACACAAGATTATAAGAAACATACCACAACCAAGGTTGTGAAAAGCGCTAGGCGGTAGGCGGGCGGGCACCTTCCGCCTAGCGCCTAGCCCACCTAGGCGGGTGCCTAGGCGGCCACCTAGATCTAGGCGGTTCAAAAGAATAAAAAGAATCCAAAAAATCTACTAAAAATTGCAGAAAAAAATCCATAAAGCCCCAAAACATGTATAGTCGGACGTCAACAGGACTAGGCGGACACTTAAGCGGGCATCGAGCGGACACCCGACGCCTAGCGCCTAGGCGCCGCCTAGGCGGCCGCCTTTTAGAACAGAGACCACAACGCACTTGAAAGAACCAACAAACTACTGGGACACATAACAACATAACATGACCACCATGATACTGGAACATCAAAACCCAAAGGTGTCATCAAAATACTAGAAAACACGCAACTGCTGCCAAAATGTTGCTATCTAAGCCGAGAACCGGAGAGAGTCACTGAGCTGGACTCGGAGGGTCATCTTCGTAGTCATCAGAGTCCACCTCCATAGTAGAGGAGTTAGGAGTGATGCCGTGCGGGACGATGCCATTGGGATAGAGAAACCCATATGCGTGATGATCGAGAAAACGAGGGCAGGGACAAGGGTATCACGAGCATAGGGTTTAACATCCCGTAAGCCAGTTGAGATCACGTGATGCATGTGATGTCGTTGATCTGCTTGACCACGAGCAGTAAGGTGGCCAAGTCCACAGATATACATGCGCAAGTCCTCGCACACGGCAACCATCTGAGTTTGAAAGAAATGGTGATCCACGGGAAGAAGAGAGGAGTGGGTTTGAGGGGTGAGTGGAGGAGGATCAGAAGGTGCAGTAGAAGATGAGGGCTGAGGGGTAGCAGGTGCTGGAGGATGGTTGGAAGTGGTGGCTGGATCGGCAGAAGGTTGGTCTCGGTGACGGGAGGCAGTAAGAGGCTTTGGTGGTGGCTCAGAGGGACACGAAAAAAAATCAACATAATTGGCTTCAATAATTGAAGTAATGAACATCATGTAGATCAGGGACCGACTGGCATTGGCCCTGGTTTCAATGAACTGGTTTCAATCATTACATTGATAATAGTTTCTGGAAGAGAGAATGGTACTTCGATAAATATATGAAACATGCATGACAATGCATCCAAAGTGACCGCATCATAATTTTCAGATTTTGGAATTACGGTGGTAGCATTGAGACAATGGAAATCATAGTAAAAGGGTTTTAAATCGATGGAAGAAATTTTGGGTAGACGGTTAGGGTGACATAATGTCTAGAAAATCTTTGGTAGAGATGTCATCAGAAAGATGGAGACAAAAACTGTCAACTAGCCCACCGCCATTGTTGGGGACTTTAAGGATTTTTCCAATCCTTGGGTTTGACAATAATTTTTTCTCCCAAACTATGGTAGAGAAACAACATTTGTTGGGGACAAGAGTGAGGTTGTCGTAAAATGCCCTAACGATGTTAGGTTATACATGGATCAGTGTTCTAAAATTTGCTATGTCGATTAGGTGCGAAGAAGGGACGCCTAGGCCGTCTAGGTGTCACCTAGGCGCCGAACAAGTATCTGACTTTTTTCCCTCCTACTCCTTGTAATAATTTATATAGTGTTATATCATAATGAAACATACTTAATAAAGAAATAATCAACATGTATTCTATCATTATCATGATTCATGAAGACATCATCAACATTAATTCACAATGAGTCACACTTAATAAAGCAATCACAATATCCATATTGCAAACTTGAAATTTTAATGTTCTAAATCCAAATCCAATCTTAAAATCCAAGCAACATATCCACGGTACAACTAAGCATAAAAAAGCATCAAACAATCTTAAAATTCGAACAACCGCAGAAGGCTCCTAGGAGCTGAACATGGTCGAATAGGGCCGAACAGGGCCGCACAAGTCGTACAAACACATATATTGCAAAATAAGGGGTTTCCGGTTCGACCTAGGGACACCTAGCGCCTAGGACGCCGAATAGACCGATTTTTAGAATACTGACAGGGATGGTCCTCTCTACCGGTCTGTCCTATTCAAAGCGGTGAAACAAGTAACAGTGGCCATGGAACATAGAAAAAATTATAGGTTTGCCGACGAAGATACGACGATGGCGAAACAAAGAAAATCAGTACTCAGATTGAGCCAATTATCGAAAATATGACCGACTAAAGTAGCCTTCCGGCATGGGAGGCGGGTTGAAAGACTCTGGGTCAACAATGCCTTGGTAGAACGAAGTGTCCTCGTGGATGATCTTGGTTCTCTTGATAGTGGATTTGGGAGCCATTGTTAGAGATAGTGAATGAAGTAAAAAAAATACAAGAGCATAGAGATTTAAATAGAATAGGAGAGAGAGAACAGTCATGACTCTTGGAGGAGAGGGTCGAACATAGTTGGGGGAGAGAACAGTCGTGACTCTTGGATGGAGAATATGGAAGGTTTGAGCTTTTGGAGAGGAGGAACGAGAGAAAATACCGAGGATTTTGAGAGAGTGAATTTGGCAGCTAGGAAGAGAAATAGGGTTTTAAGAAGTGACAAGTCGGATCCCTTAACGGGTATAGTGGCATAACCTATGAATGAACGACCCGAATCTGACAGATAGGATGTAGAACAGTATATGGTCGGTGTACCGCAGTATGCCGCAAGTATACCGTTGGTATGTCGCTGATATATCGATTACAAGTTTAAAAAAAATCAGAAAATGATAGAAATGTGTAGGAATGGGCCATGAAGTTGCATATTTAGCTCGGAAGAGAAGGTTCAAGGAGGCCAATTTCATGACGAATAAAGTTGAAGTGGTTATCGACAAGAAACTTGGTAAAAATATCAGCAAGTTGGTGTTCCATGTCAATTCTCTAAGCGAATATCACCTTTTTGATTATGATCTTGTAAAAAATGGTATGAAATCTCTTTATGTTTAATACGCGAATGACAAGTAGGATTTTTGGTGAGATTAATAGTGCTAGTGTTATCACATTTGATGATGACATTATGAGGAGATACCATAATCTACTAGTTTCTATATCATCTGAAGAATTTGCACACAACAACCGGTCACAATATATTCGGCTTCGGTAGTTGAAAGTGCAACTAATTTTTTTTTACTAAACCATGAATCAAGGATTTTCCAAAGAATTGACGTGTGTCACTAGTACTTTTCTGGTCAACTTTGCATTCGGCAAAATGCTCAACCGAATAGCCCAAAAGTTCAAAGGATAGGGTTTTGGGATACCAAAGTCCAACATTCAAAGCACACTTAAGATACCAAAGGATATACACTTAACGGCACAAAGATAAGGTTCCTTGGGATTTTCTTGAAAACAAGCACACATGCAAACACTAAACATAATATCAGGATTATTGACAGTTAAATAAAACAAGCTACCAATCATACCTATGTACTTGCAAATGTCAACCGATTTACAAGCTTCGTTGTCGTAACCATAAGAGTCCCATTAGACCTGGAGTTGTCCATTTTGAAGCTTTTGGGGAGGTCCTTGGTGTATTTGGCTTGGTTGATGAGAATTTCTTGTGAGCTTTGTTTTATTTGAAGTCCAAGAATGAAAGAGAGTTCTTCCATCATGCTTATTTTAAATTCTTGATGCATGTAAGTAGCAAACTCCTCACAAAATGATGTTAGCAGAACAAAAATGATATCATCTACGTAAATTTGTACTAATAACGAAGTGTCTTCGTGGGATTTGATGACACGAGTAATGTCAACTTTTCCTTTTGAGAAACCATGAGAAATCAATAATGAGCTTGTTTGAAGCCATAAAAAGTCTTATGAAGTTTGAAAACCTGATTTGGAAAACAAAAATCCTCAAAATCGAGAGGTTGTTCAACATAAATTTCCTCCTTGATAAAACCAGTAAAAAATGCACTCTTTTACATCCTTTGATAAAGTTTGAAATCTTAAAACATGCAAAAGCACAAAGCATACAAATAGATTCTAGACTTGCAACCGACGCATGTCTCCTGATAGTCGTTGCCTTCGATGTTAAAACCTTAGGCAACAAGTCGTGCTTTATTTCGTGTCACAATACCATCTTCACTAAGTTTGTTGCGAAAAAACTATTTAGTCCCAATAAATGGATAATTATTAGGCATATGGACTAAATTTCAAACTTGGTTTCTCTCAAATTGATCTATTTCTTATTGCATAGCAAGCATTTAAAATTCATCATTAAAATCATCTTTAACATTTTAGGCTCGATTTGAGAAATAAAAGCAACATTTGTACATTGATCTCTAATAGAGGAGCAACTGCTTACCTTGGTTGAAGGATCATCTATAATTTTGATCCTTAGGGTGATGAGTAGCAAACCTCAATTTCTTTGGTAAGCCGTTTGGAGGAGTATTGATGGTAGGAGAGGTTTTCGGTGTAGTGATATCTTCTACAATAGTGGGAGTATCCTTGTCTCCAAGAGTAAAATTTTCCAAGCCAATAGACACGTTAATAGTTTTAGAGACAGAAGAGTTAAGTTCATCAAAAGAAACATTTATGTATTCTTCAACCACTAGAGACATTTTATTAAAATCAGAGAAACATTTACTATGCATAGAATAACCAAGAAATATTCCTTTATTGATTTTTTTCATCAAACTTGCCTAGGTTATCCTTGGTATTCAAGATAAAAACATTTGCATTCAAAAACCTTGAAATACTCAATGGTGGGAATGTTTATCAAACCAAAGTTCATAAGGAGTTTTTTTTTTGAAATATGAACTAAAACTCTATTAACAATATAGCATGTCGTATCTACGGCTTTTGCATGAGGGGGGTTGTATTGATTTAACATTAGTCTAGCATATCTCAGAGAATCCTATTTTTCCTCTCCACAACACCATTTTGTTGTGTGGTCCTTGGATAAGCAAAATCATGACCAAAATCATTCTTAGCTCAAAAAGATTTGAAATCGGAATTGTCAAATTCTCCTCCATGATTACTTCTAATCTTGTTGATCATAAATCTTCTTTTATTTTGAACTCTTTTGCAGAAATTAACAAACTCATGAAAAAGTCATTTTTATTTGCAAGAAACATGACCCATGTAAATCTAGAAAAATCGTCCACCAAAACGATGCATATAATTTTCTACCATGACTAGCTACTCAATTAGGACCAAATAAATCCATATAAATGAGTTGAAGGGGTCTTGTAGTGCTCACCATGTTGGTAGATTTGAAGGAAGATTTTGTTAACTTACTCTTTTTATATTCCTCACAAATCATATCAATTTTGAAAGGTATGTATTGGAGACCTCTCACCAAGTTCTTGGAGGCGAGTCTAGCAATTGTGTCCATGTTGGTGTCTTCCAATCTCATGTGCCAAAGCCAAGTGTTATCTTTCTTAGCTACTAAACATCTATCACCATGGTTAGTATTCTCAAATTAATAATAAACATAGATGTTGTCCTCTTTTATGCCTTCATAGGTAACTTCACCATTAGATCTATCATAGATGTAGGAATTTTGTTTGACAAATTTACTCCATTATCCACATGATGACTAATACTAAGAAGACTATGTTTCAAATTTGTAACAAGACATACATTTTTAATGCAAGGATAAGGGGAAGAACCAATGTTATCATTTTCGGTGATGTACCCTCTCAAATTATTTTTCGAAGGAGACGTATCCTTCTTACTTCATCGATAGCGTTGCAAAAATGGTAGCATCTTCGGTCATATGGCACGAGCAACCAATATCGAGAATCCATTTGCTTCTAGCATGAGAACGAGGACACACCTACAACACAAGTTGAAAATGTAACATTTGGTACCCATGTCATAGGAGTTGGCAATTGAAAACTTAGGAGTAATGGTTTTTTGCCTCTTTGGTAGTTGGAAGATTTAATGCTCAAAGGGATAAAAAAAAGAATGAAGGTTCAACACTTGCCTTAAATACAATGAGCCAAAAAATATCCATTTAATGCCAACAACTGTTGTGCATGTGGTATACCGCTCTGCATAGTAACAGCTAGAAATTGCTAGTTTTCTAGCCGTTGGGATGCATTTAATGCGTCGAAAGTAATCCAGACAATATATCGATATGATGGATTTTTGTGATCTAGAAAGGCCTGTGTCAAAACTTGATTTCACCAGTATACCATCAGTATGCCGCGTACGGTATACTGTCGGTATACCGGTGGGATCAATTAGGATCACTCGAAAGGTTTTGATTGAAAGTGCTCATGTTTAGGAATATTGTCGACATGTCGTAAGCGGTATATTGTCGGTATGTCAGTTGGCCAAAATTTTCTTAGGCTATGGTTCTGTTTGAAACTGGGCATTTACTAGTGTACTACCGATATATAGATCTGAAACCACAGTTTCAGACTTTGGAAATAACTAACCTAGACTTTCTATTACCAACCACTCACTGAATTACAAATGTTCCTAAGACATATTACAGACTCTTATACACAGAGCAATCCATCTTCTTCTGTATCTTGATACTTTGGTCTTTGAATGTGATATCCGTTTTTTTGAAATACTTTTGAGTTGTGCAGTAATGATCCAATGCTTTATGCGATAAGTATTAGTTTAAAAAGCATAATACATACAAATTTTGTTAATAATCAAAATCGAAATAAAGAATGGGTCAACACGAACTTGTTCATGTAAGTCTTTGATGTACTTGGCTTATTCTCTAAAGTCCCTACTATAATTCTTAGTTGAAAGAAGAATAAGTCTAATGGACCAAATGGATTTTGTCTATATGCACTTCAAAGGGGTTTCTCCCAATAGTTTAGCTAGAATAACGATTGTATGCAAATTCAGCTTGAGGTAGAATTTGCCAATAAATGGTTTAAGAATATGATTCATTAACCTCTTGAAAGTACTTGGAGCATTAGAAGCTCCAATTGACATCACTCGCCATTCATGAGTTCGTCTCTTGTTTTGAAGAAGTCTTCCATTCATCACCTGGTCTCATACGTATTTGGTGGTAACCACTACGTAAGTCATTTTTTGAGAAAATAGAAGACCCGTGAAGTTGATCAAGCAAATCATCAAGACATGGAATAGGAAAACGGTATTTTATAGTAATTTTGTTTACTGCTCTACTATCCACACATGTGAAAGGAACCATCCTTTTTTTGGCACCAGCACAAGGCTCACGCAACAATCCTTTTGTTAATAGATCATCAACTTGCCGTTGTAGCTCTTTATTCTCCTTAGGACTCGTGCTATATGCTGGCTTATTGGGAAGAGCAATACCATGAACAAGATCAATACAATGTTGAATCTTCCTTATTGGTGAAGTGCAAGTGGAATCTCCTTGGGTACAATATCATAAAAAAAAAACACTTCAAGAAGAGACTTCAGTGCATGAGGAATATTATGAATTTGTATGTTATCTTCCAACAAAATAAGAGCATAAGCCTCTTTTATCCTTCAAATCATCATTGATATTCAGATTTTGAAAGAAAGTTGGTTCTCTCCCTTTAGAAGGCTTATGAATACTTTCAAGTCTGGAAGGCCCTAAGATAACTTTTACACCATCTTTGACAGAAGAGTATGTATTCTTGTGCCCATCATGAATTACCTTCCGATCATATTGCCAAGGGCGACCAAATAACAATTGACATGCATCTGCGGAAATGACATCACACCATACTTGATCATGGTAAGTTTTACCAATAGAAAATTCAACCAAACATCTTTTGTTAATTTTTACCTCGGTACCTTTTTGAAGCCAAAAAAGCTGGTAAGAATGTGGATGTTCCTCTACCTTGAGCAAATAGTTGTGAGAATGTATTCTCACAACTTCCTCTATCGATAATAATATTACACATCTTGTATGTGAGGTACATGGCATGCCCAAACTTGATATGAGACCCATGAGAGTTGATATGAAACCCATTAGACGATTGCCTCAGGCCCAAAATTTTAGAGGGCACAATTTTAAAAAAATACTATTTAATATATGTAAGCCCTCTTCTGAATAAAAATTCACCATGCTCATTCTAATTCTTTTAGTGCGCATAAAAAGATTTTTTTTGTTTATAGGATATCTAATTCCGTATACTAGAATACCAAGAGACAAGTCACTTAGTCAGACTAAAGATAATTTTTGATGCCGTCGCTGTCAATATCCTCTTCCCTTCGATCTAACAGCCTGACGCTCTAAATTTTCTCTACCCTTTCGTCGTTGTCAATCTCCTATGTCGATCTCTTTCTCTATTTCTTGGAGGTAATTGAACAACAGATCGCAAGTTACAATTTTATTCTTGAATCTAGATATCTAGGAATTCAGAGGAATGAGGACGTCATATATATATATATAGGGAGCGGATCAAAAGCCCCCCTTAGAAAGCCCCCCAAAAACCTCCCTCACTCTAATTCGTAATATTAATGTTAATATTAATATTAATATTAATGTTAATGTTAATATTAATGTTAATATTAATTTTAATGTTAATATTAATGTTAATTTTAGTATTTAATGTTAATATTAACATTAATATTAACATTAACATTAATATTAACATTAATATTAACATTAAATTGCGGATTAGAGTGAGGGGGGTTTTTGGGGGGCTTTCTAAGGGGGGCTTTTGATCCGCTTCCATATATATATATATATATATATATATATATATATATATACACACACACACACACACACACATACAAAATTTAAATTCACTTTAAGTGCTTGATTTCTTTCATAGACTTTTGTTTGTTCTGTTTCTTTTTGTAGATGCACTGATGTACAATTGTGCATATATCTATAATTTATTAGGTTGGAAACTTACAATATGAGGGTATATATGAACGAAACACTACAAACAATAACTTTGAGGGCACCAATTTTAGAGTTTGTCTCATGTCTCAGAATCTAAAGTCCGGCACTGGTACATCGTGTGTGGAAGATGTTATGACAAAGCCACCGATTTTTGTCAACATGAGAAGTATTCAAGGCACGTCGAATGACAAGTGCTTCGTCTTCATCACCATATGTACACTTTCATGAGGATCTTCACCAAAGATAGGTAGCAAATCTTCTAGAGTCTCCTCATCAAAGGCTTCCTCTAAAAGAGATACAATCTTTTTGTTGACAATTAATGACAATATGTCCAAGACCTTGACACTTGTAGCATTGAATTGGGGGGCGACTTGACTAGCAGCCTTCACAACTTTGGAAGATGAAGAATTACTAGAAGATGGCTTCTAAGTTGTAGGTTTTGAGGATTGAGAAGAACTCCCTTGGTTGTACTCTTTCCATGGCTTTGAAATCGAACATTTGAAGTATTTGTTAGCTTACAATCCTCCTTTTGACTTAAGTTGTCTCTCCACCTTTGTCACAAATATGGAAAAAAATTCACGATGTGTAATAAGGTTGAAGTTGCACAATATAAAAAATCTCCTCACGAAATCCACCAAGATAGCGACAGTAGTTTGTTCCTCCGGTTCGGCTACATGACAACGCATCATGAGATAATCAAACTCTTTTTTGTACTCCTCGACGGAGCGACGCTCTTGAGAGAAATGATGGAGCTTGAGGAAGGTATCTTGCAAATAATTCTAGGGTAAGAACTTCTTCTTGAGTTCTTTCTTCATTTTCTCCCATGATCTAATCTTTGTCTTCCCTTTATGAACTCCTGAAGTTTGAGTTGGTCCCACAAAACGGAAGTATGCTTCTAAAGTTTGATGACGATGATCTTAACCCAATGTTCTAAAAATCGGCCTGTTCAGTCGAGGCACTAGGCATCCCTAGGCCAAATTGAAAACTTCATGTTTGGCGGTATAATGCAGTTGTGTCTTTGTGCGGCCATGTTTGGACCTATTTGACGCTTAAGTGCCTTGTGCGGCCATGTTCGGATCTATTCGGTCTTGTAGAAGCTTTGCTATTGTTCATACAAAATGATAGTTTGATCCAATGTTTTCATTGTTGTAGTCTTGTAGAAGTGTTTGAATCATGTAATTGATAACAAGAGACGTTTAGAGATTAGAAAAATAGTAAATAGAACCTAAATTAGTTAATAAAAAAATTACTATATAAGCTGTTACAAGGGAATAGGAGAAGAGAACAAAAAAAATGCATGATACCTGTTAGGCGCCTAGGCGCTAGGCGTCCCTCCTCCGCACCGAACCCGTATAGCGAATTTTAGAACACTGTCTTGACCTCACTATCTTTAATTTAAGAACTTCTTTGTATTCAAAGACTCGCTCAATGGTGTTGGACCAATCTATGAGCTCATTGGGTTTGATGTGACCTTCAAGGTCTAGTATGTCGACTTTTAGATCAATATTTCTTCAACCTCTATAATCCCTTCCAAGGCGAGGGATTGCCTATTCATCACTTGACGCAAAAGCACAGTGTAAGGGGTTAAGGTCTTCCTCGACACGATCTGAAGCTTCATGCACCGAGACATGACGAACATCGTCACGTCGCAAGTCTCCATGCGCTCCAAAAGCTCTTGGAATAGTTCCACTTGCCTTTTTAATTCGTCCATTTCCACGTCCCTTACGTCATGCTCCCGAGCCGTGAGATAATCAACGTTGGCTTGTTGTCGGTGACGATTGACAATGATACCAAAGCTCTGATACCAAATTACACCGGATCATAGGAGACGTAGGCGAAACGTTGAAGATAAGTAGAAAGAACAATGATGGTGGGTCTACCTAAAGGAATCTACCTAAAGGAAGATCAAAAAGAGAAGAATTCTATTTCCATAAAGTTTCATTTTCACCATTCATTTCCTTTTCTTACATCCTCATGGTTACATAACATAAAGGAAGATGCATGCACATGATTGATTGAAGTGAAGGTTACATAAGTTCTTCTTCGCCCTAAAATGAATGCAAAGCAATGCATTCCATTATTCAATATTAATTATAATGAAGGTCACGACACCAATTTGTAACATCAAGAAATGAAGATACAACAACTTGTAACTCCCAAATGTTATGAAGCAACCAAAAACGTTACTCTGGAAGTTTCTCAGTGTCACAAATACCACCTCAGCACTCAACGGAGACATGATGGATCACAAAGTTGTGCAACCATTGGTGAATATATCCAATAACCTTTTGGTTAAGCTTCTTCAATCATCGTTATGTGACAATCCTCTGAAAGGCTTATGTATATCTTAGCAGATTAAGAGATTTTCCATCTTTGACCTCCAAATCGAGATATTTGATATTTGGCTTCCAATCATCTGGTTACTCACTGTAAGTGTGGCCATGCGAGTTGTGACTTGTTCCATTGTTTCCTAGATTAAGACACTTGATCCGGCTATCTGGCAGTAGCAACCCTATTCCAATTTCGCCAATCCGCTTTTGGCAAGAAATAAGCAGTTACTGTAGCAGTCGTATGGATGGGATGAAGGGGTACTACGACAGGCTGGTTCCTTTGCCGGGACATGAGACCTCCTTCTTATCCGAATGAGGAATAGCTTCCTTTAGTCTTGAATTTTTTTCTTGAAGTTCGGCTTCCATTTTTCCCTAGTAATTCTATATTCCTTTTTTCATTTCTTTCGAAATAATTCCTTTTCTTTTCCATCTACCATATTCTGGGGGACAACCAAATTCGGCACTAACATCTTCATCATATTTAGAACAACATGAATATCCAAGTTTGGATTTCTTTATATATTTATCCATTTGAATTTGGGCTTTTGCTTGTCCTCATGCTTCTTCCATAGTTTTCTTACATGCTCTTTTAAGCATTCCCGTAGTTTGAATATTACCACATATTTTATCGTATCTTTCTTTAATAATATTATTCTAAGGATAGGGAATCTTAGTAAAGAATCCATTTAGCCAAGAACCTTTTTGACTACTATTGTTTAGATGAAAGATCAGCCCAATATATTTGGCTACAAATTCATCCAACACGCAAATATCATATTGCTCATACTAAAAGATTAATTGCAAATATCATATGCAAATATAACAATAGCAAAGCACAAAGCAGATTACAATTGTAAATACCAAGGTATACATTGAAACCCACCTTCAATATGAAAGGAAAAAAAAAAAAACTGGACCGTCCAATTAATCTTTTAGTATGAGCAATATGATTGCAATGCCCATGGATCCCCTATCAAAAGATCCAATGTCTCCAACTACCAATAGGGAATACAACTGCGAACAAGACAACCAAGAACAAGAAGCCACAGGCTCTTTCACAATAATACAATCACTCACCTTGATCCCCTTGATTATTTCCTTCATTTCGTGTGAAGAATTTAGCCGTTCCTATGACCCTAACCCAAAATCTTTCTTGGGAAGCAAAAGAAATGCAAGAACTCTTGCTATTATCCTATTTAGTGGCTGCTGAAGATATCCTCATTTATGTACAAGAAACCCTAAGATCCCTTCTATATCCTCCACAAAAGACAAGATAATATACAAAGTACAAACTGTGGATAGTTAGTTGACTATCAGGTGACTGGAGTCTGGAGCTACACCAACAGGAACTCCTCCAATCTGCCGTTTTCAAAATGTGTCACAGGGTCGACTGTCAGGTGGTTAACTCTCAACTACTGGTACTTGATTCATTTTTCGTTCATGAATCCTGAAAGCTGGTATTTTCAGCCACAAGCAAAATGTGGTGCTGAGTCGAATACCCGTCGACCTCCTACGCCAAATTCACCAACCTATGCGCCTGCAAACCTGGTTGGCAGTTTGCGCATACCCGGAATGTGATATGGTGGAACCCTCTTCATGGATGGTTGGTGACATACTTTTATGGTTGAAGGTGTAAATCTCAACACACTGAAAAGCCTCGACCCACTGTAAGGGTATTTGACTTGTGTAGGCGTGTTAGAATACTTTTAAATATATATCCCTTATGGCAGAGACTTCAACAAAGCAATCTATTCATTCTTCTTCCCCAATTGTTTATATAGTTATTTTGACTGATTTTAATATTGATCTTATACGAATAATGCAGCCGGCTGCTGATGCTAAGTACTACGGAAATATTCAAGTGTACAACATATTGAAATCACGGGGAGCTAAAATTACTGTATGTGATATGAGCATTCCTGCCCTTTCTCTTTCAACCTGAGGGGAAAGAACTTTTTCATACCTTTTGTTTTCTTCAGAAAACAAGAAAGACTCCTATGACTGTTTCAAATCCCCGGGATGTGCCGGAGTATGAGGTGAACCCTGGGGAGCTTCAGTTCCGTAGAGGCGAGGACATCTTTAAGGCATGCTCAATTCTTTCACTACCATAATTTGTTAAATTTGTTTGGTTATGCTATCAGTGACAATTCATGATCACTTTCTGAATATCGCTATAGAAAACTTTACTTTTTGTGATTACTTATTACGATAATGTAACTTTCCAATATTATTACGTCGAAATTTGACTCTGGTATATACTGCAATTTTCAACCTCAGAAGTAGTATTTATGTTGCTAAACATCTTTGTCTGCATGCATATGTCGTCAAAAATATCCTAAGTTGGACAGTTCCCTGAAGCTGTGTGTGAGAACAGATTCATTAGTTTATGCTGTGTTCCAAATAAATGATGAGATAAGTTTTAAACTTTTAGTACTTTCACTTATGGTCGCAACGACGCCATATTAACCTTTCTTGCAGGTTGGGAGTGTCTCGTGATAGCATTCCAAGATTTTGTGAACTTGATGAGCCACATTACCATGAAATGGGGATTCAAAATGCGTGCCTCTATGCAAAGTTGAAGGTGGCTGTCAAGGATAAGACGTTCAAAAACCAATTTCATTTGGCTCAATTATGTCCCAACAAAGGCTAAATTTTGCTCAGTTAGAAGTGAGAGTCTGATATAATCTTAATTTTATTAGCTGCTAGACTGTGAGTAGACTAAAGGGACACAGATCGGGCAGTAAAAGAGAATGCATTAGATGCTAGGTTGTGAAGGGGGTACTCCTATGTAACTCAAATTCAAACACAGGATTTTTGTAGCCAACCCTGAAGATCTGCGTAAAAGCTTTGTACGTTGTTATGATTAACTGTTTTTTTATAGATGAAATAATGAATGCCATGTTTTTTTACAGTAGTTTATTCTGAACAATGTAGGAGTATGGATTTATGTAAAATCTTGGTAACATCTATCTTCTCTGTATACTGTTAACAGGGCACATATCAAGTGGCCAAGTGGAATGGGACAAAGGTTTCTCTGAAAGTACTGGAGAAAGATAGATATTCAGATCCTGATAGCATGTACTTGCTTACTCTTTATTTTTTACAATCTATTCTAGTTCTGCATAATAGTCCAATTGAGCTTATGTAGTCTTAACTCCTTTTTCCCTTGGACTTTGTCATTTAATCATTTTATAATTAACGACATCAAGTGATATTTTGATTGTTTGTCATAAAATGCTTAACATATTATATAGAGATGTGGTACAAGGCAACCTCTATTTGCAATTTTTTAGAATCATCTTCCTTGGAAGTCAACTTGAACACCATAGGTCCATAGATTAAAATATCCAACAACAACAACAAACCTTCTCCCACAGTTTTGGCGTCATCTGTAATAAGTTAATGTAGCCCTGGGATTAAATGTAATCATTTGTTTGGAACTTTTTCATTCGGGAATGCCATTCCTTCTCTCTGTAATGTGTCATGGAGATGAATGCAATTCCCAATAGCAATTTGTATCATCGTACCTCTTTGTCTAGACTCTTTAGTCTAGGGTAACTTGGAGGTTGCTCCGTGGTTGCATGAGTCTCCATGGTTGCATGAGCGTAAACTGCATAGCCAAAGGTAGGTCTTTTACCCGCCAACTGACCATCTAGGTTTTGTGGTATGGCCCTCTCATGCTCATAGAAAACTTGGCTAGGAATTTGGCACCAACTTAGAGGGTTGACGTCAAGTTGATAGCCAGTCATAAAAACTTTATCAAATCTTTATAGAGCATTCTTATGCTCCATAGCCAACCCCATTCCGATGGAGGCGGCCTGAATGATGATGATGGAGACGACGACGACAATGACTTGTTTGGAACTATTTCAGGTTAGTGTTCTGTAAAGGACATTAGAGTGTTTTTAGTCAAAAGCGATTATGATTTGGTATGCCATTTAATTATATAATCAAATAAAGTTATATAGGATGGTATTAGTGGTTCCTCATGATCTCAGAAAGTGCAAAAGAGGGCTGGACCTCTTTCTTATTTCCTAGGAATTCAAACATTTTCCTGGGGTCTATTTTTCGAAGAGTGATGACTAGTAAAGCATCTATCCTAAATGACACTTAGGGAATTTTCTGACCTTGGAGTTTCCCATGCTGTGTCCAGTCAGTCCTTCAGACTCAACTGTACTGCAGTTCATGTCCTGTCAACCATTTAACTTAATAATGGTTAATTCACAAAGAAAAATAGAAATCACAGAATCCTTGAAAATCTTGTTGAATTTATTAAGCTTACCAACTAGAGTTCTTGTGCCTACTCAATTTTGTACTTATCCAATCTTCCTATATGTTTATTTGAACTTTAGAGGCTCACAGACCTGTAAATGTGTCATTGATATCCTATAAATTTGAAGCTGCTGTAATTCTTTTCTATTTTCTTCTTCTATGTATTGCTTTATTTTTATTTATTTTATTTTTATATAATATTTTTGGAAAAGCTAGCATTGTATCAATTAATCGATTAAGCAGCAAGTACTTATATTCCTTTGTAAATATTCTGGACTGAGCGTGTATTGAAATCTCACATCTAGTCTTTATCCTTTGTAAATGAAGCAACAGATTCATATCCGCTGCAGTTACCTCTTCTTGCTTTTCTCCCTTCAGGCTGTTTACTACCTTAGTGCCACCTGGAAGTACATCTTTATCTTCCATCTCTTGAAGTGCTTTCTGTCAAACTTGCCGAGCTTCTCCAATTCTTCGTTCCTTGAAAACTCCTACCCCATAAGAATACAAAAAAGAGAGGAAGAAGCCTTTATCCCACATTTTTGGGCTAGCTATTCTTGGTCTATAATTTTGCTCCATAAATTGAAGTGCCTTTACCCATACCTTCCTTATTCAATTTAGGTTCAGGTTGTTGGGTTTGTAGCCTTTTGTTTTGGTTTTTAGTTCCACATCGGCTAGAAAGGAATGTGTATCTCTACATATATGAGTCTATTCTCTGTATGGAGATGCACATGTAGTGCACATGGGTGTGTGCCATGTGGGATTAATTATTAATGGTATAAAGGCTTAATCAACAATTAAGAAGCTGTAAGCTTTTTGCTCTTGGAAATTTATTTCCATGGAGCTAAGCTCCGTAGGAGCTTAGCGACTCGGACTCGGACTCGGACTCGGACTCGGACTCGGACTCGGACTCGGACTCGGGCTCAAGGGCTCATGAGGCGTAATGTGGCGTTTTGTTGGCGCACTTTGCACTTAGCATGTCAGCATCGTCGCTAGGCGCATAGTGCGCTTAAGTTGCGCTCGTTGCGCGAGCCACTTGCGCGACCACGTTGCGCGGCCCGTTACGCGAGCCCAGTTACGCTGGCCCAGTTACGCAGCCCAGTACGCAGTCCAGTACGCCCAGTACGCGTAGTGTGCGCAGCGTACGCAGTGTGCGTAGGGTGCGTAAAAGGGGCTGTGTGCGTATGGCTGGTTGCATATTAGAGCGGGAACGGTTGCAGCAGTTGCTGCACGTTCAGGAGTGGTTCTGCCACTACCCTGAAGTTCAGGCAACTGCTTGGCAACCGCCCCGTGGGCTATATATGCAGGTTCTCTCCTCTCTCAGAGGGGACTAGTAATCAGAATTCCAGGAAGAACAACTCTAAGTGTTCTTTAACACAACAGAGTAGTGAGCGTGTTCTTTAACACAAACACTAGTACTTTTTAGTACGCGTGGGTTCTGTTACTTCAAACAGAGAGAGAAGAGTAGAGCCATTGCCAGAGGAGTTCGCCGTCTTCCGAGGAGTCAGAAGAGCAGGAGTGTTCCAAGGTTTTCCGTCAACCTTGCTGGTTCCTGGAAGCTGTTCGCAGAGGGCGAATAAAGCTTTGAGCAACGGTGATAATTCACCCCAGCATTTCCATCTCTCGTCTGTCATTCTTCTGTTACCTTTAGCATTTTTGTCAGTATCTTCTTTTTAGAAGGCACTACTGCCAGTTTGCTACGATCACGAAAATCTCTTTAGATTATTCGTGTATTACGATATCTTTTTAGATCTCGTAATTTGCAGAATCCTTTTGGATCTCTGTTGCAAAACCTTCTTTAAGGAATTGCATTTGAAACGTTGTCTTTACAACTGTTTCATATTCTCAGTTTTCCATCGAAAAATTGTGCCCCGGCACTAACAATCTCAAAGCTTTATTGCTACGATGGAAAACATTAATGCTTCACTCCTAAACACTGACTTCTGTAAATTAGAGAAGTTTGATGGAGAGCATTATCAAGTCTGGAAGAGGAAGGTTTATCTCACTCTTCAACTCAGAGACGTGGATCACGTGCTTCTTGAAGAGGAACCTACCGTTCCAGATACTGGGTTTGCTGCCGCAATCTCTGCGGCTACTAAACTTCAGGCCAAGTGGAGAAGGGAAAATAGCATTTACAGGTTGCTTATCCTGAATGCTATGGAGGATTCCCTAGCAGAATCCTATTCTAAGAAGAATATCGCTAGAGACATATGGGAGTCTCTAGAAAAACTCTACGAAGAAGACAAGAACCGCAGTAAAATATTTGTGGTTGAAAAATATCACAAGTGGTTCTTTGAGGACGAAAAGTCTATGCTGTCGCAGGTAAAGGAGTTCCTGAAACTGCTACAGAAGCTGGAAGACGAGGCGATGCCCCCCCCCCCCCCGGACAAGTTTGTTGTTGGAGGGATTGTCTCAAAGCTCCCCCCTGGGTGGAGCAAGTTCTATGCAAACATGCATAGGAAGAAGTTGGAGATCACTCTTGAAGATCTCCTACAGGAAATCTATGTTGAGGACCAGATGCGGGCTCAACTGAAGGTGGACACACTGTCCAAGCAATTGGCTAATGCCAATCTTGTTCAGACCAAGGAACCAAAGGGAAAGCAGACAGCTTTCCACAGCAAGAAGAAGAACCCTGACAATCTAAAAGTCAAGGGAACTTCTATCAAAAAAAAGAAGCCAAAGTCAGAAATGCCTTGCTTCAAGTGTGGCAAGAAGGGCCACTTTAAGAATGAGTGTAAAGCAAAGACCAAGCAGTCAGAGCAAGGAGAGCCTAGTAAGGTATCTATGATCACTGACGTAGTTGCTATGATTGCATAGGTTGATGCAGTAAGGACTGTCTCTGACTGGTGGGTAGACACTGGAACTTCCTGCCATGTCTGCTCCAGTAAGGAGTGGTTCACCACCTATACACCTACTTCTGAAGTGGTTATGATGGCGAACCAAGCACAAGCTGAAGTGCTCGGGATCGGGACGGTGGTGTTGAAGCTGACTTCGGGGAAGTCTCTGACGCTTCAAGGCGTAAAGCACGTACCTGCTATCGCTAAGAACCTGGTCTCGGGAGGCCTACTCTGCAATGCAGGCCTCAGGATGGACATCAATGCTGGCCAGATGGTGATGTCTATCAAGGGAACATATTTCGGAAAAGCTTTTTATACCGAAGGAATGTTCAAGATTCAGCTTGTAAATCAGTCCAATATAATTAATGTAATTAATGAAGTCACTCATTCTGCTTATACTCTTGAGTTGTGGCATAATAGGTTAGGACATGTTCATTGTAAACGAATAAACAGAATGTCTAGTCTAGGACTTATCTCCAAATGTGGGGGTAAGGTAGAGAAATGTGAAGTTTGTGCTCAAATGAAGATCACAAGGAAACCCTTTCCTCGGGTTAATCGAAGTACAGATCTTCTGGAGTTGGTTCACTCCGATATCTGTGACTTCAAACAGTTCTCTACAAAGGTCGGGATGAAGTATTTCATAACCTTCATCGATGACTTCTCAAAGTATGCGTTCGTCTACTTGCTGAAGGCTAAAGACGAAGCATTCGAGAAGTTCAAGGAGTTCAGGGCCGAAGCTGAGCGGCAGACTGGACAACAACTCAAAAGGATAATAAGTGATCGAGGTGGGGAGTACAGGTCTCATGAATTCGCATCGTTCTGTAAGGAACATGGAATTGTCAATGAGACTACGGCTCCGTACTCTCCTCAATCAAACGGAGTAGCTGAGAGGAAGAACAGGACGTTGACAGAAATGATAAATTCAATGTTGTTGACTGCTGGCTTTCCTAAGTGCTACTGGGGAGAAGCTGCATTGACGGCCACTTTTATTCTAAATAGAGTGCCTCATGCAACTTCAGACGTTACTCCTCATGAACTCTGGTTCAAGGTCAGACCTAACTTGAATGTCATTCGAGTGTGGGGGTGTCTGGCGTATGTCAAGCTTCCAGATCTAAAGATTCAGAAGCTTGGGACAAGGACTACAAAGACGATCTTCTTGGGGTATGCCGAGAAGAGTGATGCTCGGAGATTTCTTGATATTGAGTCAAATCATATCATTGAATCTCGCGATGCAGAATATTTTGAAGACAAGTTTGCAAGGCACAAGAATATTGTTCTTCCGGATGTTCCGGAGAATAGTGAGGGTGCACAAGAAACTGAAGTCTTCAATGAAGATGTGGTCCAAGAAGATGTTGTTGAAACAACGGTTGAACCAGAACAAGCTGAGCCGTCAGCTAAGCGTGTGAGGAGGCCGAAGGACTTCGGAAGTGACTTTGTCACCTATCATGTGGAAGCAGATCCGCTTACCTATGATGAGGCGATGAAGACCAGAGACGCGGTTTTCTGGAAGGAGGCGATTGACAATGAAATTGATTCCATCACCTCAAATAACACTTGGGTGTTGGTTGATCTTCCTGAAGGAGCGAAACCCATCGGATGCAAATGGATCTTCAAGAAGAAGATGAAAGCAGACGGAACTATTGACAAGTTCAAGGCTAGGTTGGTAGCCAAGGGGTTTTCTCAGAAGCAGGAGATTGACTATTTTGACACGTATGCTCCAGTAGCCCGGATGACCACCATCAGAATGTTGATTGCTCTCGCAGCAATACATAAGATGGTGATACATCAGATGGATGTGAATACGGCTTTCCTAAATGGCGAGCTGACCGAAGAGATTTACATGCAACAGTCAGAGGGATTTGTCATCAGGGGTCTTGAAGGCAAAGTCTGCAAGTTGGTGAAATCCTTGTACGGTCTTAAACAGGCTCCCAAGATGTGGCATGAGAAATTTGACAAAGTTATAAGGTCAAATGGCTACATGGTCAGCGATACGGACAAGTGTGTTTACACGAAGTTCGCTGATGGAAGAGGTGTGATCGTTTGTCTGTACGTGGACGACATGCTTATCCTAGGTACGGATATTAGCTGTGTCACGGAGACAAAGAAATTCATCTCAAGCAAGTTCAGTATGAAGGACTTGGGGGAAGCTGATGTGATCTTAGGGATCAAGATCATCCGGACAGACACTGGACTAGCGCTGTCACAGTCTCATTATATTGAGAAAATGATCACTCGTTATGGGTATCGGGATCTTCCAGGGATCGATATGCCGTACAGATGTGATCTGAAGCTGAAGCCTAATTCAGGAGAAAGCATCAGGCAGCTGGAGTATGCAAGCGTAATGGGAAGTTTGATGTATGCTACTACTGCCACAAGGCCTGACATAGCTTTCGCCGTGGGAATGCTGAGTCGTTTCACGAGCAACCCAGGTGCTGAACACTGGAAAGCTATGAAACGGGTTATGAGATATCTCAAGAAGACTCAGACATATGCACTGTACTACAGCGGAGATCCGTCGGTAGTAGAAGGCTTCAGTGGTGCCAGTTGGTGCTCAGAGGTGGAGAGCGAGAGGTCCACAGGTGGATACATTTTCACAATGGGTGGAGCTGCTATATCGTGGAAGTCGAAGAAACAGACTATGCTCTCGCGGTCATCCATGGAATCTGAGTTCTTTGCACTAGATACCGCAGCCGAGGAAGCAGAATGGCTTCGGGAGCTCATGTATGATCTTCCATTGGTTGGTGCGCAAATACCGGCGATACCGATATACTGCGACAACCAGGCGACTGCGGCGGTGGCATCAAATGACCTCTTCAACGGGAAGAAGAGGACTGTGCGGTTGAAGCACAGGGCAGTACACGATCTTATCAAGAGAGGTTATTGCAGTGATTGATGTTCGGAGTCAGGAGAACCTGGCGGATCCGTTCACCAAGGGCCTCAAGCGCCAGCTGGTCAATGGCACAGCTTGTAAAATGGGCTTGAAGGCATTCTGATATTGTATTATTGTATTCCTACCATAAAGTTTTATGCTATTAGTTCAAAGATTTATCTACTAGGCATCTAGCTTTTGGTTCAAGGGAGGACCAATAATCGGAAGAATATCAGGAACGGTGGGTACATGTTCTATTGGGCATGGAGAGGTTACGGACCTATAACCACTGTTGTCTACTATTGTTTTCTGCGGAAAACCCTGTGGGAAGGTTGGCTTAATTGCCTTAATGAGTTCTCAGGCAGAGTGAATGCCTGGTGTGCTTTACAGGAGGCACGGTAGAGCAGCACTACAAGGAGTGAAACTCCATGCTACAGTGGGGTGACTCCACAATGAGGTTCCTATATGTGGGGTGCTGCCCAGGAATAGGATAAAGCCTCGGCTTTGTAGGCCAAGTCACAGCAGCGTAGCACCGCAAATAGGCAGTTAGCCTAATGCTGTATATTAAATATAAAGAGGGGTGTAGTCAGCACTACAGAGAGGAGGAGTTTCTCATGTTACAGTGGCACGACACCACCATGAGGTACCCGGTTAGGGATAAAGTCTCGGCCTTGCAAGCCATGTCGTTGCGGCGTAACACCGCAAAGCAGCCTAAGGCTTCATGCTGGGTAGTTTGGCACTACAAAGAGGCGGTTGCCTCATGCTACTGTAGTATGACACTACGATGAGGTTCCCGGTACGGGGTAAGGCCTCGGCTTTAAGCCATGTCATAGCGACGTAGCACCGCAAGGGAAGCGCAAAGCGCTTCATGCCATGTCTCTTTATAATGAACTCACCTATAGTGTATGACAGAGATATCAGGCCGTCTCTTGAGGGTAAACTTGTAGACACCCAAAATTATACACTGAAACCAGGCTGGCACAGGGCCTTTAATGTGTAGCCAGAAGCACATGTAACTACATTATGTGAGTGGAAAGAATTTCAGCTGTGATGCAGAATTCAAGGCTTAGTCCATTCTTGTATTATAGTTTGATTTTTGACCCATGCGGAAAAATTCAAGTCGTAAGCGACATCTCTCCTAATGCATGATGGACAGTTACTGTGGGGAACACTCGTACTCATATATATAGAGATATGTGGGGGATTGTTGGGTTTGTAGCCTTTTGTTTTGGTTTTTTAGTCCCACATCGGCTAGAAAGGAATGTGTATCTCTACATATATGAGTCTATTCTCTTTATGGAGATGCACATGTAGTGCACATGGGTGTGTGCCATGTGGGATTAATTATTAATGGTATAAAGGCTTAATCAACAATTAAGAAGCTGTAAGCTTTTTGCTCTTGGAAATTTATTTCCATGAGCGACTCGGACTCGGACTCGGACTCGGACTCGGACTCGGGCTCGGGCTCAAGGGCTCATGAGGCGTAATGTGGCGTTTTGTTGGCGCACTTTGCACTTAGCACGTCAGCATCGTCGCTAGGCGCATAGTGCGCTTAAGTTGCGCTCGTTGCGCGAGCCACTTGCGCGACCACGTTGCGCGGCCCGTTACGCGAGCCCAGTTACGCTGGCCCAGTTACGCAGCCCAGTACGCAGTCCAGTACGCCCAGTACGCGCAGTGTGCGCAGCGTACGCAGCGTGCGTAGAGTGCGCAGTGTGCGCAGCGTACGCAGTGTGCGTAATGTGCGTAGGGTGCGTAAAAGGGGCTGTGTGCGTATGGCTGGTTGCATATTAGAGCGGGAACGGTTGCAGCAGTTGCTGCACGTTCAGGAGTGGTTCTGCCACTACCCTGAAGTTCAGGCAACTGCTTGGCAACCGTCCCGTGGGCTATATATGCAGGTTCTCTCCTCTCTCAGAGGGGACTAGTAATCAGAATTCCAGGGAGAACAACTCTAAGTGTTCTTTAACATAACAGAGTAGTGAGCGTGTTCTTTAACACAAAACTAGTACTTTTTAGTACGCGTGGGTTCTGTTACTTCAAACAGAGAGAGAAGAGTAGAGCCATTGCCAGAGGAGTTCGCCGTCTTCCGAGGAGTCAGAAGAGCAGGAGTGTTCCAAGGTTTTCCGTCAACCTTGCTGGTTCCTGGAAGCTGTTCGCAGAGGGCGAATAAAGCTTTGAGCAACGGTGATAATTCACCCCAGCATTTCCATCTCTCGCCTGTCATTCTTCTGTTGCCTTTAGCATTTCTGTCAGTATCTTCTTTTTAGAAGGCACTACTGCCAGTTTGCTACGATCACGAAAATCTCTTTAGATTATTCGTGTATTACGATATCTTTTTAGATCTCGTAATTTGCAGAATCCTTTTGGATCTCTGTTGCAAAACCTTCTTTAAGGAATTGCATTTGAAACGTTGTCTTTACAACTGTTTCATATTCTCAGTTTTCCATCGAAAAATTGTGCCCCGGCACTAACACAGGTTGATGTACATTGTTGGCTATGTCAAATTAGTAATGATTTTGTATCAAAGTGGTTGCTTAATGTGGCTCTAGAGCATAGTTTTTAGAAGGCATGGCCTCTAACCTCGATTTGTCATATTTTGTTGCCACCATTTAATTCTTTTGTAGGTATGTGTTAGGATGCCATATGTGAAGGGGTATGTTAGTTTGACTTGATACACTTTAGTTCATTTTCTTAGCTCAAGTCTTTTGCTTAAACTGGCAAGCTAATAACTTCGTTTTAAACTTTCATTCACATGCCATATACTCTTTGTGGATCTGCATTTCTCAAATGCAGTCAAAAGATTATCTGTACTTTCTTATAATTCTTTTTCTTGCACACAATATTTTCTTCATTTCTATGCCTTTTCTTCACAGAAATTCTTTCAAGCAAGAGTTGACTCTATTGCAAAAGGTTCGCCATCCAAATGTCGTACAGTTTGTGGGAGCTGTCACCCAGAATATACCCATGATGATTATTTCTGAGTACCATCCAAAAGTAAGATACTTTTATCTTACAAACGTGAACATATAGTTGTCTCAATTAGCCTTTGTCAAGGCATTTTGGGATATCTGTAATCAGTGTTCATATCAGTTATTTGAATCTTTAATTTTCTGCCAGATTAATGCTTAACATGTTGGTTTTTAAGTTATAGGATATTCCCATTTTCCATGAGATGCAGGGTGATTTGGGGCTCTATCTTCAGAGAAAAGGACGTATGCAGATTCATAAGGCACTTAGATTTGCCCTTGATATTGCCAGGTATGTACTCTGCTTTTGTACAGTTGAAAATAAAAGAACTTTTGCTATGTGCCATTTATATTGTCTGAAACTTGTCATGCTGAGAAAAGTGAAGAACACCAGTTTTTATGTTTAAGGAACTTGTTTCTACTGTCAAATCCTGTAAGTTCGATCTAGATGTAAGTCAAGTTTGAAACAAATCAACAATATTGGTCTTATTAATGGATGATTTAAAAAAGCAATACAACTATGAATATATACAGATGGAGAGCGGATCCATATCCGTATAGAAGGAATCTGTATCCATATAGAAGAAGAAATCTAATCCTAAATCTAATCATATTTTAACACCCCGTCTTTCAAATTCATGATGGGTCAAATAACATGACTTTGTGCAATAGAAACTGAAAACGCAATGTGGGACGTGACTTTATAATAAAATATGCCAGCTGATAAATGGAGGTCACATGTGGTAGATAAATAGTGATTGCCAAAAAATGCTCACGGACGAAATGACAATCAATCTCAATGTGCTTTGCCTGTTCATGAAAAATAGGATTATTTGCAATTTGTATAGCACTCATGTTATCACAGTGAAGCGGGGTCCTGTAGGAGCAATGCCCATATTAGGGATCAGTCTCCGTACATGAACGATCTTCCTGGTAGTGGCAGCCATAGCTTTGTACTATGCCTCAATAGAAGAGCATGCAACAACGGCTTGTTTCTTACTTTACCATGAAATCAATGAATCATCAAGAAACAAACAGAATCCTGTAGTATGTCGTCTGGTGGTCGGATCTCCTGTCCAATCTGCATCAGAAAATGTTCGAAGCTGCAGAGTAGATGTAGAAGACATAAATAATGAGTGCGTAATTTAGCCCTGAAGATATCGGAGAATCCAGAGTAAGACACCATAGTGAGCTGATCGAGGATCGGAAATGAACCGGCTAACAACACTAACTGCATGAAAAATTTCTGGTCTTGTCACATAGAGATATACAAGTTGACCCACTACCCGTCTCTAGCGAGTAGGATCTGTGAGAGGTTTACCATCCGTGGGACGAAGCTTCACATGAAGCTCTAAAAGAGTATCAATTGTCTGGCTATCCAATAGACATGCAGATGAAATAATTTCTGAAGTATATTTCTGCTGAGAAACAAATATCTCCCTTTTACTATATGCTATCTTGAGTCCAAAAAAGTAGTGAAGATAGGCAAGGTTCTTCATTTGTAACTGCTGATGAAGGTACCTCTTAGTAGCTGCAATCCCTGCTGAATCATCGCCAGTCAAAATTATGTCATCCATATAGAGTAAGAGAAGAAGTCGCCCCTGAGGTGACTACCGCAAAAATATAATGATCTTGACAATACTGCTGAAAACCTGTCTCATGAATAGCACTCTGAAAACACTCTAACCAATCTCGGGGAGCTTGTTTGAGACCATAGATAGCACGACGAAGGCGACAAACATGTCCCGATAGAGTAGAGAGACATGGAGGGACCTACATATAGACAACCTCAAATAAAGAACTGTGAAAAAAGACATTCTTAGAGTGGCAACTGATGAACGACATCAACAACTAGTAATATATGAACTCTAGTCATCTGAGTAACATGGACAAATGTCTCATCATAGTCAATTTCATGCTCATGTGTAAAATCTTGGACAACAAGACGAGCCTTGTGTCGCTCAATGAATCCATCAGGTCGATACGTGACCTTGAAGACCCACGTGCAACTAACATATTGGACCTCGTTTGGGAGTAGAACGATCGACATCTCAAGTACATGTCTGTTGAAATGCTTGAAACTCCTCTGCCATAGCCTCTCGTCACTCAAGATATTGAACAACCTCTTGATAAGAATTGTAATCTCGTGTAGTATGGATAGCAGTAAGAAAGAAATGGAACTGTGTAGAATATGAGACTAAGGTAGCAAAATCAAATTTATCCGGTGGACCAAAACAATCGGGAGTAAAACGAGCATGAGGTCGATGAGTACGTTGGGACTGATGGAGAGGTTGTGGTGGAAGTGTTGATGGTGAAGAAGATGGTGTAGCGGAGGCTGCTGGAATATGTAGAGGATCTTCATGAGGCAACGACAGAGGCATCGCAGGAGGGCTTGTACCAGGAGAGGGGAGCAAAGGAGTATGATTAATAGAAACACTAGATGATAGAGCTGGGAGCACAAGAAATGAACATTCGGAGGTTGGATGGTGAAATAAGGAGTCCTCTAAAAATGTGACATGGCGAGATATACGAAAACGATGAGCCAAAGGATTATAACAACGGTATCCCTTGTGCTCGAAATTAAAACTGAGTAAGACACTTGGCTCATCGGGCTGTCAACTTCGTGCGCTCAATCAAAGGAAAAAGAACAAGACAAGTGCACCAATAAAATGCGAAGAATACTGTAATATGGGGGACACGAAAAAAAAGACTCTCATAAGGTATCCAGCCAAACAAAACAGAGGAAAGAGTGATATTGATAAGATTAACAGAGGTAAGAATGACCTCTGCCCAAAAGGAACATAAGAGGATAACAAGAGAGCACGAACAGTATCAAGAATATTGCGATGTTTGCGCTCAGCTACCCCATTCTGTTCATGAATGTAAGGACAAGACCGTTGAAAAGAGTGCTGTGAGATTGCAAGATAGATCTTATTGTCGTAGAGAGATACGAGCACGATCAGAGCAAAAAATCTTAATCCTAGTATAGAATTGAGTATGTATCATAGTAGTAAGCATCCTATAAATATTAGGGAGTTCGGAACGGTGAGACAAGATATATCCAAGTAAACGAGTGTAATCATCAATAAAACTCACGTAGTAGAGAAAACCATTCATAAATGGGCTAGGAGCCGGTCCCCAAATGTCAGAATGAACCAATTCAAAAACACTACTGGATTTAGATAAACTCTTAGAAAAATGTAAGACTAAGTGTTTTACCAACTTACAGCCCGTACATGTGGATAGAGAAGGAAAAAAACCGCGCCCAAGGACTCCATTATGGAATAAATTCTTTAGACAAAGCTCTGAAATATGACGTAAACTTCTGTGCCATTAGTCGGTAGCAGACATGATGATAGCAGAATGACTAGAACTCAAAGGTCGATATTATGGAAGGTCAAGATGATGGAAGATGAAGAAACTCTAAGTGGTACAACTGTCCCTTCCTACGAGTATGACCAATCATCTGGCCCGTACGAGAATTATTCACAGAACATGTGAGGGAATAAAAAATAACAATAAACCCACTCTCACAAAGGCTACTAACTGATATGAGGTGTAAAGTAAGATGAAGAACATGTAAAACAAAAGGAAGACTCAAAGTATCAGAAATAATATAGGCAGATTGATTGATGACCAGCTGTGTAAAGAGGGAAAGTGGGATGGTAAAGTTGTAATACTAGATAAGATATTAATGTCAGAAGTTATATGATGAGAAGCACCCGAGTCTAATATCCAAGAAGTAGATGTACCAGTAGAGGCAGATCAGAGAAGCCAACAAAGACATGATGACGCTGGAGCTCTAACTGAGTAAGACGGTCCTGAATATCTACCGATATCTGCGTACTATCAACAATGTGAGCATGTGGTACCAGAGAGCGAGTCGAGGAGGAATCTTTCATCACTAGCAAAAAATAGTTATCCATTGAGTGACCAGACTTCCTGCAATAGGTACATAGCGACTAGATCACTGACGAGCATAGCATGTGGTTGCAAAATGATCAGGTTTCCTGCAATGGGTACATAGAGGACAAGGAGATGTTCTGGAGGTAGGAGCACGAGCCTTCTCGGAAGTGGAATTAGGAAGGAAATTTCGGAGCTGCATTTTTTTTAACAAATCAACAAAATTGACTTTTTCTTCTTTGTACCGGTAGGTACTAGAATATGGTGATTGGTTACACGAAATTGATAAGATATTTTGGCTATAGTTTATTAGAATTGCACCACAAGAGCTTTGTAATTCTGAACTGGAGCTTTTGTATTGAAACAAAGCAATGCAACTACTTTTGTCACAACCAAGGAACTTCGAGAGTTGCACATGGCTATCGCTCCTTTCCCTTTGCTGTTTCTGTATATAGCTCCGATAGCCAAAAGATGTCACGTCCCGATTCGACAAACCGTTTGTCCTCGTTCCCATTATGACGAATTGATCGTCCTCGCTAAGGCGTAATACTTTACGAGTCTGGAGTTGTACTTGTCAAGACAAGAACGTTACATTTGATCATTTTATTGAAGCACCAAGTTGAAATTTCACAAACCACATCAGAATTGAACACGCAGTTTAGGAAGATAGAAATATGCTTTTCATTGATAGCATGCAACGAAGTGCAAGTCATATTACATTGGATATGCCATTGCAGCTACATTGATTGAAACAAAAGAAATATACTCGACGAGCTGTCTGAACTAACAATTGTCGTTCCATACATTCGCCCTTTTATACATTGAAAGCCTCTGATGAATTGGCTTCAAAATACTTTAGAATAGGAAAAGCTTCAAAACGCCTCTCCGAACTTCAGCTTTGGCTTAGCGACGTGCACCTCCAGAGTCCCCGTCACCTGTGGGATTGAGGATTAGTACACTTGGAAATGCACTAGTGAGCGGGACGAACCCACTCGTCTAAACGGACTCTGATTGTTAAGGTAGACATGCATTGGAGTTTTCTTTCTATTTAGAACAAAATGAATTCAGTTCATATTGATAGCCTTCTATTTGAAACAGTAAGAGCATACAGTGAAACATAACAATTTTTTTCAATTCTTATCACGGTCGTGCTCGTCCCTGCATAATACACAGATAATATTTATACCTGCATAAGACAATGAGCATGGTACTATCTTATATGTGCGGTCATTGATGCTATGCACCACGAGGAACTTTTATATGTCATTGCAATGTGCCATATCAGTTTGGGTTGCAAGCCCAATTGGAGGTCCCGTAATGTCCCGCGCCGAAGCACGATTTTATATGTTCCCCCTAGGTCGATACGGTTCCGATGCCTTGGATACCGTTTCGAAGAAAGTTAAACTTGTGCACAAGTTGTCCATGACCATGCCAATACGTGAACGGTTTAATATATAAAACAGGTTGCATAGCGTGGACAGTATTGAGCATCATCATCATGTTTTTCCAACTCATGCAACGAATCATTTTTTTCAAAGTCGTACTTCCGATTTAGCGTCCCGTAGGCACCAAATTTCCCAAGGCACCAAATTTTCCAAGGCACTGTATGCCGCAACAAACGTTTCATCATTTTATTTTGCAGATCGTGAAATAGTCTCTCTTTTGTAGAACCATAAACTTTCTCATTTTGGTGCGAAACTTATATTTTCAAAGTAAATTACTCTAAATCGATACATTTTTTCTGAGTTCTTGATCTTAGTGGATTGGCATGCATTTAACTTGGTATCGTCGATTTGAATAAGTTCGAGGTAAAAGAATTTTGTTTGCAGGGAGTAGAAAAGAAGGGGCCGAACCACCCACCAAGTATTTGATCGGGCCGAAAGTCGAAGCGCTTCGCAACGTTTAAGCTTCAGTTACACGAGCTCCTGCAATGACACCAACACTTAGTCAGAATTCCTTCTTTAAATCCTTCGTTTCGAAATTCGTAGAATGTATTCCGAAATCGACGCGAAAACACATTTATCAAAATCAAGCAGCGAAAACCCAAGAAAACTATACAACAGTTCGGTCCTGTCGAAAGGACTCTTATATAGAGCTCACTCGTCGAGACGCAGCCTGCTGCATCTAGGGCTTATTCCAACAGAAGCCGTTCCATTAGTTGGATCGATTCTCGTAACATTCGTCCAAATCGATTTGATCGATGCCGCAAGGTGTTATTGTTTACTAAGCTCAGCGACCGAATCAGATGGCCATCTAAGTTTCCGACCGATCTGACTCGGCGCAAGCATATTACGAAGCCCACCGCCTTTCGGAAGCGGGACACTACATAGTATACCACTAAGAAAAAATTGTCCCGAAACTTAAGAACAAGGTCTGACCTTAAATTAGGCAAACAACGAAGGGTACTTCTCCTTCATCTCTGCCTCCATTTTCCATGTCGACTCTTCAACTGAATGGTTCCGCCAAAGCACGCGGACCAAGAACATCGACCGATTTGGCAATATCTTCTCCTTACGGTCCACAATTTGAGTAGGCTCCTCCGAGTAAGACAAGTCAGCACGTAGCTTCAACTGATCGAAGCTAACCACGTGATTTGGATCGTGCACGTATTTTCGAAGTTGTGAAACGTGGAAAACATCGTGCACTTCAGCCAAGGCAGGAGGTAGTGCGATCCGATAAGCAACAGTTGCAACTCGCTCGAGGATCTCGAAAGGACCTACAAATTTAGGCTCAATTTGGCTTTAACGCCGAACCGTATCACGCCACGCATGGGCGTTACTTTCAAAAATACATGGTCCCCGACCAAAAATTCTAGCGGTCGTCGACGAAGATCTGCGTAGCTTTTTTGTCGACTTTGCGCTATCTCGGATCAAGCGGACTTTTTCGACGGCCTGCTCCACCAGTTCCGGTCCGAGCACTTGTCGCTCTCTGACTTCATCCCAGCATATTGGCGACTGGCACTTCCTCTCGTAGAGTGCTTCATACGGAGCCATCTGAATGCTCGACTGATAACTGTTGTTATACGCAAACTCCGTAAGCGACAAATGCGTATCCTAACTAGTCTTTAGATCTATCGCACACAGACGCAACATATCCTCTAAGATTTGATTCACTCTCCCCGTCTGTCCGTCTGTTTGGGGGTGGTATGAAGTACTAAAATTCAGTTTGGTCCCCATCGCAGCTTGCAAGCTCGTCCAGAAATGCGATAGAAATCGTTCGTCTCTGTCCGAAATTATTGTGGCCGGTACACCGTGCAGTCGAACAATCTCGTCGATATAGATTTGCGCTAACCGATCGACGCTCCATGCTACTTTAATTGCGATGAAGTGAGCCGACTTGGTAAATCTATCAACAATGACCCAAATTGCATCATTCTCCCGCGGCGTCTTCGGAAATTCCACAATGAAATCCATCGAGATATTGTCCCACTTCCATTCGGGAATGGCGAGGTTCTGCAGCTCCCCGCCTGGGCTTTGGTGTTCTGCCTTCACTTGCTGACACGCCATGCACTGCGACACGAAAGTAGCTACGTCTTTCTTTATGCCGTGCCACCAAAAGTTTGTGCGCAAGTCCTTGTACATCTTGGTGCTCCCAGGATGTAACGAGTACTTCGCATAATGTGCCTCTGTCAGATTTTTTTTTTGAGTTCGACAGTTTCAGGAATGCAAAGCCTTCCTTTTAATCGCATTGTCCCGTCTCCGTCTTCCGCAAAGTCGGTCGCCCTTCCTGTTGAAATCAGCTTGTGCATCTTCTTCAGGAATGAATCGTCTTTCTGTGCGGTCTTTATTTTGCTAAGCAGGTTCGGCCCAATCTTCAACTGAGCTAGGTGCAGATATCGATGCTCAATTCCGAATTCGATACCCATCGTTTCAAGGTCTCGCCATATCTCATTATTTAGGGCCAGTGATCCCATAAGCATTCTGCTTAGTGCGTCGGCTACGACGTTTCCTTTGTCCGGCGTATACTCGATCGTTAGCTCGTATTCTTTTATGAGTTCGAGCCAATGTCGCTGCCGTAAGTTGAGTTCTCGCTAGGTAAATAAGTATTTGAGACTCTTATGATCCGTATAGATCCTAGAAGCCACACCATAGAGGTAGTGTCGCTAGAGTTTCAATGCGAACACAATCGCCGCCAATTCCAGATCGTGCGTCGGATAGTTCTTCTCGGGCTGCTTCAACTGCCTTGAAGCATAGGAGATGACTTTGTCGTTCTGCATGAGCACGCACTCTAGGCCAGTTTCCGATGCGTCGCTAAATATCTGAAACCCTTCTAGTCCATCCGGAAGTGCAAGGATTGGAGCTGAGACGAGTCGTTGCTTCAACTCTTGAAAGCTGGATTCATAGTCGTTACTCTATTCGAATACGACTCCCTTCTGGGTGAGGCGAGTCAGAGGCGGTGCTAGTTTTGAAAAGCTTCGCACGAATATTCGGTAGTAGCCTGCTAAGCCCAGGAAACTCCGAATATCGCTAGCCGAGGTAGGTCGTTTCCAATCTACCACCGCTTCTATTTTCTTTGGGTCTACTGCGACACCTTCGACAGAGATTACGTGTCCGAGAAACGTCACGCTACTCATCCAGAACTCGCACTTACTCCGCTTTGTATATAATTTATTTTCATGCAAGGTCTGCAGCACCGTCTTCAGGTGCTCCGTGTGCTCTTCGTGAGTTTTCGAGTAGATAAGGATATCTTCGATGAACACGACTACAAATTTGTCAATTTGGGGTCGGAAGACTTGGTTCATCAAATCCATGAAAGCGGCTGGAGCATTTGTCAAACTGAACGGCATGACTAGGAATTCATGATGACCATATCGAGTGCGGAAGGCAGACTTCGATATGTCATCGGACTTGATCTTCAACTGATGGTAGCCTGAACGAAGATTGATTTTTGAAAATATTGACGCGCCTTACAGTTGGTCAAACAAGTCATCAATTTGTGGCAATGGATACTTGTTCCGCACGGTCGCCTTACTGAGTTCGCGATAATCGATGCATAGCCGCATCGATCCATCCTTCTTTTTCACGAATAGCACGGGAGTTCCCCACGGAGAGACGCTAGGGCGAATAAATCTGCGGTCTAGCAACTCTTGTAATTGCACCTTCAGCTCCTTCAGTTCTGCTGGAGCCATTCGGTAAGGTACTTTTGATATCGGTCGTGTATCCGGGAAGGTATCAATGCTGAATTCTATTTCTCGATCCGGCGGCATCTCTGGCATTTCGTCTGAAAAAACGTCAGAAAAATCTGCTACAACATCAGTCTGCACCGTGTTTGCATTATCCTTCCTTGCATCTCAAACTGATGCCAAATATCCCGCACAGCCGAAACGTATCATACGCCTCGCCGAAATTGCTGATATCACCATGGCCGTCTTCGAGACCGTACCACACGAATATGAGAACTCTGTTTCGCAAGGAAGACGAAACACAACTCTCTTCTTCGTGCACTCGATCGATGCATGGCAAGCGCCCAACCAATCCATACGCAAAATTATGTCGTACTCTTTGATGTCTAGTACGACGACTTCCAAGGACAGATTGCTTCTCCCGATGCAAATGTGGCTATTCCTACAAATAAAGTTTACAGGCATATCGACTCTTGATGGAGTGCTAACGTTAATGTTCATATCTAGTGATTGCATGGCTATTTTATTTTCTTTAGCAAAGTCGGCAGACATAAAACTATGTGTCGCACCCGAATCGAATAGTACTCGAGCAGGTATATTTTTATAAAGTAATATACCTGTTACAACAGTATCGGACTCGAACGTCTCATCCCGAGTCAATGCGTAGACTCGGCCTTGCGCTCCATGGCGTTGATTCGGTGGGTTCACTGGTCCCGCATTTGCGCCTTAGAGTGTAGGCGCTCTATACTGATTTGGAACATTCCTTGGTGGGTTGTGTTGATTCGAATTATTTCTTGGACAGTTTGGCAGTGAATGGCCTCTCCCGCCACATTCATTACATTTCCTAAAGAAACAATTGTCCTTGTTGCCGCAGTTCTTGTAATATAATCCAGAATGGAAACGCCGATTCTCAAACGTATTTGGACGCTTTGCCTCTCCCGATCCTCCAGCGTCGTTAGGACGCTTGTTGAAATTGCTGCGGACGACAGGCACGGCTCGTTGTGACATACGGCCAAAAATACGCTTACTATCAAGAGCGGCATCATAGGATTCGTGATAGGTTTGGCACCTTTGATTCATGACGTCCCTTCGCAGTTTGTCATTCAGACCTTGTTGAAAACGTTCGCACCGGGCTTCCTTGTTGGGCAGAAAGGTGCCGGCGAACTTTGCTAGTTTTGAGAAGTTCGAGTCGTAATCGTCGACTGACATATTCTCGTGTCTCAACATCATGAACTCGTCTTCTTTTTGATGACGGACAGCGCGAGGAACGTACTACTCAAGAAAGGCTGTCTTGAATATTTTCCAGGAAATCTTGGTGTTGGGATCGGTTTCGTAGATTTCCTGTTTCTTAGCCGTTCACCAGTCGTAAGCTCTCAGTTGCAGTTTTAAGGCCGCACATGCTACCCTCTGAGACCCTTCGATGCAGAGAAGGTTAAATAAGTCCTCAATCTCCGCGAGCCATCCCACAATCACATCAGGCTCTGCTCGATCATTAAACTTCGGCGGGTTCATCTTGTGGAACTCCGTTGCTTTGAACAAGGAAGAAGAGTTCATCGTTTGTGGTTGAACTTCTTTCTCGACTTCCTCTTGAACATCTTACCTCTCTTCGGATATCACGACCGTTGCTTTGGTGTTGCCTACCATATTGCTTACAATTTGCGTTAGGTCTTCCATTTGCTTCTGCTGCACACCAAATTGGGCTTTGATTTGCATCTGAAGCTGTTGTTGCTGCAGCTCCATCAACTACATCATTTTCTCCATTGTAGTCTTGCTAGGGCTAGCGTCCTTCGAACTCGACGAACTATCCAAATCGTTGGTTGTTGTGCCGGGATTATTTTTATTTTTCTTAGTCATTCCTACAAAACAAAGTAAACCGTTAGTATTTTACAAAATATCTAAGGGCTTACCTGTATGGAACTTTTATTTCACGCAGCATGTCGACAAGCATTCAATCGAGTAATCGCAACCAACATTCCAAACAAAACATTTCTCGAAAATTCGAGAAAACATAACTGTGCTTTGATACCAATTTGTTACGTCCCGATTCGACCAACCGTTCGTTCCCGTTCCCATTATGTCGAATCGATCGTACTCGCTAAGAAGTGCTGCTGTACGAGTCTGGAGTTGTACTCGTACAAGGTTAGAACGTTACATTTGATCATTTTATTGAAACACCAAGTTGAAACTTCACAAACCACATCAGAATTGAACACGCAATTTAGGAAGATAAAAATATGTTTTTCATTGATAGCATGCAACGAAGTGCAAGTCATATTACATTGGATATGCCATTGCGACTACATTGATTGAAACAAAAGAAATATACTCGACAAGCTGTCTGAACTAACACTTGTCGTTCCATACATTCGCCCTTTTATACATTGAAAGCCTTTGATGAATTGGCTTCAAAATACTTCAGAATATGAAGAGCTTCAAAATGCCTCTCCGAACTTTAGCTTTGGCTTAGCGACGTACACCCTCAAAGTCCTCGTCACCTGTGGGATTGAGTATTAGTACACTTGGAAATGCACTAGTGAGCGGGACGAACCCACTCGTCTAAACCGACTCTGATTGTTAAGGTAGGCATGCATTGGAGTTTTCTTTCTATTTAGAACTAAATGAATTCAATTCATATTGATAGCATTCCATTTGAAACAGTAAGAGCATACAGTGAAATATAACAATTTTTTTTTCAATTCTTACCACGGCCGTGCTCGTCCCTGTATAATACAGAGATAATATTTATACCTGCATAAGACAATAGATGAGCATGCTACTATTTTATATGTGCGGTCAATGATGCTATGCACCACGAGGGACTTTTATATGTCATTGCGATGTGCCTTATCAATTTGGGTTGCAAGCCCAACTGGAGGTCCCGCAATGTCCTGCGCTGAAGCATGATTTTATATGTTCCCCCTAGGTCGATACTGTTCTGATGCCCCGGATACCGTTTCGAGGAAAGTTAAACTTGTGCACAAGTTGTCCATGACCATGCCAATGCGTGAACATTTTAATCATAGTTCGCAGTATCGGCCGATACCGATCCGATACGGCCGATACCGATCCGATACTGTCAATACCGATACGGTTTAGCATGTCCCGATTCGATACCGATCGATACCCAATCCTGACCGATATCGACATTTGGGATCTCTTTTTCAGTCAATTAGGCAAAAAAAAATTGAATGGAAAAGAGTAATCAGGAAGGGTGTAAAAACATAGTAAAGTTGTAAAAGCATGTAAAAGAAGAAAACTTATCAATCGCATGTAAACCAATCGGCAACGATGGTTATTATTTCATTCAATTTCAAAACTACTAAGAAATAATAGTAGAAATACTTAAAATTATGCCTAAATAGATAAAATATATTTTCTAAAATATTAATAATTTATTAACAATTGTTTGTTTTCTGATAACAAAAATCCGATACTCCGATCAGATACCGTTGATCCCGATACTCATAGGAATGGTCCGATACCGATTTTGATACAGATATTGCGAACCTTGGGTTTAATATATAAAACAGGTTGCATAGCGTGGACAGTATTGAGCAGCATCATCATGTTTTTTCAACTCATGCAACGAATCATTTTTCCCAAAGCCGTACTTCCGATTTGGCGTCCCGTAGGCACCAAATTTTTCGAGACACCGTATGCCGCAACCAACGTTTCATCATTTTATTTTGCAGATCGTGAAATAGTCTCTCTTTTCTAGAACCTTAAACTTTCTCATTTTGGTGCGAAACTTATATTTTCAGAGTAAATTACTCTAAATCGATACATTTTTTTCGAGTTCTTAATCTTAGTGGATTGACATGCATTTAACTTGACATCGTCGATTTGAATAAGTTCGAGGCAAAAGAATTTCGTTTGCGGGAAGGAGTAGAAAAGAAGGGGCCGAACCACCCACCAAGTATTTGTTCGGACCAAAAGTCGAAGCACTTCGCAACGTTTAAGTTTCAGTTACGCGAGCTCCTGCAATGGCACCAACACTTAGTCAGAATTCCTTCTTTAAATACTTTGTTTCGAAATTTGTAGAATGCATTCAGAAATCGACGCGAAAACACATTCATCAAAATCAAGTAACGAAAACCCAAGAAAACAATACAACAGTCCGGTCCCATCGAAGGAACCCTTAGAGTTCACTCGCCGAGACGTAGCCTGCTGCATCTAGGACTTATTCCAATAGAAGCCGTTCCATTAGTTGGATCGATTCTCGTAGCATTCGTCCAAATCGATTTGATCGATGCCGCAAGGTGTTATCGTTTACCAAGCTCAGCGATCGAGTCAGATGGTCTCTAAGTTCCCGACCGATCTGACTCGGCGCAAGCATATTACGAAGTCCGCTGCCTATCGGAAGCGGGGCACTACAAAAGAAAACGAGCCAAAAATACACAAATCAAACCAATCCAACATCCAGTAACCCGGTTAAGAACCCAGCTCTTTGAGCTTTTCTCTGTTTGTGCTGATGACTCTTGCTTCTCTGCTTCTCCTTCGGCTTAGATCGATCGCTTCGATGAGTCCAAGGACAACGAAGAAGACGAAGCCGCTATTGATGGAGGACTCGTTTCTCTCTCCCTCTCTCTTTTGAAGGACGAACGGCTATCAATGGCTAACGGAGATGATGAAGCGGTTGGATCTCTTTGAAGAACCTAGGATTTAAAAATTCTAGGCTATGAAGCCATGAAACAAATCAACAATATTAATTTTATTAATGGATGTTTTAAAAAGCAATACAACTTTGATATATATACATGGAGAATGGATCCATATCCGTATAGGAGAAGGAATCTGTTCCATATGGGAGAAGAAAATCTAATCCTAAATCTAATCATATTTTAACATATGTTAAGCATTTATGAATTGGTATAGTGCTGTTTTTTGGACTTAATAGTTTTATAGCCTATCCTAATCCAAAAGGCTTTGTTGTTGTTTCTAGCTCATGATGCCTACAAATAGATGTCTCAAAATCTGCTACAATATGTTCCCTTACATTTGATGCTCATATGATGATTCATGCTTGTTTTTTTAGTGTATTTTTGCAACTGGAAGGCCTCAAAGCCATCATCATTATCATCGTCCAAGTCATCTCCCATCAGAATGGGGCAGCGGAGTAGGGAGCACGAGATAGCTCTACGACAAGACCGGCATATTTTATGACTGGTTCTCAACCTTTACATTAATCCTCAATGCTGGTGCCAAATATGTAGACAAGGTAGCTATTAGCGAGAGAGGGTTTTTCTATAAATCCTAGGACAGTTGGCGATAATTCGTGCTTTTCTTTTTAGTGCACTTTTGCAACTGGAGGGTCTCAAAGCCACCATCATCCAAGTGCTCTCCCATCAGAACGGGGCAGCTAGGAAGTGGGGAGCACGAGATTGCTCCACGACAAGCCCGACATATTTTATGACTGGTTTTCAACCTGGACATTAATCCTCAATGCTGGTGCCAGATTTGTAGACAAGGTTGCTATGGGCGAGAGGATTTTTCCATAAAACCTTGGACAGTTGGCAAGTAGGTAACCCTACTTATTTGGTCTTTAAGTTCAAGCTCATGCGACTAAGGAGGACGGAGAGGGTGGTTGGCTTTGAACCTCCTCCCAGTTGCCAAGAAGCAACCCAACTAAGTGCATACCATTATTTACAATTATTATATAGGGTTCGAAAAATCCTATCCTATAGTCTATTTGTGAGTGAATTATGCATCCCTGTATTTTCTAACAGCATATTTCCCTTGTCTTTGTATGTAGGGGCATGAATTATCTTCATGAGTGCAAACCAGACCCAATTATCCATTGCGATCTAAAGCCGAAGTAAGATAAGAATGTCTCAATCTAGCTTACTAAAAAAGGCAATTTTATTTGGATTATTTGTTTATGTACTGTATTTTGATGTTTGGTCTTTTGGTAAGGTGCCAGAAATATCTTGCTGGATGATGGTGGCCAGTTGAAAGTTGCTGGCTTTGGATTGATAAAGCTGTCATATGTATCACAAAGCAAAGTAAAATTGGCTCATCCGGCAGATCATGTCAACAATAGAAGTAAGTTATATTGTTGTGTGGACCATAATCATATACCTTCGTTTACCACAATTTTTCTTTACGTTTTAAGAAACCTGAATTGTTCGTACACTACGATATGTCCAACTATTTCTCGAGGACTCAATGTTAGAGGAATCGTAATTTGGAACTTGCAAATAGTGCATGCTGACCTGAAGAAAAGAGTTCAAATTCAACTAATAATTTTGCTCACATTCCATGTTCTTCATAATTTACAAGTTAGTTTAGTTACATTTAGCGTCTTAATCGTGGAAGGTAGGACTCATATGTAAATGCACTTTTGTTGTATTATTTTGATATTTTTGTTTGATTTACATATTGTGGACTTACAATGGGTAGGTTCTGATTGAACTAAGACCAGACAAACATGATTGCTCTGAGCAGATCACTTGTAGTGTTCTGGGAGAGGAAAGTTTATTTTCTTCTCTTCATTGTACGTGTCTCGGGAAGATGATCTACAAGCTGTTACTATTGTTAACAATGTTTGGAAAGTGGGCAAGTTAAGCAGAGCGGCTAGCATGTGGACTTCTTAGAAGTCACGTATGTGCTAGTGCAGCTTATCAGGCTTTTAAAGTGTCCATCTAGGCAATAAGATGTCTAGGGGGCATACTTACATGTATTCTTAAGTCGGTAATAATTATCCTGTGAGTGACAACTTTATAAACTCCAAACGTCTAATCAAAACTATTTTTCTTATAATTCACGATCATTGGCATCAAGTTACTAATAAGAATTAAACCATTACATCAACTACTTATACAAATTATTCAACTATGATATCAAGAACCAATAAGGATTAAACTATTAGATAACAGTCAAGGAGCCTAAATCAACAACAAAAAGCATTTATAGAAAAATATTGGGGTCCGGTATTTGAATCTTTTTCTTCATGTCTGCCTCGTACGGGCTATTTCTTCTCCAATATCAGCCAATACAATAGACTGGGTTTGAGATTGCTTATCATGTTTGCGCCTGCTTTTTTCTTTTGAAGTTCCAAAAGCTGTTTGGTTATCTTATCATTTTTTTTGAAAAACTAGTTCAATTTTGGCACAACTTTTGAAAGCAGGCAAGAGGCTTCTTTCAAAGCTGCTGCTGCTGCTTCTGCTTTTTGTAAAAAGCGGCAGCAATCCCAAACCAGGCCTAAGTCTACCAATTCGCTTTGGCTACCCCTTGAACATGTCTAAACAACCTAAGATGAATTTCTCTGATTTTATCCTCAGTTGGTACCACCTCTAACGTGCTCCATTAATATCTGGTGCTCCATTAATATACTCATTTCTTATTTTTCAATCTGTTGTCAGACAAAAGGAATCGTCAGTCTTTCTCTACTTTGGGTCATATATCGACGAACAGAGTTTCAGAGTTCTAATGACTGCATGTCAACCTGAAATCAACCCCCTATCCTGGTGCCAAGTTCCTGACTACCCATTTTGTCATCCATAATTATGCTTTTGTTTAATCCTTAGGATTGATGATTGCAGTAGTAACACCCCAATAATCTATAGTGTATAATCTTGAAAGGTCAAGTTTGGAGAAAGCTACAACGTGTACTTTTCGAAGTTTGTCGCTGCAGTTTCTGAGACCATTAGTTTACATGGTAGATCTGAAACAAATGGGACTTGTTCTTCCATTCTTTTGCAAATACTTGAAACTTTTTATGTAAATTTTCTACAAATCCTATGTTCTTTTGGGCTGTTTTAGACTATTTAAAGATGTAGTTGATTCCCTAGGATTTTTAAAATGTTCCCTACATATTAATGTCCACTGGAAAATTAACATCTTAATTAAGGTACTGTGTTTTTTTTTAGACACATGGAACATTCTTTTCTCTCCCTAAGATATGATTTCAGACATTAGTGACAATAAAATGCCTAATCAACTTTAAAAGTTTAACCGTGCATCCCATCTTTGTACATGATTAAATAATTTTATGTGCTTTGAGCCTCTGGTAGTCTGGTGAAGACCTCTATACTCATTTTTTTTCCTATCTGTATGTTTGCATCATTATGTCATGATTCAGTTATTAAAATACATCATGCTCATGGGATTCAGTATTAATATTTTATTGTTCATTCCAGGTTTATATATTGCACCTGAAGTGTACAAAAATGAAATTTTCGACAGAAGTGTTGATTCCTTCTCTTTTGGTCTCATTCTTTATGAGGTAACCTAAGCACCAGCCTTCCATGTTACATAGCAGTTGTTGGATTCTGATTTTTGAACTATACACAATTATCAAAATGTATAGTTGTATTCAAGTAAAATCTTAACTTCACACCATGAAAAAAGTAAAAGCTTGACATATGATTGTAACTTTAGTTCAAAATTAATGTAGGATAAAAGTTTATATAAAATTTATTAGATGCTGTTTATAAATTTTGAAATTTGTGTATACTAATATCATATTAGATAGATGGTTGTAAAACACTTCACTACCCACCCCCCCCCCCCCCCCCCCCCCCCCCCCACCCCCACCCCCCAACCCACCCACAATAAATGGTTAGAGATAATGAGATTTTGTTGGTATAGTGTTGGGTAGATTTGCTGTTCATGTCAATATTGTGATTCATGTCCATAAATGGGGGTGTCGGATAGGTAGACTAAAACTCTTATCATTTTATGAGTAATTGACATTGATCAAATCAGCACTGGTTGGTGAATATATGTATTCATAATGGTCAAATATATTCCTTGTATATTAGCCAACCTTTTTTATCATGTGCAAAGAACTGTAATACGGTTAACACCCAATATCACCATGTAAGTGTTACCCCTCTCTCTCTCTCTCTCCCCCCCTGGATATCTGGAAGTTTATCTTCACCTCTCTCACACACATGCTATGCTGCTACTCTCTTTATCTCCAGCGTTGTTATGGACAGTATTGCTTGTGGGCATGTTGTGTTTTGAAATAAGATCTCCTTATCTGGTGAAATCTTCTGGAGGCTGCTTCTGATAGCAAAAATCAGATAAGATGTTTTAACCGATGAGCTAAGAACGGTTCACTATACAAGCTAGATCAGCTATAGTTAAACAGGCCATGGTTAGCTGAGATTATGCTACTCATTCACATTAATTTAAGATTTCGCAATACATCCCTATTTATTGAGTCAGCCATAATTATTTGTTGCCACCTATTGTCATAGCACTAAGTAAACAAGTTGATGTGTCAACCTTGGAACATTCCACGAGCATTTAGGTTTCAGCATCCTCCTCCATCTCTCTTGAGTTGATATATTGGAAAAGGAACCCATTGCCCTCCTCTTCTCAAGATTATATCTGTATCTGTTCTTTTTCTATAAGCACCTCTCTTTTACTTGGCATACTAGTTGATGACTTTCTAACCTAAGCTTCGTGTGCCCTCACATTCCCTAACTATGAAAAGGATCAACTATCTATTTTGCAATTACTAAAAGGTATAATAATTGCATAACAACCATCACGGATACACAAGATTCGAGAAAGGATCATGTATAGTTTGAAAGAGCTACATGAAAGACAGTTGAAACAAAAGGGAATTACTAGAGGCAAGGAAGAAGAAAGCTTGCATTGTATATGAAGGTAACTGGTCACATAGGCAGAAAACTTTTATGTAATTGTAAGAAGTCTCAAGTCATACAGATGGACCTGGGATATCAATACAGAATGAGGCAAATGAAATTACCTTGAGTGTTACCATTTAGGTGGTCGCGGGCCACAAGGGATCTCTTGTCAGATATTGAAATTCTTTAATTGAGAGCGTGAAGTATGATTCTTATCTTATCTCAGGGCATTGTCCTACTCTAAACAACAAATGAAATAGTAGGTAATACCTTGAAAGTACTTGGTCCATCCTACGATGAAAAATACAAATTCCGGTGATATGGTTGCACAAAGTGTGGGGTATAGCTGAAAAATATCCTTCTTGACGAGAATTGCGTTGATCTCCTGGTATACGTCTCCAAGTTCAAACGATCTTTTGTTTCAGGAATTAGGACCCTTGGTTTCAGACTGAAAGGTTAGATAATAGTTCCGAGATTGCTAATGCATTACATTCACTATTTGGCAATTATTCTTTCGTGCAGTATTGCATTGAATGATATAAAACTTGTTGGGAAATGCACAAGGAAAGAAGAATGAGAGAGAAATTCTTGTACAAGTATGCCTGCTAAAGATTGGACAAAATGCTCTCACACTCGCAATGAATTCTACCTATGACTATGGTCATCCTTGATCACGTGGGATATGTGATCTGTGTCCGTGAAGGCTTCTTCTGAATCAAAAAAAGAATGTATGTAAGGTGTAAATTGTCACGCAGGATCGTTCGTCCTCGCTAGGGCGTAATGCCGTGCAAGCCTAAGTTGCGCTTGCACAAGGCTAGTACCTGCACAAATACAACTAGACAAAAACAAAAGACAACGCAAGCGGAACATTTTAAATGCAGAAAACCAAATTTGACACAGAGATTTGAAATAGAAAATACTTCTTTTATTGATAACTTGATAGGATTACAAAGTACAAAGCTTGTGACTCAAAATGTCCTGACTGACTTACATCTTTCATTTAGAACTCTTTTTGAAAATAGCCACAATACCCATACATCATATCCTTTTATTACATAACCAAAAGTAAAGACACATTCAAAAGAAAACTTGCTAACTGGAGTTGAAAATAAAAACAGCTTCAAGGCGATCAAACAAGCTCCACTAGGCTAGACGAGCTTTAGCGGCTCACCTAAATTCTCCTGTCTCGTGCTTACCTGAAATGGTGTCCACAACATGGGTCAGTACATAACACGTACTGGTGAGCAGATATTGGCCAAATTCACATAAATTTGCACTAAGTAGACAGTGAAGCTAGCATCTATTATTAGTGATCTTTCTACTTGTCTAGGTTCTTTTTAACAATTCATAATAAACATATCAGTAGAAAGCAGTTGCACATAAATCTTACCCATCGCTGTCAGTCATCCCTGCACAAGACAAGTTAGCACAATTTGTATATATGAATAAAACTTACGTTCTGTCTCTGCATGCTAGGTTTGCAATAAATTATGTCTATATGCATGAACCTAACTACGTGTTGGTCTATGGGACAATTCCCATGATTAGCAGTTGGAACGTACAAGTCCATCTCACTAATAGACTGACACCCCCCTGATCGCGAGGACTTCTAGCCCCATGGTGTCCTGTACCCTCCTAGGCCGAGCGATTCCCGGTGCCCTAGGAATCGGTCGAAAGATTACTACCTTGTGCACAAGTTGTCCAGACCAATGCGAATGCAGCTATCAAATAAAACTACTATGCACTAGTCTAGCAACATGTAAACATTTTCATCTTCTTTTTTGTACGGTCAGGCCATGTTTTCCATACCAAGCTATCTCTTTTTAGGCAATTCATAAGAGCATATAATAGTTCATATTGAAGCAAGTAAGCAACAGTTCCAAATTAACATGTGATTCATTCATTTATCTTCTCTTATCTTTTGTTATTGTGGTATCGTTGATCATAGAGACGCAACAAGAGAGTCGACTAGAGATCATTTTCTTAAGACATGGAGATAAATGGTAGCTCGGTCAAAGCAACTCACCAAAATGAATCTACTTGAGAAAAGGAAGAACTTCATGTACCGTTCACGATCCGTCTATGCGTCCTACATTGGCACCAACATTTAATTAGCATACTTCAATCTCTTTCTCTCAAGATTCGGAATGAATGCGCAATGCAATGAAAGGGAACAATGAAACCCAATCATCGAAAACCAACACGAAAACACATTCATCAAAATCAAGCAGCGAGAAAACGTCCAACGAAAAACCGAAAACTCTTGGACTCATTTCAATAGAAGCAGATCCATCAGTTGGAAATGTTCATTGCATTTCGTCCGTGATCCAACAATACCGGCAAAGGTTTTTCCATTGACTCGGTCAAGATTGAGCCAACAAGCGTAGGTATTATATAGTGAACCGCGAGGAGCGGGGCACTACATAAATATTATTAGATATTAGTTGCAGATTATACAAAAAAATCATACATATTGAAGATGTCCACAAGCCAGCATTTAGGTGTAGTCATGGACTTCAAGATTGCAAAACGGATATCTTGCCATTTTTTCTACTTCATGGAATTGTTATTGTTGTTCTTGCTCTTATTTCTAAGTTTACTTTCGCTTCGACTTCATTGTAAAACTGGTATCTGGGCCTTGTGTTACGGACTTAGTGTTTTTGCCTACACTTTGACCTGTACGGCACATTATCTTCCTACTCGAAGACTCGTGCAACCTTTCCCTAACACGCTTAGCTAGTATTCTAAGTAATTAGAGAAAAGTGGAACAATATTGGGACTTGTAATTATTCTTTCATTAACTTGGAGAATGCTTACAAGTTTTGGTGGTGAGGAACAAATGAGTCTCCCACTTATTTATAATGTGACTCATAGGGTCTACAAGAAGCTTCTGGAATCGGCATATTCCAGGGATTATTTTAGGAAATTTTAGAGCTTAGATATTTACAAGGAAACTTCTAGTCTATCCAGAAAGATCACGAGTCATCTAGAAAGATCTTGGGTCTTTTGGAAGATCTTGAGCCTTCTGGAGGATTTCACCATTTTCTAGAACATTCTGGAAGCTTCCTGCATAACCTTGATTCATGAAGGGTTATGCAAATCCGTCTCGGTGGGACGTAACATTTTGGGCATAACATTTGGCAACGTTATGTAAGTATTATCATACTTACCATACTAGTAGATCTAGTTACTATGGACTCTAGTTAAACTCTCCATTAGAACTTAGTCTTCGTGATGCAGTTTTTTGTTATTTATTTTCATATTACAATATAACTTTTATTTTCTTTAACAATCATTACTTTTAACAATATTGGACAATTTTATTGTGAAATAAGGTTGTGCCCTAGTTCTTTGAAATGACTTTATTTGGGGTGGTTAAAAGTAAGAACGCTTGACCCACATAGAAAACCATGGTGGTTCTTGCATAACAGGGGGTGGAATAACATGCCAACAAACTTACGGTCATATATCAGTTTGCTTTCGTTAAAATTTATATGCAATAAATTTTAATAATCACAAAGAAAACTAAGAAAGAAATATCTAATAAAGAAATAAATAAGAAAAATGTTGAGGATTTAAGTTTGATTGTACAGAGACAAACTTTCTATTTCAGATTTATTAGGTATGAACGAATCTTCCGATTCATTGGGTTTGAACGAATTTCATATTGGTTGGGTTTTGTTTGTGACTCTTTATTCAGATCCGTTCAGTTTCAAATTCGTTCTGATTGTGGGAAGAGGTATACATGTTCATGAGAAGACATGAGAGTTTCTGTGTAAACTCGAGTATACTTAAGTATCACAAATCACATATCACAAGCATAACACAAATTACTACTACTTAACAAGAAGAAAAGATTCAGATTTGATGTCTGTATCGTTTGCTCAAGGCTTTGCTGTATCATGGAAAAAGTACACGCCTGAACCCGACAACAAACTCTTTCCGAGTGGAGACGAATAACTTTATAAAGAACGTGTCGACATACAGTACGCCTTAAAGCCATTTTCGTTTTATCTCTATTATCTTCCCAAACAATTTTAGAAAGTTATTTCGCTGCTATGGAGAACCAGGATCTGATCAAACTTGATTAGTTTGATGGCAACAATTTCACTTGTTTGCAAGACAAGATGACTTTTCTACTTACTGTCCTAGGATTGTCCTATATCCTGAGTCTAGACTTGGCACCTCTTGCTGAACCAAAAGAAGATTTTGAAGGCATAAAGAAGGCTCGTGCAAAGCGTAATGAAGAATCGAAGATACCCTACTATGTCGTGGTTACATATTGAATGCTCGGATGGCATGTATGACTTCTATAAGGATATGAAAACGCCACTAGAAATCTGGAATGCACTACAAAATAAATACAATGTACAAGCAGAAGGTACAAACAAGTTCCCAGTTGTTGAATAGTTTGATTTTCAAATGAAAAATGGAAAACCAATACTTAGTCAAGTGCATGAACTACATTAAGCTTCCGGAGTTATTCCAAGTTGGTTCTACCATAGCAAAATTTCCACCATTTTGGAAGAGGCTTCTTCCACAAAACAGATGACTTTATATTGGTACAGATTCAAAAGCATCTTCGTATTGAAGAAGAATCTCGCAATCATGAGAACAAAGGAATTCTGTACTGATGTCCAAGTTGTAGAGAAAAATAACAAGAAGCGTTCTTTTAATGGAAAGACCCCCACATTCAACAAAAAGAAGAAAAATGGCAAGTGCTACAATTATGGCAAACACGGCCATTATGCAAATGAGTGTCGTGCTCCAAAGAAGGGTGCAAACATGGTTGAAGTTAATTAAACATATATCAAAATGAAAAAAAATGAAAAAAAGAAAGAATTAAATGGTGTCTTGACCCAAGGTGGAAGAAGATACTTCATTACGTTCATAGATGATTTTTCAAAGTACAATTATGTGTATCTTATTAGAAATAAAGATGAAGATTTTAGTCAATTTCACATTTACAAAGCGGAGGTCGAAAACCAATTAAATAAGAAAATTAAAATATTTTGAAGCAATGGAGGGTTAGAATATTTTTGAAATGAGTTTGATGAATTCAGTGAATTGCATCGGGAATCATACATGATCGGTCTACACCTTCTACTGAAGGAAAACGAGTTTGAAGATTTCACAGCAAAACAGTTTGTCCGAAGGAAAAAATCATACTTCGGTGGAAATGGTAAATTACATACTTGTAAAGTCAATGTTACCTTTAAATTTATGGATTGAAGCATTAATTACGACATTTTATTTACACAATAGAATTGCATCTAGAAGGACTAATATGTGTCCTTATGAATTATGGTTGTCATATCTCAAAGTGTGGGGGCGTTTGACATATTATAGGGTCCCTGGCCCAAAGAGGACTAAATTGGGTCCTAGAGTTAAAGTAGTGTCTTTATTGGATATGCTGAGCATAGTAAAGTATATATGCTACTTGACTTGGATTCTAACAAAATTGTCGAATCTCGAGATGTTGAATTTTTTGAAAATAAATTCTGTAAAGATTCGAAAGTTGTAGAGCTTACTAGTAGAAGCTATCCTAATGTTGAGGTTCATTCTAACTTAGTAACGAAATCTCAAGATAGGACACCCTTGGCTTCTTTTCCTAGCGAAGAACCTAAGACAACTAAACGACAAAGAAAAGAAAAAGATTTAAACCCATCTCAAGCTTTGGTTTTCCTAGTTGAAGGAGATAGAAAAAATTGACAAATAAAATTCCAGTTGTTTTAAACATTGAGGAGGATGAAAAGACTTATAGCGAAGCAATTAGTTCTAGAGATATTGCCTTTTGGAAGGAAGCAATAAATGATGAGATGGATTCCATAATGTCTAGTAAAACTTAGAATTTGATTAATTTGTCTTCGGGGCCTAAACCTATTGGATGTAAATGGGTTTTTAAACGTAAATATGGCTCTAATAATTATATACAAACTTTTAAGGCCAGATTAGTTGCTAAGGATTTTAGACAACATGAAGGAATAGATTACTTTGATACATATGCACCAGTAACATGGATAACATCTATTCGAACTCTTAATGCAATATTCTCAATATATAGTTTACACATTCGTCAAATGGATGTAAAAAATGCCATTTTGAATGGTGATATGAATGAGGAATTGTATATGGATCAACTGGAAGGATTTGTTCCTCCCGGTAACGAAAAGAAGGTTTGAAACAAGCACCAAAATAATGGTATGGAAAGTTTGACTCATCCATTTTATCGTTTGGGTTTGTTCGTAATAGTGTCGGTAGGTGTATTTATTCTAAATTTATAAAAGAATATGTTGTAATTGTATGTTTGTATGTTGATGATATGCTTATTATTAGAACAAATATGTTTGGCATTTTAGAAACTAAGAAGTACTTAGCTTCAGTCTTTAAGATGAAATATTTGGGTGAAGTTGATACTATCTTAGGTATCACAGTTAGAAAGCATGATCGAGGATATGCTTTAAGCCTCACATTACGTTAAAAAAATGTTGTCCAAATTTAAGCATCCTAATTGTAAAGAATTTAACACTCCTTTTGATTCAAGTGTTAAATGACAAAGAATTTAGGTAGGACAATTGCTCAACTTGAATATGCTAGTGCAATTAGTAGTCTATTGTATCTTATGCATTATACTAGACCCGATATTGCTTTTGCTGTGTGCAAACTTAGTAGATTTACTAGCAATCCAAGTGAAGAACATTGGAAGGCCATAAGTAGAGTGTTTGATTATCTTAAGAAAACTATTAGACCTGGCCTATTTTATAATGATTTTTCAGCAACACTTGAAGGATATACGAATGCTAGTTGGATCACAGATACGGGAGATAACATGTCCACGTCTGGTTGGGTGTTTCTTCTTGGTAGGGGTGCCATTTTACTGGCATCCAAGAAACAAAAACAAGCTTGTATATCCCATTCGACTATGGAGTCGGAATTTATAGCCTTGGCGGGTAAGGAGGCTGAACGGATTAGGAATTTGTTATTAGATATCAAATTATGGCTTAAACCAATGCCTCATATTTCTATCAATTGTGATAGTCAAGCTACTCTATCAAGAGCAATATAATAGTACTTACAATGACATGTATAAAACATGAGTTTGTGAGACAATTGATATTGGATGGAGTGATCACAATAATGTATATGAAGGCTAGCAATAATTTGGCAGATCCTTTTACTAAAGGCCAATCTAGAGAAGTTGCGAAAGGAACATCCAAAGAAATGGGACTAAAACATCTTATAAAAATCACCAACAATGGTAACACAACCTTAAACTAATAAACCAATTAGTACAAGGTTTAATGGGTAAAAACAAGTTGTTTGAAGTAATTGAGATACATTGATTGACAAATATAGCTCCATTTGATTGTGACAGAATTAGTGTGACCACTACGGTGACGAGGGTGATGTTTACTCTTAATTAAGTTAACTAAATACTTAAGTAGTGGGGGTATATAAACTAGCTTCACCTATTGGAATGTAGGAGTGGTGTCGCTTCTCACGAGAGTTCAGATGTTTACTCTTTGGATTATTCACAAAATCGGAAGATTAGCACATGGCCATAAAAGTGCTAAAGCAATGTTTGAAATTTTTGTAATCGAAATGCTATAATGTGTACGATACCTTCGATTTTATTGCAAAGAGTAATTGGTTTAAAGCTAAGGCTACCAATAACTTTAATAAAACTTTGATGTATTTGTACTAATTAAAGCGTTAAGTTAGCAACACCTTTTTATTCATTATAATATTATGTTGTGTTGTGTTTGACAAACTCAATGATTATACCATCAAAGTAGGGGATTGAAAATGGAAGTTTGTTTGTACAATCAAAATAGAGGATTGTTGAGGGTTTAAGTTTGATTGTACAAAGACAAACTTCCTATCAGATTAATTGGGTTTGAACAAATCTTCCGATTCATTGGATTTGAACGAATCTTCGAATTCGTTGGGTTGAACAAATTTTCATATTCGTTGGATTTTGGTTGTGATGCTTCGTTCAGATTAGTTCTGACTGTTGGAAGATGTATACCTGTTCATGAAAAGACATGAGAGTTTCTATATAAACTCAAGTATACTCAAGTCTCAAACATCACAAATCACACCATCGCAAGCATAACACAAATTACTACTACTCAACGAAAGAAAAGATTCAGATTTGCCGTCTGCATCTTTTGCTCAAGGTTTTGTTGTATCCTGGAGGAAGTATATGCCTGAACCCGACAACAAACTCTTTCTTAGTGGGGTTGAATAACTTTCTAAAGAAAGTGTCGACATACAAATACGCCTCAAAGCCGTTTTCGTTTTATCTCTATTATTTTCCCTAACAAAAAAAAAAAAAAAAAAAAAAATATAAAATTTAGATCAAGTTCTAGCCTTTCAGAAATCTCATAAAATCATGCAATACCCTTGAAGAATGCAATTTACCTAAAGAAGGAAAGGATAAAAACGAGTATGACCAAGTTTATCATATACCTAAAGAATCTGTTAATTTAAATTCAATTGTTTCTTTGCTTAATAATTTCACAGATGCAATTTACATTGTTAGTGATGACCTATTTATGTTAACAGGCAAGACTTCTAATATTGATAGTGAATTATTTGTAATAAAAATCAAGATATATATAAATAAATAAACTAATATTAGTCAAAGTAGATCCAAATGTCTACAAGCTATATTGGGGTAATCTTATTAGTATGATTCAAGTTTCCAAGGCCTAAAAGATATTGCTAGAAATATTTTTGACGTGATGATCCTTAATTTTGACTAATTGACTAGAAATTGCCTTATGTTTATTCTCTTCTTCTGCTACATTTTGTGGATGCAGATGATTGAAGGTGCTCCAGCTTTCCACCCAAAGCCCCCTGAAGACACTATCAAAATGATTTGCTTAGAAGGATTGCGACCACCATTAAGAAAACAAACAAAAAGTAGTCTTCCTGATCTTAAGGAGTAAGTTTTCTTTTCTCATCTTATTTCTAGGAGAGGGTTCAAGGGCCAACTGCTGAAGGTAGGTTTTCGTTTGGTTTGCCAAAACGATGCAACTTGCTCACAAATTGTGTAATTTACATCTCATATTTGCATGCAATTTTTTGTAGAATGAAAGCAAAAGCTCATTCATAGTAATATTTGGTTTGGATATATGCTCTAAACTGTGTGTTTTGAATTGGATGTATGTTCCAAATTGTCGGCTGCGATATGGGAAGCCTTTTTTTTTATTCTTTAGTTTAAATTGTTCTTATTAGCAAATAAAAATAACTATTGAGAAATAGCAGAGCAATAGCAGTGAGGAATTCTGACATTGTCTAGATTCGATATAGGCATTGTTTACAAAGTTTTAGCTCCCTGCCCTATCTAAGGGCTATAATATAATGTTGGCATGTTCCTATCAGTTCCAGATTTTGGGAATCTTGGTTACAAACATGGTATCAGAGCTATCAGACCAACAGGTCATGTGTTCAAATTTCCTCATCCACCAATTAAATTGGTTTATACACCTAATTTTCCACATGTGATCCTCCTTACATTTGGCTTTAGCCCAAGTGCACGCTCTAGGCTCATCCACGTACAGTACCAGCCAACACGTGACGGTAGGGGGCGATGTTAAGAACTATAATATATAATGTTGATCTGTTCCTACCAGCTCGAGCTTTTGGAACCATTGGTTAACTAACATTGATCAAGGTAATCTCACCACTTATAAGCTAAAAGACCTATTCTTTGCTACAAAGGAAAGGAAGAGGAATAATAAAGTAGATGAAAGATCCTTTTTTGCTTGTCTCCTTATATATGAAAGTGCACTCTGATCTTGTTTACTTGTATCACATTCATCTCGTCATAAACAATCTATATATTTTTATTCAATGTAAGAATCAAATCTCTAACCTATCAATAGTTATGTTCTTAAGGATCCTAATTGATCATAATAGATCATATATCCAACCTAAATAGAATAACAGTTTAGTTTGGTTGTTTGGTATAACCTATAGACCACCTGCTATCATATATCAATATTGTTAATCTAACGGTAAAACTGCATAAACCCTCGTATCTTTGACATAATATAATATAAGAGAAAGTAATCACAAAATCTCCATAAAATTTGAGAGTTTTCGTCAATTTAGAGCAATTTTGGTGTGTTTGCTTGCACTACACTGGGCAAGGCCATCAATTTATAGAACTTAATCCTTAATATAATAAGATATTATGCATAACTCTAAGTTTACCAAAATCTAAAGTTTAAAATATACCAACAATTTAAGAGTAAGTAATTTTAGAGTCGACTTTAAGAGTAACTAAATTTACATTTAAAACCCTTCACCTTAAATGAAGAAAGGCCAATTAACTAAAATTTTGGCTGATATTTGAATCATAGTGGCTATCGGGTTGGGCCCAATATGCTGGTCTATATATTGTAAAGTGACATAAATGACGTTTTGCAAAATCATGTCGTTATACCTATGAAACTCCTATATTGGTGGACATGTTGGGAGACATCTACAGCCATGGTGTTGGACTCTATAGGGAAGCGACAATACTTCTGGGGTGTCTTTATGTTGTTTTTTTTTGAAAATGAGGGGTTTACTTGTCTACGATGTAAACTTGGTGCATCGGACATTTAACGTGTAATTTAGTATTAACTTAGTTAGTAAAGGGGCTTGAAAGCCAAGTTCTTTGTTAGAATAGTTATAGTGTTGTTAGTCTAGTATGTCCATACTTAGCTTCTCTTTCCTTTAGTCCTACAATGGATTTCGAGGGAGGCTCACCCCATCCTATAATTATGTACTCCACATCAATTAAACTACTCCATTGAATTGAGCCTCCTTATCAACATGGTATCAGACAGTTTATCTTGGACCTAGTTCTCCACATTATCAAAATAAAACCTAGCCGCCATCCCCAAATCCTACCTTACCCTGGCCTCCATTTCTGAATCCTATCCTAATCCTAAGTTCCATCCTCGAACTAAACCCTACCCTACCGCTAACCCGAACCCTGTGATAACAAGAGTAGGATTTCGGATAGTCATATGGATTACTCAGTCTTTGTCAATGAGTAGGGTCATTATCTTGATGGTCCATATGGATGATATTTCAATATGGCAGGGCATAGGAATATTAAAAGAGCACTTCCTTACCAAAGATTTTGAACAACCTCGCTATTGTTTTAGAAGCATTAAGATCGCTCACGACTTATGTTGCATGTAGACATGAAAATGGTGTTCTATCGATACTGTATTTGTATTCGTTCAACGTAGGTGACTACCTTGTACCAATATATATGCCATATCCAATTATTTCAAACTCGAATTGAATCGTTAAATCCTAAAGGAGTTTGGATTGGATCGAGATCTGGATTGTGAATCATAAGATTCTTGATTAAATCTATAAAAAATCAAATATATATGAAAAATATGGAAAATAAAAAAATCAAATATAAGAATAAGAGATATCATGCAGAATTGATAAATAAATCAACAAAGAAGTAGGTTTTAGTAGATATCATGCACAAACGTCAACCAACTCAAAAACTATAGTTAGTAGGATCCCGAAATATTAAAAACCTAAAAGCCACAATATTTGCATCATAGATGTTTCCGATCCTTGTCCACAAATGTGCAATAGTCCCGTGTCACATCGTTTTTCTTTTTCATCTTCCAAAACCCAAAGAGAAAACAAGTAGGAAAGAGAGCACAATTTGAAAGTCACATCGACCATAATTCCATGAACCACAACCATATGTTTCTATCTTTTCCTAAGTGAAGTCCACAACGGTAAAAGAAAACAGATTTGGATAAACGAGGAGGAAGAGTTAAATTTTTCTCTCGAAATTCTAGTTTTGTAAGAAGAGAAAGAGCACAATAGAAAGATTAGATCTAATAGAATATGGAGACTAGCACATGAAATTATATAGCAACTTAAAATTGAAAAAAATAAAATCTTAATTTTAAAAGAAAAGTCAAAGTATGGTCTCAACCAAAAGTTGGGTCCATATGGGTCGGGATCGACCGATCCGTGTCGGATCCCGATTCCAAGACCCGGATCGTACGATCGTGTGATCCAAGTATGATTCTTGTCCATATCCATCCAGTTCGTGAAGAGTCAAAATCGGATCGGATCGTAACATACACAATCTGAACCGTAAGATCCTGACAACAAGGGATCCATGTAAAGGATCTGCTTATGAAGAATCAAAATCATATCGGATTGTATGCCCTCTATAGTATGAGCCATAGCCTTATACTCATCATCTCACTCAAGAAATAGATAGTAGCATCCCTATTGAGTGAGATGATGAGTATAAGGCTATGACTCATACTATTTGTGAGATGATGTGGTTGAGAACATTGATGATCAACCTTGGAGTTAGACCTACCTAGCCATCGCCTCTGCACTGTGATAACCAAGCTGTTATTTTATTACTAGCAACCCGGTTTTCCACGAGAAAACCAAACACATCTAGGTGGATTGCCACTTCGTTTGAGATGAAGTTATGGGCTAGCAGATTTATACTTCTTTCATTCGTTACGAAGATCCTTTACAAACCACTAGCTTTTATCATGTTCTTTCTCTTATTTACCAACCTGCCCATACATGATATATGTATGCTCCTGCTTTGAGGGGGGTGGGGGGGGGGGGGGGGGGGGGGGGGGGGGGGGGGGGGGGTGGGGTGTGGTGTTAGGATAATTAGTGTTGTTATTCAGTGTGTTCAATCTTAGTATCTCGTACTTTAATCCCACAATGGATAAGAACTAAAGAGGGAGGTTCATCCCCTCCTATAAATATTTGGTCACTCCACATCAATGAAACTATCCCAGAGTTTATCCTCTTTTGTGGCATTCTTAGTAAATATATGTAGATCCTTGAGCTCTGCTAATGAGCCAATTCTTAGTCTAATCTGGACTATTCTATGTTTGGCCGATCAAGTATGTGCGTATACCATTGAATGATAGATAGATACTTCCCCTAACTATTCCTATATGAAACATTTTGTGCGACGATATCAACAATTTCTCTTAAAGCTAAATTGAATAATTATGAGTATTTTCTACAGGTTGATTGAAGAATGCTGGGATACAAACCCGGCTGTGAGGCCATCATTTTCCGAGATGATTGTGAGATTGGATAAATTGTATGCCACAGTTGCAAATTCAAAACAAGCTCGATGGAAAGACACATTTAAGCTTCCTTGGTATGCCGCTACCAAAATCTCTCTCTCTCTCTCTCTCTCTCTCTCTCTCTCTCTCTCTCTCTCTCTCCATCTTACTAGGATACTAAAATCCTTTTTTTTGTTGCAAAATATACGGAAATACTTGTCTAATTATATAAAAGAAAAACTTGTTTATTGATCAAGAACATCTAACCACTAGTGACAATATTCAAGTCCACATATGTTATCAGTTGTGGAACCAGCAATTTGATATTGGGAGGGCCAAAGTACAACTTTAGTGAAGGAAATTCTCTTTCCTTCTAACACGAATTAACAACAATAGCCATTAGTAATAACAATAATCAAAGACAAAAAAAAGACTAGAAGAGGGTTGTATTTTTCTGTTTATTTATTTGCCTGTTTTGACGAGTTTTAATGTGTCCTAAGCAATATTTGCATGTTCCTGTGGCTTAGGTTATGTCCCTTCTTAAATTTAAATAAATATATAGCTCAAGTTTTTCAATAAAATATTTCTTCAAACATATGCATGTTTCAAAACTCTTGTACGAGCTTAAATTGGATAGCAAAAGATAGGTCTGCCTACTTGCCAAATTACAATTTAGGTTTTATGGCATTTCCTCTCATGCTTATAGATATCTAGGCCAGAACTAGGCGCTATCATAAAAAGATATAATGTCGGGTCGATATTCGGTCATGAAAACTTTGTCATTTTTTTTATATGGAGCTTTCTTATTCTCCATAGCTGACCCCATTTGATGGGAGAAGACTTTTGAACAATGATAGTGGTGTTTGAGATCGTTGTTGTAGTTGATATGTAAAACTCTCTCTTTTTGTATTGAAATCATAAATATAAGGCTTATAATTGTTTGTATGGGAGGTTAGAAATTGAGGAAGAGAAATATATTTATAGGCTTGCTAAGAGTACGGAAATAAAGAGTAGAGATCTAGGTAATATCAAACGTATCAAGAGTGAAGGCTAAAAGGTACTAGTAAGGAAAAATGATATGAAGTAGAGATGGAGAGATTATGTTCACAAGTTATTTAACAACAACGATCTAGAAGAGCTTAATTTAGATGTGAAGCTTGTTAGCGTAAGTCATATTGCTATTGTCATAAAATTAGAGTATATAAAGTTAAGGATGCTTGAAAGAAAATAAAAAAGAAATAAAAAAGTGGTAGGACGTGATGATATTGAAATGTTTAGGTGACAAATGATTGATATGGCTTATTGATTTACTAAACCAAATCCTAATGCTCATCATATTATAGTGCCCATATATAAAAATAAGGGACATATACATAGTTATAAAAACTATCGATGAATTAAGCTTATGAGTCGTACCATGAAACTATGGGAGAGAGTAACTCATCATAGATAAAGAAAATAAACTCATCATAGATAAAGAAAATAAACTATAATTTCAGAGAACAAATTTGGTTTTATGCTGGGAAGATCTACTATGAAAGTTATATACTTGTTAAGAAGATGGATGGAAATATTTAGAGAGAAAAAGAGGGATTTACATGACTTTCATTGACTTAGAGAAAGCTCTATAGAGTTCCTAAGGAGAGAATGTATTGGATTTTTGAGAAGAAACAAGTTACTCGTAGCTATATTGAGAGAATATGTACGATGGAGTTGAACCATTGGAGGAGATAGTAAACCATTTCCTATTACCGTTGACTTAAATCAAAAGTCAACATTAGGTCTTTACCTTTTTGTGCTAGTATCAATGAAATCACTAGGCATATCCATGAGGTTATGTTGTTTGTTGTTGATATTGTGTTGGTCGATGAGATTAGAGAAATGTTGGATGCTAAAATAGAAGTGTGGAGTGGAATATAATGGTTTGTAAAATAGTAGGATAAAAATAGAGTATATGAGATATAATTTCAACCAAAAGGTAAAAGATAAATGATGGGAGAGTCGATATAGATGGATATAAGATACCCTACGATAGGAGGGGGAGAAGCATTTTTTTTTTCCCAGAATGGGTAGGCTCGTCTTCAAACTCTAATGTTTTCAGTAAGTGCAATAAGCTTGGAAGTTAGGGTAGCATGTTCCTTAATCTTCAAGGTCGGTGTATTAAGTTGAGATGAGTGACAGTTGAGGGTATTTAGCCACTAACATGTAATTTTTTTTCTATTTTGTTTATCAGCATAAAGAAGATCTGTTCATCTGTAAAACCCATTACTTACCGATCCAAAGTGAATCAAATGGAGCAACATTGACGTGTTGATTTCTGTGGGTTAATTCTTTGCAGGAAATAAGTGAGACAAGTGGCCTGCTATAAGTTGGTCATGACATTGTGAGGCGAGGAAAAGTAAAGAAGACTCTTTCGACAATATATTTCCTTGTGATGAAAGATGATACTTCTCTGTCTAGACCTATGTATGCTTTTCAAACCTTTACTTCCTTCTCAGGCAGGATAAATGATTGGCATCCTTCCGAAGATTAAGCAGTCTTCACCGACAAGAACTAGGGCTAGAAGGAGCATATATATTCAGCAATTCTGCCAACAAGAAGAAAAACAGCCATTTTGTATTTTTACTGGAACAAGTCTGTAATACCTACGTTTTCGTATTATTTCTGTAAGAGGCAAGCCTCATAAATAAGGCAATAGTGCCATAAATTTGTAAGCATTACATAATTGTGTAATATTTCCTTAAAATTTTCAATGGTTAATGCCAATTATCAAGTAGCACGAGAAGATGAGTGAATTGTTCTAAATTTTTGACAGGAAGTTCCAAGTTATTCCAACCTAGCTCCATCCTGATTCCTGAGTACATCTTGAAATAAAAGTGCATTATTATGTTGGATGGTATCGAAGGAGTTTGTAGAGCTCATCCAGCAGAGCCATATTTTACTGGGTCATCTTTATCTGATACTCGACATCTAGCAGGGTGTATTCGTGCTGATTCTTTGATACTCGGATCGGATCGCTTCGACTCTTGGTTGAAAATCAATATTGTCAGTGAAAATCACTACAAATTGGATTTTAAGTACATACTGAAGCAGCTCTGGCATGTATAGGCCCAGTTTTATTTCGTGTAAGCATTGTTGGGATTTGGTTCAAAGCCAAATCAAATATTTTCTCATTTTGGAAATGGAAGAAAAATCTCGTTCCTAAAAACAGAACCTTAAACTAATAAAGTTGGACTTGTTGTAGTCTGAGAGATGGAGACATCTAGCAGGGTGTATTTTTTGCGAGTTTTGAACGTATCTGTACTGTTTAAAAAATAATCCCAACGGCCACAACTGCTATATCAGGGAACATGCGTAATATATATGGATTTGGACCGGGCCTATATTGGACTTAGAGCTGGCCAAGTCGGGCTTACGGGCGTGAGGGAGCTAAACCCAATCCGGACCAAGTATGGAGTACGGGTCGGGTTGGGCCTGCGGGTATTTGAGAAAAACCTAGCCCGACCCAGTATGGGAATGGGTCGTGCCAAGTGTTAATAAAAACAAAACCTAAACTAATAAAGTTGTACTTCTTGTAGTCCAAGGGTCTGCTTGGCAATTGGTGGGTAGCGGTTATGTTATGACGTATTTTTAAAGTATGATTATGAGGGGTCGATTTTGGACGGTTTTAAGTAGCCACTTTTAAACTAATCCATGCTTGGTAATTCATTAACGAACGGTTTTGAAAGTTTTTAAAATAAAATTACTTATATGCTCATATATAAACAAATGTCCTTCCGAAGAAAGATTATATTGTTAGTCCCGGGGCTTGATCAAAGATGGTAGACTCGATGTCGAGATCAGAGGTTCATACAAATGTTTCACCTTCTGATAATTCTCGAGATCCAAGAGGAACACTATAGTATGAATCTGATTACAAAAGTAACAATAATCAAAAAAATAAATCTCACGTTTTTTCTCGCAATCGTAGTTGCTGACGGACATAACTGAGTTCAGAAAATAAATCTCACGTTCTTCCTTGCAATCGCAGTTGCAGACGGACAGAACTGAGTTACAATTCAGATGAAGGAGAAAAAAGAAGAAAGAAGAAGAGGAAATGAACTTGCTGGGGTGATTAAGATCACCGTTGCTCAAAGCAAGATTCGTCCAACCACGATCTGCTTCCAGGAACCAGCAAGTTCTTAGAGAACTTCTGGAACGCTCGTCAGTCAATATTTGAGACTTGAACGGGCTTCCTGGACTTTACGGACTCCCTTAACTCTCTTCTTTGGTGCATCTTCCAAAGGAGGCCAAGGGGCTCTATTTATAGAGTGGATGAGACTTCACCTCTTCTCCTATCCGATGTGGGACTAAAATACCAATACTCAAAAATAGAGTTTGATATTTTAGATCATCCCACAATCAGCATAGAAGTGTGCTAGTCCACGCCTACCCCCCGAACACTCCCGTGCATGCACGAGACATCCTGGAGTCCGTGTCCGAGTCCGAGTCCGCACAACAAAAATCAACTTGCATCCTTGTTGGAATTAATCCTTTTTTCTTCTAGGAAAATACTCCCACATGGCACACACTTGTTCCCCACCACACCTCATGTGCACACCTCAACACAAGCAATGCATTATATTGAGATACTCACTATTTGGTGTAGCCGATGTGGGACTATATATCTTTCCTACTCCAAAGGCAAAAATACCAACAATCCTCCACATATCTCAACATATGGGTTGAGCGTTCCCTACAGTGACTGTCTATCATGCATTAGGAGAGATGTCGCTACGACTTGAATCTTCCCGCATAGGTTAAATAACAGCATGATACAAGAATGGACTAAGCCTTGAATTCTGCACCATAACTGCAATTCTTCCTACTCACATAATGACATCAACTGTGCTTCTAGCTGCACATTAAAGGTCTTGTGCCAGCCTGGTTTCAGTGTATAATTTTTTGGGCGTCTACAAGTTTACTCTCAAGAGATGGCCTGATATCTCTGTCCATACACTATAGGTGAGTTCTTTATAAAGAGTCATGGCATGAAGCATTGCGCTTCTTTGCGGTGCTACGCCGCTATGACATGGCTTAAAGCTGAGGCTTTACCCCACCTGGGTACCTCATCGTAGTGTCATACTACTGTAGCATGAGGTCACAAGCCTCTTCGTAGTGCCAAACAACCCAGCATGAAGCCTTGCGCTTCCGTACGGTGTTACGCCGCTATGACATGGCTCGCGAAGCCGAGGCTTTACCCTACCTGGTACCTCTTCGTGGTGTCATGCCACTGTAACATGAGGACATCGTCCTCTTTGTAGTGCTGTCTACCTCTCTTTATTATGATTATCATACAACATTAGGCTACCTGCCTATTTGTGGTGTTACTCCGCTGTGACTTGGCTCACAAAGCCGAGGCATTACCCCTAACCGGGAACCTCATGGTGGAGTCACCCCACTATAGAATGGAGTTATACTCCTTGTAGTGCTGCGCTACCGTGCTTCCTACAAAGCACTCCAGGCATTCACTCTACCTGAGAACTCATTAAGGCATTTAAGCCAACCTTCCCACAGGATCCGTTTTCTGCAGAAAATAACAGTAGACAACAGTGGTTGTAGGTTCGTAACCTCTCCATGCCACAGAGGACAAGTACCCACCATTTCTGATATTCTTCCGGTTAATAGTCCTTCCTTGAACCAAAAGCTAGATGCCTAGTAGATTTCTCTTTGAACTAATAGCATAAAACTTTATGGTAGGAATGTAATAACACAATATCAGAATACCTTCAAGTCCATTTTACAAGCTGTGTCATCGACCAGCTGGCGCTTGAGGCCTTTGGTGAACGGATCCGCCAGGTTCTCCTGACTCCGAACATCAATCACTGCAATAACATCCCTCTTGATGAGATCATGTACTGCCCTGTGCTTCAACCGCACAGTCCTCTTCTTCCCGTTGAAGAGGTCATTTGATGCCACCGTCGCAGTCGCCTAGTTGTCGCAGTATATCGGTATCCTCGGTATTTGCGCCCCAACCACTGGAAGATCATACATAAGCTCCCGAAGCCATTCTGCTTCCTCCGCTGCGGTATCAAGTGCAAAGAACTCAGATTCCATGGATGACCGCGAGAGCATAGTCTGCTTCTTCGATTTCCACGATATAGCAGCTCCATCCATTGTGAAAATGTATCCACCTGTAGACCTCTCGCTCTCAACTTCTGAGCACCAACTGGCATCACTGAAGCCTTCCACTACCGGCGGATCTCCGTTGTAGTGCAGTGCATATGTCTGAGTCTTGAGATATCTCATAACCCGTTTCACAGCTTTCCAGTGCTCAATGCCTGGGTTGCTCGTGAAACGACTCAGCATTCCCACAGCGAAAGCTTTATCAGGCCTTGTGGCAGTAGTAGCATACATCAAACTCCCGATTACGCTTGTATACTCCAGCTGCCTGACGTTTTTCCCTGAATTAGGCTTCAGTTTCAGATCACACTTGTATGGTGTATCAATCCCTGGAAGATCCTGATACCATAACGAGTGATCATCTTCTCAACATAATGCGACTGTGACAGCGCTAGTCCAGTGTCTGTCCGGATGATCTTGAGTCCCAAGATAACATCAGCATCCCCCAAGTCCTTCATACTGAACTTCGTCGAGAGGAGCTTCTTTGTCTCCGTGACACAGCTTATATCCGTACCTAGGATTACCATGTCGTCCACGTATAGACAAACGATGACTCCTCTTCCGTTAGCAAACTTCGTATAGACACACTTGTCTATTTTACTGACCCTGTAGCCATTTGACCTTATGACTTTGTCAAACTTCTCATGCCCTATTTTGGGAGCTTGCTTTAAACCGTACAAAGATTTCACCAACTTGCAGACTGTCTTCAAGACCTTTGATGATAAACCCTTCTGACTGTTGCATGTAGATCTCTTTGGTCAGCTCGCCATTCAGGAATGCCATTTTTACATCCATCTGATGTATCACCATCTTATGTATCGCTGCGAGAGCAATCAACATTCTGATGGTGGTCTTCCGGACTACTGGAGCATATGTGTCAAAATAGTCGATCCCCTGCTTCTGAGAAAACCCCTTTGCCACTAGCCTGGCCTTGAAGTTGTCAATGGTTCCATCAGCTTTCATCTTCTTCTTAAGATCCACTTGCATCCGATAGGTTTTGCTCCTTCAGGTAGATCAACCAACACCCAAGTGTTATTGGAGGTGATTGATTCAATTTTATTGTCTATCGCCTCCTTCCAGAAAATAGCATCTCTGGTCTTCATCGCATCATCATAGGTAAGCGGATCTGCTTCCACATGATAGGTGATGAAGTCATCTCCGAAGTTCTTTGGCCTCCTCGCTCGCTTCGACGATGGCTCAGCGAGTTCTGGTTCAATCGTTGTCTCCTCAGTAACAACTTCATCTTGGACAACTGGCTCATTGAAGATCTCAATCACCTTTGCACCTCATTATTCTTCGGAATGTCCGTTAGAACAATGTTCTTGTGCCTTACAAACTTGTTTTCAAAATATTCAGCATCGCGAGATTCGATGATATGATTTGACTCAATATCAAGAAATCTCCGAGCATCACTCTTCTCGGCATACCCCAAGAAGATCGTCTTCGTAGTCCTTGTCCCCAGCTTCTGAATCTTCATATCTGGGAGCTTCACATAAGCCAGACACCCCCACACTCGAATGACATTCAAGTTAGGTTTGACTTTGAACCAGAGTTCATGAGGAGTTACGTCTAAAGTTGCATACGACACTCTATTTAGAATAAAAGTGGCCATCAATGCAGCTTCTCCCCAATAGCATTTAGGAAGACCCGCAGTTAGCAGCATTGAGTTCATCATTTCTGTCAACGTTCTGTTCTTCCTCTCCACTACTCCGTTAGATTGAGGAGAATACGGAGCAGTAGTCTCGTTTATGATTCCATGTTCTTTGCAGAACAATGTGAATTCATGAGACCGATACTCTCTGCCTCGATCACTTCTTAGCCTCTTGAGTTGTTGTCCAGTTTGCCGTTCAGCCTCGTCCCTGAACTCCTTGAACTTTTTGAACGCTTCGTCTTTAGACTTGAGCAAGTAGACGAACGCGTACTTTGAGAAGTCATCGATGAAGGTTATGAAATACTGCATCCCGACTTTTGTAGAGAATTACTTGAAGTCACTGATATCAGAGTGTACCAACTCCAGAAGATCTGTGCTTCGATTGACCCGATGAAAGGGTTTCCTTGTGATCTTTGTCTGAGCACATACTTCACACTTCTTTACCTTACCCCCACATTTGGAGATAAGTCCTAGACTGGACATTTTGTTAATTTTTTTACAGTGAACATGTCCTAGCCTGTAAAATCCATAAATTTTCTACTATATTTTTATTAAATTTGGTACTGATTTAAAATTTTGTATTGTACGACGCGTAGTCGTATTGTACGTCGCGCACAAAAATTTATTCTTCTTGCTCGTCGAGTGCGAATATGTGCGAGCGTACATATTTTATAAAAATATTTTTTTCTATTTTATTATACACTTTCAAAATATTATATAATTATTATTCTTGCTATAAAAGACCTTTTATTTTTAGCAGTTATTAATCATAAATAATATTTTATTGCATACTAGGAAAAGCATAATCATGTATGCATTATTCGTGCATACATATATTTGGTAATTATTTATTAGTCTATTTTAAATAAAAATATAATTTTCAAGATTTATTAATATTAAAATTTTATTATTCAAAAAGATATTTTAAAATATTTATTATTTTCGAAATTATTATTATTGGTATTTTGAAAAATATAGTTGGAAGTTATTGTGGCCATTTAAATCTTGATTTGATTTTTGGATTTATTTAAATAGTTAAATATTTGAAAATTGATTTATCCCATTTGATTTTGAGCTAAAAATTTAATTAGATTTAATTTGGATTTGTATTTGGATATTGGACTTAAATGGATTTAAATTAAATTATGAATTATCTATTTTTGGGTTTAAACCATTCCTATTTCTTATCTAATTAGGAATTCCCACATCCTATAAATAGGCAGGTACTCCTCCATATTTCTCCACAAGCCATAATTATTCCACAAATATTTTTCCAACCCACGTGCGTGCATCGTGTCCGTGTTCCACCATCGAGTTCTTATTCCAATTCTTTTACAAATACAATTATTCCTTCGTGTCGACATCCCCGACACACTACTAAAATAACCCAGATTAGCGACGTCAGGAGACGTCGCTAAATACGTCGCAGTACGTCGCTAACAATGATTTGCGACGTATTTAGCGACGAAAAACCTACGTCGCTTATAGGCAAGTCGCAGATGGTAATTTCGTCGCCGAACGTCGCTATTGGCGACGCGGCGTCCATTGTCGCTAGACGTCGCAAAATGAGCGACAAAGAGCGACGTATAAGTACGTCGCCAACATTGCGACGTAAAGCGACCACTAGCGACGCTTCAAAAGTTTGTAAATGATGACGAGGCATGGCATCCACGTGGCCACGTGGGCAACGTAGCGACGAAAATGCTCCGTCAACGGAATGGAGCCACCACACCACTTACCGGCGCTCGACCGCGCCACCTTGGCCTTCTCAGACCGCTCCTGGTACTGGCGCTCGCTGAATCTAGCCTTCATCGCAGTCCACTGCTCTGGAGTAATCCAACCCTAGATCGGACGTCCGGCACGATCACGACGCTTCTGGTCGTCGATCGCATCACGGATGAGCTTGGCTATGACGGCAGAAAATTGGCCCTCGATCCTCGCCGCCCGGTGTGGTGGATAGAAATAGGTCCTCTACAAGAAGTAAAATACAAAAGTTGTATAATATACACAAATAATTATTAAAATTTAAAAATAAACAAATTTTTTACCTTGAAGTGGGCGAACCAAAAGGCCTTCCTATCTGCGGGAGCATCTGAGTAGTTGAGCCAAAGCCCACCATAGTTCTGCCTCACAAATGTCCCCAGCTGTCTCTGTACTGCAGAAGGCCGATATCTATACAATAATAATTTTTCATGAATATATATGTACATATAATCATTTGAGAAATATATAATAATTAATTAACTTACTTCATAGGCCCGTCCGTCCAAATCTCCATACGCGTCTCGCCCGGGGGAGCGCATGGAGGGTCGCTCTCACCTCCTGCCTGGGCAGGATCAGTCTGATCGTCGTCCTCCATATGATCGGCGTGGGCTCCCTCCATAGAGCCGTCGACAGTAGGAATGCTGGACGGGGGATCAGGGATGCTGGACGCGGGATCAGGAAGTCTGGACGACGAGGGAGGAGTCGCCAACCTGCTAGAACTGCCCTATCCCGGTAATGGACCGGGAACAGGAAGGCTGGACGACGAGGGAGGAGTCGCCAACCTGCTAGAACTGCCCTGTCCCGGTAATGGACCGGGAACAGAACGGTACACTGGCGTACTCGGAGATGAGGATGAGGGTACGGAACTGCCCTCTCCATCCCCAGCCCGAGGCTGACGGGGCTGTCTAATATATAATCCTCCGCGTCGTCCAGATGGTCTAGTCATACCTGACAATAAAACATATGACAATAAAACAAAAAAACATATTTATATGATAGACATCACAGATTTTTGAAAAATACCATAGTAAAAAAGTGTCACTGAAGTGTCAATAAAAGTGTCAATAAAGTGTCACTGAAGTTTCACAGATTTATATGATAGAAGTGTCACTAAAGTGTCAAATATGATTATAAAACAAACGTACAGATTTAATCCTCTTCTGAAAATTCGTCTAGTTCGTTTAGCTCATCTACTTCTTCTTCTTCTTCTTCTTCTTCTTCTTCTTCTTCTTCTTCTTCTTCTTCTTCTTCCTCCTCTACATCTTCACTTTCATCTGCATCTTCCTCTTCAGATAATTCTACTTCTTCTACACAATTAGATGTGTAATAGGAAACTTCCGTCGTGTCCACTTCTATAATATTTGTTACAAGAGGTAGTTCATCCTGTTGATAAGCTATATCGTCAACCTCAAAGGTATTTCTAGCTTTGGTCTTGCATACTGCCCACCAGTCCGACCTTGTTGTTCCCCATTTAGGATAACTTGTGAAGTACACGAGCTGAGCCTGACTTGATAGGACAAATGGTTCATAGGCTTGATATCGACGCCGATAGTTTATATCAACAAGACCGTGCTTGTCTACTTTCCAACCTTGACCTTCAATCGGATCGAACCAATCACACCTGAATAACACAATCTTAGCAGGCTCTATTCCATAACTATATGTCAGCTCCACAATCTCCCGTAACACGCCATAGAAATCGTTGCCCGCATCAACATCTTTGTAGTTCGAAGATCTGATACACAAACAGCTGTTTTTGGTGGAATCGAGATCCACAAAGTTGTCTCTGATCGGGCAAGTTGTTGACTTGAACCTAAACCCAATAACACAGTAGCTTGGCCATATTTTTGCAGCATAAATTGGTCCCTTGGCTAGCGTTCTAATAGACTCATTCTCAAGTCTTGCGTATGGACGATCGACCTAAATACCACGAAAGAAGCAATTAAGCTCATTCTCAATCAAGTGCATATACAAAAAGGTAATTACAGAGTTCTCAAGTCTTACATATGCACTCAACCATGATGGAAAATAACGCCTCATTTCTTGTTCTAGTTCTTCTTCTGTTATGTGTGGCCTACCCGACCTCACATCATCATTAAATATGCTGAAAACAACATCGTTCAATTAATGTAATAGTATAATAATTAACACTATTAAAATAATATAGACGTATTAATTACTTACCCCTCCAGTTTCTCTACTTCCTCCTCGTCGCAGTTGAGTAATACATACACCTGAGCAGCCCTTAGCTCATCATCGTTCAAATATCTCTTTTTCATCTTACCCGATGGCTTTCCTGGAGCATTGAATACCTTCAGTATTGTATCATTACTTTCATGATCTCCCTCGTTGTTTCTGGAAGCTCTCGTTCTATTAGTTACAACATGAGGCTTGAAATACATCGAACAAAAGTTTGTAATCTCCTCGAGAACATAGGCTTCACAAATAGAACCCTCGACCCGTGCCTTATTTTTCACCTTTCTTTTTAGGTGATTCAAATGTCGCTCGAACGGGTACATCCATCGATATTCGACGGGTCCACCAGCACGTGCCTCATAGGATAGATGAATCGGCAAATGCTCTATAGAGTCGAAGAATCCAGGAGGAAACACCCTCTCTAGCTTGCATAGTGTTACCGCAATGTCCTTCTCTTGTTTTTCTAGACGATCAACGAGCAATTTCTTAGAACAAAGATCCCTGAAGAATATGCTAAGCTCCGTCAATGGATCCCAAACTGCCTGCGGTAAGAATTCCTAAAATGCAATCGGAATTAACCTCTCCATGAATACGTGACAATCGTGGCTCTTCATACCCGTCAATTTGTTTTCTTTCGGATCGACACATCTTCTCAGATTTGACACATATCCGTCTGGAAATTTTAGGCCCTGGATCCACCGACAAAGTCTCACTTTATCCTCCTTGTCCAGCGAAAAAATTGACTTCGGAAGGAACTGTTTTCCATTCTGCTGTATCAAATGCAACGCAGGGCGTTTGCATATTTCTTTTAAGTCCAACCTGGCCTTGGGATTGTCTTTCGTTTTTTCCTTTACGTCCATCACAGTATTAATTATGTTATCAAACACATTCTTCTCAATATGCATGACATCAAGATTATGTCTGATCAGATTGGTACTCCAGTATGGCAGATCCCAGAATATGCTCCTCTTTGTCCAGTTATGAACTCTACCAAATCCATCGCACTTGTATCCAGTTGTAGGATCTTCGATAGCACTTGGAAAATCTTTAACCTCCTTCCATATCGTGTCTCCGCACCACCTTGGCGGTGGATCACCCTTCTCTACAACGCCGGCACGGAAAGCATTCATGTTCCTTCTGAACGGATGATCTTTTGGCAGAAATTGCCGATGACAATCAAAGAAGCACGGCTTTCCGCCGTGTTTCAAGCGGAAAGCCTTACTACGGTCCATGCAATACGGACATGAGAGACGGCCATGAGTGCTCCATCCAGATAACATTCCATAGGCCGAAAAGTCGTTGATGGTCCACATAAGGGTTGCCTTCATCTGAAAATTCTGCTTCCTGGAAACATCGTACGTGTTAGCGCCTACTTCCCATAACTGATTCAACTCATCTATCAAAGGCTGTAAGTACACGTCAATGTTCCTCTTGGGATTGTTCGGACCAGGAATTATAACGGTTAGAAACATGTACTGAGTCTTCATGCACATCCAAGGCGGTAGGTTATACGGAGTAACAATCACAGGCCAGCACGAATACTGGGATCCCGAAAGACCAAAAGGAGTAAAACCGTCAGAAGATAGTCCCAACCTGACATTTCGCGGATCTGAAGCAAAATCTGGATACACTCGATCAAAGTGCTTCCACGCTTCTCCATCGGATGGGTGATCCAACACTCCTTCAATCTGTTCTCGCATGTGCCAACTCATATTTTCGGCCGTCTCTTTCACCATAAATAATCTTTGCAACCGCGGCGTTAAAGGCAAGTAGTGCATTGAATCGGTCGGTCTTCTTGCACCGGTAGACCTTCCTGTACTAGTTGTCTTATAGCGATCAGCACCACAAAATTTGCACACATCTGCGTCCTTGTCTTCTTTGTAGTACAGCATGCACCCATTGCGACAGGAATCGATTTTCTCGTATCCCATCCAGAGCGATCTCACCATCCTCTTAGACCGGTAGAAGTCTTTAGGCAACTTAGCACCCGCCGGCAAGATCTCTATAATCAACTCCAACACTCGGTTGTAGCATTCTTGCGACATGTTAAAATCTGACTTAATGCTCAACAGTCTTGTAACCACCTCCAACGGTGAATGATCCTCACAACCAGGATACAATGGAGTCCTTGCATTCTCCAGCAACTCCATGAACTGTGCAGCATCGGCGTTCGGTGCCTCCTCAGGTGCATCATGAACGAAACTAGGCCCCGCAGCGTCGAAAACCATGTTCACGCACCCGTCGTCGTATGCATGATTATCTGAAACAAAATTAGGTCCCGCATGCATATACGGCTCAACGTAAGGCTCCGGCTCTGATGCTAAAGACACAAGTTCTCTGTGTGCGGTCCACTGATAGTAATTAGGCGTGAAACCCCTCGAGTACAAATGATATGTCACTTCCACTTCTGGATAATATTTCACGTTATGACATTTCACACACGGACACTTAATTTTGGTGCCGTCCATGTACTGAGGGAACGTCTTAGCAAACTGCAGGAACTGCTCTACTCCCGCTATGTATTCATCCCGCACACCACACATATCATCAGGACGACGATTGTACATCCATGAACGATTCCGCAAGTAGTAATTCATATCCATTTGAAAATAATTCTGCAAAGATGGACACACATTATCCAACAGGCACAAATTCGTATATAATGTCTTATTATGGGACACACATTAGTAGCGGACAGTTACTAATAACAATGATATTGACCGATACCGATACGGTTTGGCATGTTCCGATCCGATACAGACCGATACCAAATATTGACCGATACCGACATTGGCATGTTCCGATACTATACAGACCGATACCGATACCAAATATTGACCGATACCGACATTGGCATGTTCCGATACTATACCGACATTGGACAGTTAATAATAACAATGATATTATCCAACAGGCCGATACCGACATTGGCATGTTCCGATACTATACCGACATTGGACAGTTACTAGACTACACTTCACTTACACCTCTGGATGACTTTGGCTCAAACCAGCCAAAGCTAGTTCAACGAGAGCTCCAAGAAAAAAATGGCTCTCCTCCCACAAACCACAATGGAAACTATACTTGAATAATGCACTCTATTCATTTGGGACCATTCCAGGTGTCCAAATTATAAGCAACCCTATATACATGATACGAATTTCCAACATGTGACATTCATCCATAGCTACTGTTTAATTGTTTCATTCGGGGTTCTATTATGTGTGAAATGCAAGACGCAAGTTACATTCCGGATGGACTTTTATATCAAATTGGCGTTTCTAAAACACTAGTCCAAAACATGGAAATCTTTTATTTTCCTGTATCTCTGTTTGTTTGTCATGTATATTTAGAATCTGTCTAGGACTCTAGACTAATGACATCCTTCTTGATATTGGTTTCATGCACATTAAAAATACACTTTCTCAGCTACTATCTCTCCCCTCGTTTTAGGCATACTTTGATTCTTCACATCTTCCAGACCTAATTTAGAGCATATATATATAGTTTAAGAAAATCAAGAAATAGCAGCTTAAGTCATTTATAATTCCAAGAAAAGGTGTGGTATTGTGATTGAAATGCATTTTTGCTAAGGTCCAGAGTTCCGATCACATTCTATCATTATGTTACGTTTCATATCTCAAGGATTTTTTCTATCTATACTACTATATAATAAGAAAAGTTGAGGCTTCACCGTAATTTTTTTTTGTTCCAAACATATCCTTGTTTATGTTTACTGAGTAAAATTGTTCATTAAGTTTAAAATGGACAAGTAGGTAATTATATATAGGAAAAAAATTAAAGAGAGATTGTTGTTTATTCTTTCCGAGTAGTATGAAATGCACATGGAAATCTTTTATTTTCTAAATGCAAGACGCAAGCTGTAAGGGAAAACCCAAAACATGTCCAAGGATCGTGTCAGTGTCCAAGGGTCGTGTCCGTGTCAGTGTCAGTGTCCAAAACACGCACACACAGTGTCAGTGTCCAAAATTTTGAGTTTGTGTGTGTGTGTGTGTGGGTGGGTGTGTGTGTGTGTGGGAGAGAAGGAGGAGGAGGAATTAGGTTAGGGTTTACCGCCGGAGAGGAGGAGGAGCTCCAGGAGGAGGAGGAGCTCGACGGGGGGGGGGGGGAGGGAGTCGACGGGGGGGGGGGGGGAGGGAGTCGACGGGGGAGGGGGGGGGAGGGAGTCACCGCGGGGGAGGGAGTTGCCGGGGGGGAGAGGGGGAAAAAAATTTCGAGTTTCGATTTTTCGAGTGAGGGGGAAAAGGGAGTCATGTGCCCTAAGTAAAAAAGTTAGCGATGTCCACTGTTGACGTCGCTAACCGTCGCAATAATTTTAATATAAGCGACATATTTTCTTAATATGTCGCTGAACGTCGCTATTCAGCGACATACTTTATCTAGTGTCGCCGAACGTCGCTATTCAGCGACGTATTGCGACGTCAATAGGAAGGAGTCGCTATATTATATAGTTAGCGACGTAATTTCATTCCGTCGCTAAACGACGTCGCTAATAGAGCATATTTTAGTAGTGACACAGCATAATTCTCCAATCCAGACACGTCCCCAAACCTCTAACCTAATACCCTAATCCCCAATCCGCCATGGCTGCGTCGTGCTTCCTTCGACCACCCCCGGCCAAACCCTCCGGTCACCACCAGCCCCTCTCTCGGCCAACGGCCGCAGACCGAACCCTTCGACCCCAGCTAACACCACATCACCACCTCGGCATCCACCCCCTGTCCGATCAACCACCACCATCCGCCAACCCAGCAACCCCGGCAACCTGCCGCCACCACCAGACCGCATCCCAAACCCAGAATCACCACCACCACCAGTGCCAAATTCCAGCCATCATCGGCCTTCATCACCACCACCGTCCTCACCACATCTCGACCCACCGCGCCACCACCAGACCACTGAAGTCCCCAAGAAAAAAAAACCCAAAAGAATAAAACCTAACCCTAAACCCACTGGGGTGATTAAGATCGCCGTTGCTCAAAGTAAGATTCGTCCAACCACAATCTGCTGCCAGGAACCAGAAAGTTCTTAGAGAACCTCTGGAACGCTCGTCAGTCAATATTTGAGACTTGAACGGGCTTCCTGGACTTTACGGACTGTCACGACCCGGTCCCAATTTCTTGGGTCGAATCGGATCATGCCCAGCCTGTACCGTTGTTGAGACGGCGGCAGTAAGCTGTATCACTCATGCAGGTAAATAAAACAACACAGTCTAATTGCCACAACTTTAATAATTTGAATAGTTTAAAACTTTTTACAATGAAATGAAACATACATCTGAAGTACATTGCTTTCCACAAACATCATGAATTATAAAGAAGAAGAAAAATCTAGGCAACCAGCTCATCAGTCTTGAGATCATCATCCTCTAGTTGGGATCACGGAACAAAGCCTCATCAGTGATACCTAAAATGTTGGGTCTCCAGTCAGGAGGGAGCAAAGTACAATTCATGCTAATCTTGACAATTAATTTAACAATAAAATCATGCACTTTTAAACAGTTTGAAGATGAACAGTTTTTGAAATAAAACAGTATAGTGATGTGAATAGGCAATGTATATGACCGGCTTGGGTTACAGTAGTATCTAGCGATACGGTATGGCTTGTCCCCGTGTGAAGAGGGGAAAGCTAATACAGTCAGTTACAGTAGTCAGTTACAGTAATTTGGATGTGGTCATAAACATTACTCTACTCCCCCAATCCCCAACAGTACAGTCAATACTCCCGAAGGAGTTCGTGTATGAACAGTGGTTTAAAATTGCAGTGAAGTGATTATTAAATAATTGTAATCAACATAAATGTACTTGCCTTTGTTATTGTGACTGGATCGAGAGTCTGTACCGAGGAACTAGGTCAAACACTTCCCCGAAATCCTACATTTGAGATTCCAGACTTAGAAACAATATTCAACCCATATCTAGATGTGCTAGTTACAATCTCTAGTAGTAATGTCCTAATCAAGTTTTAAGTTGTATTAATCTACAGCTAACGATTACGTCGCAACTATGTGCGTTGATTAAGCCGGTTAATTGAATTATTTGGAAATATACGAGAATCAATTACAATTTGGAAAACTTTGTGTTTTGTAATATATTTATAAAAATACAATTTCTTTTAGCGATAAACCGTGAATTAATAATATTTTATTCATTTTAGCTAAACTCGTAATTAAGCCGTAAATTACGTCCTATCTACGAATATGAAATCAATCCAAAATCCACCCAAATCACATCCACCAGAAAAAGAAAAGAAAATAACTACACTACACAAATACATGGGCACAGCTACTGGTCCTAGGGTGGGCTTATGCCCGATACATCTTTCTTTTACATTAAATAAGAAAATGACTGAATTATTAAATAAAATGCAGAATTTAAATGACTATAATATTTAGCCTAGAAATAAAATAATAAATAAAAGAATCTGAGAGTCTCAGACTCGGTCCATTCCTCAAATTCAGTTTATGCCTCAACGTCCGGTCGAACCGGTGCGTTTGCATTTCGTCGGGGGCCCACAGACCGGTACGGTCGTCGCCCGAAAATCGGTTTAGAAAATCATTTTCGAAAGCCAGTTTTGAAATCAATTAAAAATATAATTTTTGTAAAAATTTGGGCAACACTTCCTCTATTCCGGGACAAACCCAAAACTGGGAAGCGCGCCAACAAAACACCTGCAAAATGTCCCAAACCAGGGAAAACCCATTTCCAACCAAAATAGTCCACAGAAATATCCACCAAAATAATTCCAACACCACAGAAATAATTCCAACACCACCGAATAATTCCCGAAATATCCGGGAATCCAATACCAACCAATTCACGCCAACCCAGCAAGTAAAACACAGGAAATCAAGCTAACGCAGCTAAACGAAAATTATAACGCAGCTATCCGGATTCCCGAGAGGGAACCGGGGGACCGATCTATCATCATCGACTCACGGGAGGGACGAACTACTCTGATTATCAGAAATTACCTATTTCCGTTGGCGGGGAGCCGCGGGAAAAACTCGGGAAAGGAATCCGAACTAAGTCGGCAGCAGGTAGAAATCCCGAACAGCGGGAAAGTCCACAGACAGCGGGAAATCCACGGGAACAGCAAGGAACCGTGGAAAACAGCGGCTCTGGTGCTGGAAATCCACAGGGAGGGTTTCCGGACAGCGACGACGACAGCGGGACACGCTGACGCGACGGGGAGCTGCTGGCCACGGGGTGGCGCTGGCGCGGAGCACGCCGGGGCGTGGGGCGTCGGTCGGACGGCGGACGGGGCGGCGGCCTCGGGATGCTCTTGCCGGAGCAAGGGCTCGGGTCGCCGGACGTGCGGCGGAGGGGGCGCGGGTCCCCGGTGGTCGGCGGAGTGCTGTCGGCCGGAGGGGGCACGCCGGACGCGCAGCGGGAACCGCTGGACGGTGGTCGGGCGGCGGAGAACGGCGGCAAAGGCGGGGCAGCGTCTTGCCGGAGCAAGGGAGCCCGGCCTAGGGTCGCGCGCACGGGTGAGGAGCTCGGGTTTGGGGGAAAACCCACAGAGAGAGAGGAAGAGAGTTTGGAATGGGTTCTGTGAGGAACTCTTCTCCACAGGAATATGGAAACGTGAGAGAGAGAGAGAAGAGTTAGAGTTTTTGAGTGAGAGAGGAAACGTGGGTTCTGTGAAAGAAAGGACGTGGGGAGAGGTTATTAAGAGAGTGGGGGTGTGGGTTTGAGTAAATAGAGGGAGATGGAGAGTTGGGGAGTTGATGGGTTGGGAGTTACAAAAGAGTTTTCTTTTCCTTCTGTTCGTGAGTGTGGTGGGGATGAGGAATGGAGTAATTAAGGGAGTAGTGGGGGTTGGGTGGTTCACGTGGGTGATAGGGAGAATTAGGAAGAGAGGAAGAACGGGGAAAAATTACTTGCTCGTGGACAGCAAGTGCTGGTCCTACGGGATCAGCAAGGACCAAGCAAAATTTTTTTTTTAATTATTAAACCAGGTCAAAATTAGAATTAAGAAAGAGAGGAATGGGATTGGGCTCAGGCCTGGGTCTGGGCTCAAAATCCAAAAATCCAAGTTGATTATAATTTTCAAAATTCTTTTCACCCAAGAATAATCAATAATAATATTAATAATAATAATAATTTGAAAACGTTTTATTTACGAATACGAAAATTCTAATTAAATAACTAGCTAAAGAAAACTGGGTTTCACAATCTTCCCTCCTTAGAAAATTTCGTCCTCGAAATTTAAAAGGCAGGGTAGGAGAAACAAATAGGTACAGGTATTGCACTCGTAACCCAGGTCCAACTATAAGGATTTCCAAGGCAGTCATGGATGAGACGGTTGAGAGAAAAAAAAAATTTATTTATGATATCATCCATGCAGAAAGAATACAAAAGCGAACCAAAGTACACGAGGTTGATCAGACCATCATGCACCGGTCCTGATTAGACAATATATTAGTGGGTGCACCCAATAAATATCATCATGATCAAGCTTGATAAAGAGATAGCTTGCAAAACTAGGCTAACTTCGTCAGTATCAGTCAAGTTTAGAACGAAAAGATAAGAAAATAAGTGATGGCTCGAATTCTGATCTTCTTCTTACCTCTGACTAGGCTTGCAACTGGTTTCTCTGGCACTGAAAGGTTAAGTCCAAACTTGAGCTCTGAATTATCCAAATTGTGACTCGGATCCGAAATGTAGCATCTGAGCTGTGACGTAGAAGACGTTGCACACTCTCAAGATTAGCTGGTAGAGCTATCTGGTATGCTACTTCCAACACGTCTTAAACTTCAAATGGCCTGATGTATCTGGCCTCGATTTCTGGCTCCGTCAAAACTGATTGTTCCTCTGGTAGGAAAAACTTCACCAAATGCAATTTGGTCTTCCCAAGACCTACCAAATTCCAAGATGCAACATCTCAAACATCTTCAAGCGTCTGGATTGACCTCTCTGATTGCTCGTCCCGCGGTACTCCATGAATCCGGTAGATGTGCTTTCCGTACAATGCTGCCCACTTCTTAGTGGATAAACCAACTTGAAGGAAATTAAAGTGTGCTGACTTAGTCAGTCGGTTTATTATAATCCAATTGGTGCCCTTCCCTCCTTGGGAACAAGGAAATCCTTACTCAAAGTTCATTGTTATATGCTTCTACTTCCACTCCGAATTGTCCAGCGGCTGCAATAAACTGGTTGTTCTCTTGCTAAATTCCTCATATTGACAAATTCACATCTAATTTCCATACCTGGAATTGTCCTTCTTTATTCCATAACACCAATCAATGGAGGCATATTCCAATACATCTTATTATCTCCTGAATATATGGAATACTGAGACTGGTACATTTCTTTCATCAACTTGTTCCTCCGTTTGTCAGCCGATACGCAAAGTCTCGTACCATTCTTCAGAGTTCCACTGCTGATCAATTTAGAAACCCTCAAGTGTTCCAGCCAACACTTGATCTCTAAGCCTGCAAAGTGCCTCGTTTTGAAATTACGTCCTCTTGATTTTTGTCCATCAGCCTCGAACTTCATCAATACTGAATCAGCATCCAGCTCCGTCCTTCTATCTCCAGGTAGTATAACCTCCAGTCCAAACTTCTCGATGTCTTCTAGCAGGTGCCACTCCTTGGCTAAGAACTTCGCCATCAGTATCGACCACGTGCATCAGTGACCACATTAGCCTTACCTGAATAGTACTGCAGGTTGATGTTGAAATCCTTCATCTGCTTCAACCATCTTCTTAGTCTAACATTCAGCCCTTCCTGAGTGAAGACATATTTCAGACTTTTGTAGTCCGTATAAATTTTCACTCCCTTTTCATAAAAATCATGCTTCCATAGCTTCAAAGTAAAAATAATTGCAGCAATTCAAATTAGGTGTGGGATGATTCTTCTCATGAGTCTGTAGTTGCCTACATGTGTAAGCAATTGCTTTTCCATGTTGTTGAAGAACGCAGTCCAGTCCTTTTCCAGAGACATTACTGTAAATTGAGAAACCACCGGTTCCTGCGGGTAGCGCAAGGATTGGTGTAGTGGTAAGTCTCTTCTTCAGCTCCTCAATGCCGTCTGGCAAACTTTCGTTCAGATGAACTCTTCATTCTTCCAAGTGAGCTTCGTCATCGGCTCAGCAATCTTGGCGAAATCCTTCACGAACTTCTGATAGTAGCCGGCTAAGTTCAAGGATCTTTCGAATTGAACTTGGGGTATACCACTCTTCAACAACAGCTATCTTCCATCGAAATTTCTTCTCTTAACAACATGCCCAAAAGTCTACCTTGTCAACAACCCACGTTCAGATAACTTACCAAAAACTTTTTTTTTCCTCAAAGTTTCCAAAACGTCCTCAGGTGTTCTTCATGCTCTTCTTCAGTCTTCAAATATATCAGGATGTTATCTATGGAGAAGATAAACTGATTCAAATACTCATAAAAATCTCTGTTCATGAAATTCATGAACACAGCAGGAGCATTTGTCAGTCTAACGTCCTGACCACAGAAAACTACACATACTTGATGTTTGAACGCCGTCTTGGAAATGTCCTCTTTCCTGACTTTGATTTGATGGTAGTCAAATCTTAAGTCAAACTTCGAAACATCCTATCTCCACATAACCAGATCAAACAGATCCTCGACCCGGACAGAAAATACTTGTTTCTTTAGTGTCTGGTAATCGATGCACATCCGTTGTTCCATCCTTCTGGACATAAACAAGATAGGTACTCCCTAAGGTAGAGTTCCATTCTGCATAAATTCTAGAGCCTTCATTGATCTGGTCCTTCATCTTCTATGAACTTCGAGTCTGCATCATGCCTTTGTAGGAGGCAAGGTCTGCTAGATAGGAAGAGAGTCCCTAGGTTGTGGCCTAACAGGTGTTGCTGGCCTATGAGCTCTGGCTTGATAAACAGATAAGGGCAGTCCTTTACCCGATGTTCAGCAGATCCACATGCCAAACATTGTCCCAATCTCTTGCGGCAACTAACGGTCTGATGACCAGGCCTCTTGCAGTAGTTACAAGCCCATAGCTTCTTACGACAAGGCTGCCGGAAGTAGAGTACTTGATGGGACCCAAATATCTTCAGGGGTATCCTTCCTAGGACAAAGTTCTGCTCTAACTTGGTTGGGGATATCTAAGGCTACATCATGACGTTCTTCATGTCTTCTCTCGTGATATTCATCTGTTCCTGCTGGGCTTCATCTTGAACTTTCTGGATCTCCAGGATTTCTTGGAATAGGACAACCATTTGGAAGATGTTTGCTGGTACTGGTGGAGCAACAAAAATGAATACTCCACCAAGGAAATGCATCTCAGTTTGAGATGAGGTAGAAATTGCCAGTGTAGGAAAAACTTCACTGGGTGCATTATGAGGACGGTCAAACAGCCGCGAGGGGAAAGACCCTGGGCTTTGGTTGAGGAGATGGGGTATGATCCAGAGATAACACCTCATCGCCAGCAGGATTTGGTCAACGGTCATTCTCTGGAAAGTTTAGGACGCACACATAAGCAAGGTAGCCTACCGGTCTATAATCAAGCAAAAATATTTATTTATAATATATTTCGGTCCTATGTTGTGACAAATTGATGTTCTAGTGTTCTAATTGTTTCTAGGTATGTTTTCCTAAGTTGTTGTTCAGACCTGCATGGGCCACCACTAAAAACATGTCACGACCCGGTCCCAATTTCTTGGGTCGAATCGGATCATGCCCAGCCTGCACCGTTGTTGAGACGGCGGCAGTAAGCTGTATCACTCATGCAGGTAAATAAAACAACACAGTCTAATTGCCACAACTTTAATAATTTGAATAGTTTAAAACTTTTTACAATGAAATGAAACATACATCTGAAGTACATTGCTTTCCACAAACATCATGAATTATAAAGAAGAAGAAAAATCTAGGCAACCAGCTCATCAGTCTTGAGATCATCATCCTCTAGTTGGGATCACGGAACAAAGCCTCATCAGTGATACCTAAAATGTTGGGTCTCCAGTCAGGAGGGAGCAAAGTACAATTCATGCTAATCTTGATAATTAATTTAACAATAAAATCATGCACTTTTAAACAGTTTGAAGATGAACAGTTTTTGAAATAAAACAGTATAGTGATGTGAATAGGCAATGTATATGACCGGCTTGGGTTACAGTAGTATCTAGCGATACGGTATGGCTTGTCCCCGTGTGAAGAGGGGAAAGCTAATACAGTCAGTTACAGTAGTCAGTTACAGTAATTTGGATGTGGTCATAAACATTACTCTACTCCCCCAATCCCCAACGGTACAGTCAATACTCCCGAAGGAGTTCGTGTATGAACAGTGGTTTAAAATTGCAGTGAAGTGATTATTAAATAATTGTAATCAACATAAATGTACTTGCCTTTGTTATTGTGACTGGATCGAGAGTCTGTACCGAGGAACTAGGTCAAACACTTCCCCGAAATCCTACATTTGAGATTCCAGACTTAGAAACAATATTCAACCCATATCTAGATGTGCTAGTTACAATCTCTAGTAGTAATGTCCTAATCAAGTTTTAAGTTGTATTAATCTACAGCTAACGATTACGTCGCAACTATGTGCGTTGATTAAGCCGGTTAATTGAATTATTTGGAAATATACGAGAATCAATTACAATTTGGAAAACTTTGTGTTTTGTAATATATTTATAAAAATACAATTTCTTTTAGCGATAAATCGTGAATTAATAATATTTTATTCATTTTAGCTAAACTCGTAATTAAGCCGTAAATTACGTCCTATCTACGAATATGAAATCAATCCAAAATCCACCCAAATCACATCCACCAGAAAAAGAAAAGAAAATAACTACACTACACAAATACATGGGCACAGCTACTGGTCCTAGGGTGGGCTTATGCCCGATACATCTTTCTTTTACATTAAATAAGAAAATGACTGAATTATTAAATAAAATGCAGAATTTAAATGACTATAATATTTAGCCTAGAAATAAAATAATAAATAAAAGAATCTGAGAGTCTCAGACTCGGTCCATTCCTCAAATTCGGTTTATGCCTCAACGTCCGGTCGAACCGGTGCATTTGCATTTCGCCGGGGGCCCACAGACCGGTACGGTCGTCGCCCGAAAATCGGTTTAGAAAATCATTTTCGAAAGCCAGTTTTGAAATCAATTAAAAATATAATTTTTGTAAAAATTTGGGCAGCACTTCCTCTATTCCGGGACAAACCCAAAACTGGGAAGCGCGCCAACAAAACACCTGCAAAATGTCCCAAACCAGGGAAAACCCATTTCCAACCAAAATAGTCCACAAAAATATCCACCAAAATAATTCCAACACCACAGAAATAATTCCAACACCACCGAATAATTCCCGAAATATCCGGGAATCCAATACCAACCAATTCACGCCAACCCAGCAAGTAAAACACAGGAAATCAAGCTAACGCAGCTAAACGAAAATTATAACGCAGCTATCCGGATTCCCGAGAGGGAACCGGGGGACCGATCTATCATCATCGACTCACGGGAGGGACGAACTACTCTGATTATCAGAAATTACCTATTTCCGTTGGCGGGGAGCCGCGGAAAAAACTCGGGAAAGGAATCCGAACTAAGTCGGCAGCAGGTAGAAGTCCCGAACAGCGGGAAAGTCCACAGACAGCGGGAAATCCACGGGAACAGCAAGGAACCGTGGAAAACAGCGGCTCTGGTGCTGGAAATCCACAGGGAGGGTTTCCGGACAGCGACGACGACAGCGGGACACGCTGACGCGACGGGGAGCTGCTGGCCACGGGGTGGCGCTGGCGCGGAGCACGCCAGGGCGCGGGGCGTCGGTCGGACGGCGGACGGGGCGGCGGCCTCGGGATGCTCTTGCCGGAGCAAGGGCTCGGGTCGCCGGACATGCGGCGGAGGGGGGGCGGGTCCCCGGTAGTCGGCGGAGTGCTGTCGGCCGGAGGGGGCACGCCGGACGCGCAGCGGGAACCGCTGGACGGTGGTCGGGCGGCGGAGAACGGCGGCAAAGGCGGGGCAGCGGCTCGCCGGAGCAAGGGAGCCCGGCCTAGGGTCGCGCGCACGGGTGAGGAGCTCGGGTTTGGGGGAAAACCCACAGAGAGAGAGGAAGAGAGTTTGGAATGGGTTCTGTGAGGAACTCTTCTCCACAGGAATATGGAAACGTGAGAGAGAGAGAGAAGAGTTAGAGTTTTTGAGTGAGAGAGGAAACGTGGGTTCTGTGAAAGAAAGGACGTGGGGAGAGGTTATTAAGAGAGTGGGGGTGTGGGTTTGAGTAAATAGAGGGAGATGGAGAGTTGGGGAGTTGATGGGTTGGGAGTTACAAAAGAGTTTTCTTTTCCTTCTGTTCGTGAGTGAGGTGGGGATGAGGAATGGAGTAATTAAGGGAGTAGTGGGGGTTGGGTGGTTCACGTGGGTGATAGGGAGAATTAGGAAGAGAGGAAGAACGGGGAAAAATTACTTGCTCGTGGACAGCAAGTGCTGGTCCTACGGGATCAGCAAGGACCAAGCAAAATTTTTTTTTAATTATTAAACCAGGTCAAAATTAGAATTAAGAAAGAGAGGAATGGGATTGGGCTCAGGCCTGGGTCTGGGCTCAAAATCCAAAAATCCAAGTTGATTATAATTTTCAAAATTCTTTTCACCCAAGAATAATCAATAATAATATTAATAATAATAATAATTTGAAAACGTTTTATTTACGAATACGAAAATTCTAATTAAATAACTAGCTAAAGAAAACTGGGTTTCACACGGACTCCCTTAACTCTTTTCTTTGGTGCATCTTCCAAAGGAGGCCAAGGGGCTCTATTTATAGAGTGGAGTGAGACTTCACCTCTTCTCCTATCCGATGTGGGACTAAAATATCAAACTCTACCAATACTCAAAAATAGAGTTTGATATTTTAGATCATCCTACAATCAGCATAGAAGTGTGCTAGTCCACGCCTACCCCCCGAACACTCCCGTGCATGCACGAGACATCCTGGAGTCCGTGTCCGAGTCCGAGTCCGCACAACAAAAATCAACTTGCATCCTTGTTGGAATTAATCTTTTTTTCTTCTAGGAAAATACTCCCACATGGCACACACTTGTTTCCCACCACACCTCATGTGCACACCTCAACACAAGCAATGCATTATATTGAGATACTCACCATTTGGTGTAGCCGATGTGGGACTATCTTTTCTAGTCCAAAGGCAAAAATATCAACATATATCATTATATATGTTTATATATAAATACAAGTCCTTCTAAAGAAAGATTATATCGTTGTCCTTCCAAACAATAGCTCATACACTCATATAACTTGCAAGTATAAAATAGTTTTGCAAGTAGTATATCATAAATGTTGAGAGCAAAATATGTACTGCCACATCAAATGGATTGTAAAATTTTATGACAATCATCATTATATGGAACAGACCGCAAAATTTTAAAAACTGGCCTTTTGGAGGAAGTAGCATGAGATGGTATGAGAAACAAAGATGAAAAAGAAGATTTATGGTAGGATAGTTGTAGCTATCGTTGTACTTAAAGATTTTTTGTTAAGGATATAAATCAGAAACCCTCAAATACCTGGATTTGAAAGGCTATGAGTAATGCTATAGTTACAACCAAATGCTTACAACCCTTTTACAACCTTCACCCATTGCTGACATGTGGGCCATGGCCCACATGTCAGCAAATGGGTGAGTGGTTGTAAGAGGGTTGTAAGGATTTGGTAGTAGACTTAGCATTATTGTTTATAAAAACATCCAAAATTATGCTACAAGGATTTTGGGTGCACTTGGTTTGTTATAACGATTACAGAAGAACTAAGATATTCATTTATACTAAAATACTTTTGTCTAATTCTTCTTTTAAGATAAGATAGTATTATATTGTGTTTGATTAAAGTTTAAATTTTATTAAAATATATATTATATTAAATTATTATTTTAAATTAAAGTAATGGATTTAATTTGTTTAGAGTAATTTAAACATTACTAGATTTTAAATTGTATATTGGATAAGAGAAATTTTAAACATAAGATTTCAACATGGACTAGAACATTCATAAATTAAGCATACTATTGTTTAGTAATAACTACATACAAAACACTGCTTTTTATTGTACCGGACACTTTTCGGTGCACAAAATTAAATCAGAAACGTAAAATATTTGTTTATAAAAATTCTGTTTAGCAAAATTCAGATTCCAAAACCAAATCCCAAACGCACGAGAAGATTAGTGAAATTATGAAGTTTTTCAAACAAAATAGCTCCACCCTGAGTTAGGTTGAATCCGCAAAGAAGATAATTAATAATATTTAAAAATAATAATTAGTTATTAATTAATAATTAGTTAATAAAATTATTTTTCTGAATAATAATAATTACTATTTGTTATTACCTTAATTTGTTAAATAATTAAGTAATATTTTTCTGGAAATTGCTGAGAAACCCAATTTCGGGATCGGCTTTTATGAAATGCCCACCCGCTGGATGAGTTTTATGAAATGCCCAGAATTAAGTATTTTCACGTTAAATATTCCAAGATTTCCTTTTAGATGCCACCCGCTGGAAACTGCTATTTTTATAATACCGAAACTACCCCTCCGCGCGAATTGGTCATCTATATGTATTTAAATTCAAAAAACTCAGATCTGGATTGCGATTTTCGTCTTCTTCTTCTTCACGAAAAATCTGAATTCCATTGCTCTCATCTTCAGCAGGGATCGCAAAGATCGTTCGTAGTTCGGTGTGCTTTTCTTCGGTCGAACTCAGATTATCGCTCGTCATCATCATCACCATCATCATCATCTTCATCGACGTCAATTGTGGAGAGAAGATCTTTCTTTTTCTTTTCCATAAGAATTATCATCGCTTTGAAAGAAGAACGAAACTCTTTATTCCTGAAAAAACTAAATTACACGGAGAATGGCCATTCTCCTACGTTTTAACACTGGAAATGACCATTCTCCGTGTAAATTAACACGGAGAATGCCATTCTCCGTTTTATTTAAAACGGAGAATGACATTCTCCTGCGTTTTAACACTGAAATGACCATTCTCCGTGCTAAATTACACGGAGAATGACCATTCTCCGTTTTATTTAACACGGAGAATGACCATTCTCCGTGTAAATTAACACGGGGAATGCCATTCTCCGTTTTATTTAAAACGGAGAATGACATTCTCCGTGTTTCTAACACGGAGAATGGCCATTCTCCTGCGTTTTAACACTGAAATGACCATTCTCCGTGCTAAATTACACGGAGAATGACCATTCTCCGTTTCATTTAACACGGAGAATGACCATTCTCCGTTTTATTTAACACGGAGAACGTCATTCTCCGTTTTATTTAAAACGGAGAATGCCATTCTCCTGCGTTTTAACACTGAAATAACCATTCTCCGTGCTAAATTACACGGATAATGCTATTCTCCGTGTTAGTAACACGGAGAATAACATTCTCCGTTTTATTTAACACGGAGAATGGCTTCTAACACGGAGAATGGTCATTCTCCTGTGTTTTAACACTGGAATGACCATTCTCCGTGATAAACTACACGGAGAATGGCATTCTCCATGTAAATTAAGACGGAGAATAGTCATTCTCCGTGTAATTTAGCACGGAGAATGGTCATTCTCCGTGTAAATTAAGACGGAGAATGCCATTCTCCGTGTTAGTAACACGGAGAATTTCATTCTCCGTGTAAATTAAGACGGAGAATGACATTCTCCGTGTTACTAACATGGAGAATGACCACCCTCATGCGAAATTAACATTTTTCGTGTTCTAACACGGAGAATGACCATTCTCCTGCATTTTATGGTTAGCTGAAACTTTGGAGAGCCATAACTTTTGACTGGGAGGTCGAAACGAGGTCCCGTTTGTCGCAAAATGAGCGTATCGTCGAGGAGACTGAAAATAATTTCACGGTTAGACAGCCTTCCAAAATTTTAGAATCGCAAAAAAATGATGTTTGGACCTCCGTTTTAGCACTTTTGCCGTTTGTCCCGGTCTTTCCGAAATTTTCCGACGAGTTTTTGAAGATTTTTGAGGAGAAAACCTAGATTCGAAAGTGAGCAGCGTATGGAAGAAGATAAAGTATCGAAACGTTTTTTTTAAGAGCAGTTTCGTGGGTGTTTTCAATAAATTAAAAGGAAGGGCAAAATGGTCATTTGGAACCCGCTTTGGATAAGTTTCTCTAATTCTGGGCACGCCATGAAAGTTTTTTTAGCGGTGGGTTTTACATAAAACTTTTTTAGTTTTTAGGCATTTCATATATCCTCCCTATATTTTTCACCAATCAATAACATATATAATTATAACAATTATTCACAAAATTTAAATAATATGATAATGATAAAAATATCTCTATCTAGAAATGTGGTAAAGACAGTACTAGTTAGCATTGTCTGACAGGAATAGCCGTTTCACCTAGTAGTACACTATTCTTAAAATAGACAACTTAGTTAGATAATTACTTAATTTTTATTGTTATTATAATATATATTTTCACTTCTCTATTTTCTTATATCTAAATGAATTTTGCAAAAAGTGCAAGAAACTGCATGAAAGCCCATGCATATGCGCAACTTGAAATTTGTAGTTTTCTACTTTTTCTTTCACTTTTCCTCCCCCAAAAAGTAGGGCTATATCGGACGTGCCGCACAATGGGAGGTTCAAGTTTGGTTTCGTTAATGATACAAATTATTTTTTTGTTGACCGTGATAATGATACAATTTAGCTTGACTTAAGCCTAGTTAGTTAATGATTACATTATGGCTCGGCTTGGCTTGTCATGAATATCACAGTTCAAACGTGACTTGGCTAAGCTTGATAAAGTTAATCAAGCTCGAGCTAAGCCTCAACTTGTTTGCACACTTTACACTTGCTTAGCTTTAGATTAAATGAAGGGGAAAAACTTGGATAATAATAACTAAGAAAAAGAGAAAATTGTTGATCGTAATAAAATAGCTTTAAAAGATTTGAAAATAACGATCTTGCTAAGGTTTGAAAATATTTGAAACGCTTGAAACAAGATGTTTCAAAAAAAAAAAAAAATTGAAAAAGAATTCACATTAACCCTTGTTCTACGTGCTCATTAATAAGTTCCTTTATTAAAGCTTGGAAAGATTTGAGTCAATGACCTGAATTTATAAATAAATTTTGTATTGACCACTATGTTCATGAACATGTCAAGTTTGGACACTGGTAAAATCGAGCTTGGCTCGCTAATTTTATCTCTACTAATATAAAGGGATTTTAAAATGGCTCAAGATTGAGCCGTTAAGCCGGGTGTATATCATCAACCATTTTATTTAAAAAAATTACGGAATAATTGTTGGAAATTCTTCAATTTCTTCGAATATAAATCTGCAATAAAATAAAATTAATTAAATTGTTACCGGCCTCCGGGGAAGTCGTGCACGTAGCACTGTCCTAAGAGTTAGCTCGGGTCTATGTGCAGACCGTATCCGAACGCTCCTAGTGGTAAAATCCCCGCTCCACCGAAATCTCTTTGCCGCACACGACTCGGAGAGAGCGACCCCGAGGAGATAATTTTTTCTATGTAAAGAAGAAGGAGAATGGAACAGTATATATAGGCTGTAGCAAGCTTCTCCAATGGACAAAACATTAAAGAGGATTTTAATTCGGAGTTAAATGACAGCAATAATTTGAATGTTACAAAATGTGATACATTGTACCTGGACGGAATTCAAAATCCAAACGTTACTGAATTTAAAAGATTTGTAACGGTCAAAAAATTAATAGGAGCAAAAAAGATTTTTGGGTCTCAGCCCGAACCCAAAGTGGAAATTGAATCGGCATTCGGCGCCCGCAGGTGTAGGCACGTACCCGCACCCGTTACACGCGCCGAACCGAACCGAACCGAGCCGAGCCGGGCCGGACGGCGGCGGCGGCGCGCGCGTGTGGCCCATGGGGCTCCCACACAAATCTTCAAAGAAGCAAAATGGAATGAAGGGATATATGCATAGTAAAAACTTTTCATACAGCCGATGTGGGACTATGCATGGGACTATTGAGCTTTTGCTTTGAAAGCTACAGCTAACAATCCCCCCCAAAAGCTCAAGTTCAAAAATAATAGGAGGAAGGAGAGATACAAGGAAAGTAAGTAAATTTCTGGGCAGTTGTATACTATGCATAAATGAGATGGATTACATCCTTGAATCTCACGTAGTGACTATTCTCTTTGTCTGAAGAAGAGCTTGATGGACTACGCCTTGAATCAGTCTTCTTGAACCAGACTCGGAAAATAACACACATAGTACGCTAGAGGTACTTGGGTCTATCGGGTGGCGCGTTTGGTTGGCCATGCACACTTTTACACATTCATGAGAGTTGTCTAGGATCGCCCTGTCCTATAGTCGCGGCCCTCACGACCTCTCATATAGGTAAGTCCTTAAGGGTTGGTGATAGGAATCAACCCTGCATATTATGCTTGGACTTATTAAGAGTTTTAACTCAACCTATCCATATCACAAAAGGAACACTGTCACCATAGGGATGGGATATGAATGTACACATGTACAGCCTCCTGGGCTTTTATTTTAAAGAGAATTTAATCTCAGGTCAGTGTTCCATAATAGTCACCTAGTCCAGCTTGTTTCTACCCATTGAACCGGCTTCTTGGGATCTCCAGTCAGACTCGGTTGGGTTGCCACTGCTGGTGACTATACTATGGGCTTAACTCCATCCCCCTCGATGATTCTAGGATCAATGTCCTAGACAGACCCTTCGTCAAGTGGTCTGCAAGGTTCTTTTCTGACTTTATATAGTCAAGAACCACATATTTGCCCAATAGGCTCTTTATTGACTTGAAGCGCAGCTGCAGGTGCCTGTTCATCTTAGCATTCACAGAATCATGCTTTAGTAGTTTTATAACAGATTTATTATCACAGTTCATAGAAATAGCAGGAATAGGATGAACAGAAACAGGTATATGCATAATGAGATTTCTCAGCCATTCGGCTTCTGTACATGTAGTATCCAAAGCTATCATTTCAGAGTCCATTGTACTTCTGGCTATGATAGTTTGTTTACATGATCCCCAGGAGATTGCAGCTCCTGCTAGGGTAAAAACATATCCAGTAGTGGATTTTACATCATGTGAATCAGTTACCTAATTTGCATCGGAGTAACCTTCTATGATATCAGGGTGTCTAGTATAATGAAGTTTATAATCTAGAGTACCCTTAAGATATCTAAATACTCTGTCTAATGCAGTCCAGTGTAACTGATTTAGGTTACTAGTATATCTACTTAGTCTCCCAATAGCAAATGCAATATCAGGTCTGGTCCTATTTGTTATGTACATAAGGGACCCTATCATCTGTGAATATCTATGTTATTCTATAGGAGATCCTTCATTCTTCTTGAGAACAACATTACTATCATATAGAGTAAGGGCAGGTTTTTTGTCAAAATACTCAAACTTCCTTAGCATTTTCTCAATTAAATGTGCTAAAGATAGAGTATATCCCTTATTGCATTTGGACACTTACATTCCTAGGATCAAGTTTGCCTCACCTAGGTCTTTCATATCAAACTGGTTAGATAAATAATTCTTAGTATTATTTATCAATTCCAGTGAAGACCCTAGAATAAGAATATCATCAACATACAAGCATAAGATAACACAACTTTCATTTGTATTTTTAGAATACAAACACTTGTCATATTCATTAGGCACAAAACCAAATTCTATAATGACTTTGTCAAACTTGTTGTGCCATTGCTTAGGAGCTTGCTTTAGGCCATAAAGAGATTTTACTAATCTACAAACCTTCTTTTCTTGACCTTTAGCAATAAAACCTTCAGGTTGCTCCATATATATCTTTTCTTCTAAATCTCCATTTAGAAATGCTGTTTTTACATCCATTTGATGGATCAGCATATCATGAATGGATGCTAAAGCTAGAAGGGTTCTAATAGAAGATATTCTAGCTACAGGAGAGTAGGTATCAAAATAATCTAATCCTTTCTTCTGGGTAAATCCTTTGGCTACTAATCTAGCCTTATATTTTTCTATGGTACCATCGGCTCTAAGTTTCTTCTTAAAGATCCACTTACAACCTATTGGTTTGCTGCCTAAAGGAAGGTCTGCTAAAAACCAAGTATTGTTCTCCATGATGAAGTTGTACTCATTGTTAATAGCTTCTTTCCAGAAAGGGGCATCAGGAGAGGATATGGCTTCTTCATAAGTTGAGGGATCACCCTCTATCAAAAAAGTAAAGAATCCTTCTCCTAAATTCTTTTCAATCCTTTCTCTTTTACTCCTTCTAGGTTCTATGACTTGTTCAGGTAGAGAACTAGGTAATTGATCATGAGAACTAATAGATGGAGTAAGAGAAGGGTTAGAGGAAGATGAAGGGTTTCTATCCTTGAAGGAAAAAATATTCTCAAAGTAAACTGCATCTCTAGCTTCAATGATTGTGTTATTAGAGATTTCATTTACTTCAGAATGGGTTACAAGAAATCTATTGGCATTACTATCTAGGGCATATCCTATGAATACAGCATCTACAGTCTTAGGTCCTATCTTCCTCTTTTTGGGTTCAGGAACTCCTACCTTAGCTAGGCATCCCCAAATTTTGAGGTAATTAATCCTAGGGGTTCGACCTTTCCATAACTCATATGGTGTCTTATCATTAGTCTTACTCGGTATCCTATTAAGAATATAACAGGCTGACAATAAAGCTTATCCCCAAAGATTGTCAGGGGCACCTGAGCTGAGAAGCATGGCATTGACCATATCTAAAAGAGTGCGATTCTTCCTTTCAGCAACTCCATTGGATTGTGGTGAATAAGGAGCAGTTACCTCATGAATAATTCCGTGCTCTTCACAGAAGTTGGTCATTTCATTTGAGGTATACTCTCCCCCACGATCTGATCTAAGGATCTTAATCTTCCTATCCAACTGGTTCTCAGCCTCAGATTTATAGACCTTGAATCTGTCTAGAACTTCATCTTTGGTCCTAAGGAGGTAGGTGTAACAATACTTTGAATGGTCATCTATAAAGGTTACAAAGTATTTCCTACCGCCTCGGGTCAAGACCCTATTGGAATCACAAACATCACTATGGATAAGTTCTAGGAGTTCAGAATCTCTATAGACAGATTTGAAAGATAATCTAGTATGTTTGGCTTGAACACAGATATCACATTTGTGTTCATCATCTATAGGAGTCTTAGGTATAAGATCTAAGTTCATCATCCTTTTAATAGATCCTAAATTCACATGACCTAATCTACCATGCCAAACATTTGATGATTCAACATTTGCAACAAAAGAAAGATTTGAACTTTTATTCATAGTACTTAAAATAAAGAGTCCATCTTTCACAAATCCTTTCCCCACAAACAAATCATTCTTAGAAAAAACTATTTTATTTGCCTCCATAACAATTTTGTATCCTGAGGCTACAAGGAGGGATCCACTAACAAGATTTTTTCTGACAGACGGCACATGAAGTACATCATGGAGAGGTAGAATTTTTCCTGATGTCATCTTCAGATCTATTCTTCCTCTTCCCATAATTTGTGCCGTTGAGCCATCTCCTAGGGTCACGCCTCCTCCACCTGATTCCTGATAGGTTGAAAAACAGGAGCGATCAAATAAAACGTGAACATTAGCTCCAGAATCCAACCACCAATCATCAGAATGGAAAGAAAGGTTTACTACAGGTTGATAGCTTACAGACCTGAAGGAGCTGGAAGATCCATTCAGAATCATGTTAGCCTCTGGCTTGCCTTTACCCTTGAAGGAGTTCTGGATAGGTTCTTTCTTCCTTTGGAAGCAGTTGATGGCTGTATGGTTGGTTCTACCACACACAAAACAAAATCTCCTTTGATCCTGAGTCTGACCAAAGTTTCTAGGTTTTTGGATTTGAGGGTTTTGGTGGTGATGGTTTTTGGGAGGAGGTTGAAAACTCTGCTTCTTTTTTAAGGAGATTTTCTTGGATTTGAGATGGTTGTTTGACTTAGGTTTTTCATGGCTTTCTACAAGGTTTACCTTAGCTGTGGCATTTGACCTAGCTTTGGTCTTGGATCTATATTTCTCTTCTGTTCTAATTCTCTGTAGAGCTTGAGAATATGTAATAGATCCTTGTAGATGTAGAAGGTCTTTTGCCACTTTAGACCAGGAAGGGGGAAGTTTATCTATCAAGCATCCTATTTTGTGCTCAGTAGAAAAAACGGTTCCCTTGGCTTGAAGCTGCCTAAGGTGTTCTTGGAACTCATGGATTTGGTCATTGATAGGTTTGTTATCTACCATGACATATTGGTTGAATGTGGTAGAATTGAATCTATCAATTCCAGCATCATCACAACCATACTCATCTTCCAAAGCATCCCAGAGTCCTTTAGCGCTTTTATACTCAAAAAATATGTCGTAAAGTGACTCCGACATAGCGCTTAAGATTCTGTGGAAGCAGTGGTAGTCAATTTCCTTAGTGGTCTTGGGTTTGGAAGAAAAGGAGGACTTGGAAACCCCTACGTCAGACTCAGTTTCATCAGAATCATTTGAGATGGGTGTTGACCCATCAATGGCAGAAATCAGACCTAAAGTGGTAAGCCAAAATTTCATCTGGCTTTGCCACCTCTTGAAGTAGGTGCCATTGAATTTTGCAGGCTTTGCAGAAAAAGTCTCTTCCTTGGAAGTCATGATTTCTAAAGTCTGTAAAAGTTTAAATTTACTGAATAAAATGGTTTTGAGCTAAAATTAACAATTAAACTAATTTTAGTAATAAACCCTTAAATTTTTAGTTTTCAAGTTTTGATAAGGTTGGGTTAGCTGTAGGGGCCGGATCCCAGCAAGCGGAGGTTCACTAGGAACTCTTAAGTACCGGTCGCTTAGACGATATTTCGCCTTGTTGACAGAAGGGCCCTTTCGGCTTGTTCCCAAACAAATCTTAACTTTAGAACTTTAAAAATAAAGGAATTTTTTACTAAATTAATTAATTGTTTGATTTAGCCAAAAATAAAAAATGAAAACTAGTATTGACAAAATGTAGTAAGACACTAATGTTTGTCTAAGGTGTCAATCTAGGAAGTGATAATTGATCTATGAAATGGTAATTGATAATAGCAGTCTTAATAATATATAATAACAAATGTTATTAAATAATATGGTACCGATATAAAATAAATCACGCTAGCTTTTATAGCTAAAACAAATAAATTGCTTAAAAAAAAATTTTGGAAGCAAGCAAGTTTAATATGTTTTGACAGCAAACAAGTTTAATATGTTTTCTTGTTTTAACAAATAATTTGCTAAGAATATGGAAAGAAATAACAGGAAGCAAGTTAAGAATAGTTTTCCGTATCTAAACAGGAAGCACTTTTTATACTAATCAGTAATAGACAAGTTTGTATACTAAACAGTAACGAAAAAAAAAAAAACTTTGAGCAATAGACAACTTTACAATTTACAAATAAAATTGATCTAGTAAAGTTGGTTTGTTAACAGATAATGAATTGATCTAATAAAATTGATCTGGCCACAGTAATGGACAACTTTAGCAGTTGAAAATCTTCCTAGCAAATAATGAATTTTTTAACAGGAAGTAAATAATTAATTTGTAAATTGATCTAACTCTTAGATTGTTGGAAAATTTTCAATTTCTTCGAATATAAATCTGCAATAAAATAAAATTAATTAAATTGTTACCGGCCTCCGGGGAAGTCGTGCACGTAGCACTGCCCTAAGAGTTAGCTCGGGTCTATGTGCAGACCGTATCCGAACGCTCCTAGTGGTAAAATCCCCGCTCCACCGAAATCTCTTTGCCGCACACGACTCGGAGAGAGCGACCCCGAGGAGATAATTTTTTCTATGTAAAGAAGAAGGAGAATGGAACAGTATAGATAGGTTGTAGCAAGCTTCTCCAATGGACAAAATATTAAAGAGGATTTTAATTCGGAGTTAAATGACAGCAATAATTTGAATGTTACAAAATGTGATACATTGTACCTGGACGGAATTCAAAATTCAAACGTTACTGAATTTAAAAGATTTGTAACGGTCAAAAAATTAATAGGAGCAAAAAAGATTTTTGGGTCTCAGCCCGAACCCAAAGTGGAAATTGAATCGGCATTCGGTGCCCGCAGGTGTGGGCACGTACCCGCACCCGTTACGCGCGCCGAACCGAACCGAACCGAGCCGAGCCGGGCCGGACGGCGGCGGCGGCGTGCGCGTGTGGCCCATGGGGCTCCCACACAAATCTTCAAAGAAGCAAAGTGGAATGAAGGGATATATGCACAGTAAAAACTTTTCATACAGCCGATGTGGGACTATGCATGGGACTATTGAGCTTTTGCTTTGAAAGCTACAGCTAACAATAATATACTTTTAAACTTTTTCTTATTTTTTTTCCACATAACTGAATCTGGAAATTGCTGAGAAACCCAATTTCGGGGTTGATTTGTATGAAAAATCCACTCATATGATGGCTTTTATAAAATGCCCAGAATTATATAATTTCACGTTAAATATTCCAAGATTTCCTTTAGATGCTATGTATTTACAAAATTGACATTTTCATAGTACCAAAAATATCCATTCGCGCAAATTTGGTCATATATATATGATTTTGAATTAAAAACTCAGATTTGGATTACGATTTTCGTCTTCTTCTTCACGAGAGATCTGACTTCCATTGCTCTCATCTTCAGCAGAGATCGCAAAGATCATTCGTAGTTCACTGTAATTTTCTTCAGTCGAACTTTGATCATCGCTCACCATCATCGCTCATCATCATCATCATCATCTTCGTGGAGAGATTTGAAGTTTTTCGACGATTAGGTTAATTGTGGAGAGAAGATCTTCGTTCACTGTGATTTTCTCGAAATTTATGCTGAATTTGAATTTGTTATGAAGATTTATAACTGAGAAAAGATTAGAGAGATCTTTAATCTCGTTCTTTTGTGCGAATATGAAGGCGACTGATATTCGCCGTGCTAATATGACTGGAATGGTCATCCTCCGTTCACTTGTCACAAAGAAAGAGCATTCTCCGTTATATTTAGACGGAGAATGATCATTCTACGTTAGTTTTGGACGGAGAATGGCCAATTACCTTGAGAATGATCATTCTCCGTGAGTTTTAGACGGAGAATGATTATTCTCATGCGTTTTAACACTGGGAATGTCATTCTCCGTATTAAATTATACGAAGAATGGTAATTCTCATGCATTTTAACACTGGGAACGCCATTCTCCGTGTAATTTAATACGGAGAATGTCATCCTCCATGTAATTTAAAACGGAGTATGGTCATTCTCATGCCTTTTAACGCATGAGAATGCTATTATCCGTGTAATTTAATACGGAGAATGTCATTCTCCGTTTAAATGAAACGGAGAATGGCATTCTCCATATAATATAAAACGGAGAATGGCAATCTCCGTATTAAATTATATAGAGAATGGCAATTCTCATGCATTTTAACACTGGGAATGCCATTCTCCGTATAATTTAAAACAGAGAATGGCATCCTCCATGTAATTTAAAACGGAGTATGGTCATTCTTATGCGTTTTAACGCATGAGAATGCCATTATCCGTGTAATTTAATACGGAGAATGTCATTCTCCGTTTAAATGAAACGGAGAATGGTCATTCTCATGCCTTAAAACACTGGAATGACTATTCTCCGTGTAATTTAACACGAAGAATGACATTATCAGTTAGTTTAGACGGATAATAATCATTCTCCGTTAGTTTTAGACGGAGAATGATCAGAAATGTGTTGTCATGTTTTGTGATATCTTCTGTTTTATGTTATCAAGGGGGAATGGATTCAAGTTGTTTAGTTAGTCTTTGTTTCAAGGGAGACCTAGTTTCCTGTCATGTCACATATGAAAGTACCGTTGTATTAACACGGAAAATGTCCATTCTCCGTCATCCAAAACGGAGAATGGTCATTTTTGAATATATTTCTTACATTTCTTTCTTTTTTTAACACATTTCTTACCTTTTTGATATCAATGGTGCTATTTTGAAGTCTGTTATGTCTACTGTTTCTAATTTTTTGACTGCATAATGGACACTCTCCGTATTATTTAACACGGAGAATGGCCATTCTCCGTGAAAGAGTGACGGAGAATGGCCATTCTCCTTCATTATTGTAGTAACCCTAGAGGGGGGGTGAATAGGGTCAAGCTAACTAATCAAGTACTTAGCACAAGCTAATGTGCAATTTAAAAATATAAGTGCAAGAGAAGAAGCAACAACAATACCGACACACGATACATCCTGGTATCCTCCCAATGGGCACTCCAGTCCCGGAACTCTCTCCGGCTTTAATCCACTATTTGAGCAAATAGTTACACACGAGTTTGGATCCGAAGAACTCGTCAACTTCAACACGAGTTTGGATCCGAAGAACTCGCAAACTTCTTACACGAGAGCTTTAGTCCGAAGTCCTCTCCGACTTCAACCGAGAGTTTGGATACGAAGACTCTCCAACTTCAACCGAGAGTTTGGATCTGAAGACTCTCCAAATTCAACCGAGAGTTTGGATCCGAAGACTCACCAACTTCAACCTTTCACAATAGATTTTGATCTCCTTATACAACAAGACGAAGATCTTACTTTTCAACTCAATAACTTTAACACAATTTGTGGATGACAAATGAAAGCTTTGTAGAGTTGTTTGTGGATAGGCTTTGGTGGTTTAGAAATTTTTAGGCTCAAAGCATCAACCTTGAATGAAGGGGTTCAAGGCTATTTATAACCAAAGCATTGAAAAGAACTCAAAGGCAACTTTTTAGTAAGCGATCGGTATACCGTTGGTACGAACTGGTATACCGTCAGCGATCGGTATACCGTTGGTACGAACCGGTATACCGTCGGAATACCGGTCTGGAATTGCAACGACTAGAAATATAGCCGTTGGGATCATTAAATGTTCAAAATCCGACCGTTGGATTTTCAACGTTACTGAATCGGTATACCGTCGGTATAGATCGGTATTCCGTCGGTATGCCGATTTTGTAGGCAAAAACTTTCTGTGAACAAAAGTCGGTATACCGTCGGTATAGACCGGTATACCGTCGGTATGCTGATTTTCATCTGAAAATGATCCTGGGCTAATTTCTACCCTACCTTTCGATTTTGCCATCCATTTCTTGTGTTTACAATTATTCCTAAGACTCATTACAAACTCCAGATATACTGTAGCAGGTGCAGGCTTTTTTAGAGTCTTAAATTAATGATGATGGCATGGCATGGCTTCTTTCCTTGATAGATGTTGGCTTATTCCTTGACGTCAGCTGTCCAAAGATACCCAGTTTGTGAAAACTGAATACCTTTCGGGGGCTTCGCCCTCGAACCCCCGACGAGGGGCGCTGTCCCCTCGACCCCCGTCCGCTGACAGGGCAGCGGAACCCCCGAGTGCGTGGCTCCGGAGATGTCGTCGGGTGGTTCAGAGAAATCTTGTGGGATCCGTCATCTTTGGCCCACCATGATTTTTTCATTGCATATGTCCACATTGATCTTGCTTATTGCTTTTCTGCATGTACATGTTAGACGAACAAAGCAATATACATGTAGCTAATATGATAAGATAAAGCACAGTAGGACAATGCTAAGTTTAAGTATAAGAGCTATAGTGATAGCATAAATATTAGTGATATCATAATGTTAGATTTAATTGAATAACCATAATCAAAACATAGTTTTGATTTTGGTAACTCAAATTAATATAAGATATATATATATATATATATATATATATATATATATATATATATATATATATATATATATATATATATATATATATATATATATTGTTTATATATATATATATATATATATATATATATATATTTTATATATATATATATATATATATATATATATATATAAAATATATATATATATATATATATATATATATATATATATATATATATATATATATATATATAATAAAAACTCATATCACTAATAAAATATATATATATATATATAATAAAAATTCATATCACTAATAAGTAAAATAATAAGCATATATCACCAAAGGTATAAGTATAAGTAGAAATGCTATAGTGATAGTATGAAGATTAGTGATAATGAAATGCTAAACTTAATAGATTAACCATATTAAAAAACATGATACAATCATCGGGCCAACAATTATTACACGGAGAATGACCATTCTCCGTAATTTTATTATAGAAGACACCGCAGATGTTACAAAAGATACAGAAACAGAAAAATAAAATTCAAACAGAAGGTATAGAAAGAAGTTCTTTTATTAATATGTCTACAAAGGATCTATTACAGATTCAGAAAGACTCATATTGTTCTTCTACAAAGGATCTATTACAAAGACTCATATTGTTCTACTACAAAGGATCTATTACAGATTCAGAAAGGCCTAAAGAAGCCTAGAATGGGGTTAATCTTCACATAAGCGCAATCCTTATTCATCTTGGTGCACATACTAGAAGATTGATCTCCATCGAAGCGTATTCCTCCACAGGACAGAGCACAACCTGTGGCTCTTCAAGCATAATGGGCTGCTAGACCGTTACTGAGAAGGGCATAGCATGACCCCCAACTTTTCGACAAAGCATGAGGACTGCCAAGATGTTGTTCAGGTTCGAACAAGGTGTTCCAATGCATCTCAAGATTCACTACTACGTGTTCTTCTACAAGGACATAACTACTTTGAACGAAGAGATCTACAACCAACAGCCAACTGATGCCAGGCCAGGGTCCTCTTAAAGCTAAGTCATGGTCGTGCATAATGGGAATGCTATAAAGATGATGGAGTTTGCTCCTCAAGAAATCCCTTTTTATAGGCCATATTGGCCAATAAATGCAGATGAACCTAATAGTCAGCATAATGAATCTCATTTAATAGGTTCGTTACAAGTGGATGCCATGCCACAAACTCCTCAACTTCCTCCAATAAAGAAGGTGGCAATTAAGAGTTGTTCAAAGACAGTCATTAAGTCCCACCACCCCTCACACACGAAGAATGCCATTTTCCGTGTTTTTATACACGGAGAATGTCATTAAACGTGTAATTTAAAACGGAGAATGATCATTCTTATGCGTTTTAACACTGGGAATGACCATTCTCCGTGTAATTTAAAACGAAGAATGACATTTTTCGTGTTAAATTACACGAAAAATAGTCATTTTTATGCGTTTTAACACGGAGAATATCATTATTCGTGTAATTTAACAAGGAGAATGACATTCTCCGTATTTTTGTACACGGAGAATGGTATCCTCCGTGTAATTTTGTTAAACTACACGGAGAATAGTCATTCTCATGCATTTTAACACATAGAATTCCATTATCCGTGTAATTTAACACGGAGAATGGCATCCTCCGTGTAATTTAAGACAGATAATGGTCATTCTCATGCGTTTTAACGCATGAGAATGCCGTTCTTCGTGTAATTTAACATGGAGGATGCCATTTTCTGTGTAATTTAATACGGAGAATGGAATTCTTCGTGCTATATTACACGGAGAATGGAATTCTTCGTGCTATATTACACGGAGAATGGTATTCTCTATGTAATTTAACACGGATAATGAACATTCTCATGCGTTTTAACACGGAGGATGTCATTCTCTGTGTAATTAAAACGGAGAATGTCATTCTCCGTGTTAAAATTACGGAGAATGACATCCTCCGTGTAATTTAACACGAAGAATGAACATTCCCATACGTTTTAACACTGAGAATGGCATGCTCCGTGTAATTTAACACGGAGAATGACATTTTTGATTTAAATTACATGGAGAATGGCATTCTCCGTGTAATTTAACACGGATAATGAACATTCTCATGCGTTTTAACACGAAAAATGCCATTCTCCGTGTTTTTATACAGAATCATGAACATAACTTAAAGTTATGCCTTCTTTTTTCACTTCTTGTTGCTTAGCATCGTTTCCCTTTTCCTTACGTGCAACTTTCTTAGTTATCTGTTTCCATGGTTTTCTGTCATTCCCTTTTGGATTTTCTGCAACTGTCTTCATTTTCTCCACAACTGGTATATCTTCTCTAACTGGTGATGCTGTCGGTGATGATGCTGCCGGTATGGTGTGAAGATTGCGAATGGAGAGCAAGGTTTGAAGATTTTGGAAGAAAAAATTTAGATTCGAAACTGAGCAGCGTATGGAAGAAGAGGAAGAATCTAAACGTTTTTGTTTTTGTTTTTGAAGAGTAGGGTTCGGGAGTGTTTTCAATAAATTAGAAGGACAAAAAGGTCATTCAGAACCCGCTTTATATATTCATCATTAATTCTGGGCACGCGATGAAATGTTATTTTGCGGTGGATTTTACATAAAACTTTTACATTTTTTGGACATTTCATAAATTTCCCCTTTTATATTTAAGCCATGTATTTCATCAACTATTTTGTTTTAAAAATTAAAAGGAAAAAGCTTTAAGTACCGTAGCCGTAATAATTTTCTCAAGTCGTTTAAAATAAAATAAACCTAAAACCCTCCAACTGCATGAATATGTATAAATACTAAAATATTTAGAATTTAAATTATATTTAAACTAACTAAAAAAATATTATCTAACTAAACACATATCCAAAAATTAAAAATATATTTATAATAAATTATAACAAAAATATATTTAAATATTGTAACATAATTTAAAATTTTATATTTCAATCATATTGTAGATTTTTTTTTTCTTTTTTAATGATGCTCGTGAAACTAAATAGTATTACGGTTCGAAAACTGCTCAGAAATGAGCCATCCAAACCGTATGTATATCATCCACTATTTTATTTTTTAAAAAAAATACGATAAAAGAACTTTTCTTTAAGCAATATATATTTAAAATTAAATTTAAAAAAGTTTAAAAAGTAAATTATAATTTAATTTAAAGTAATTTTTTAATTATTTAGTAAATCTAAAATTAAATATGTTTAAATATTTAAACTATTTTAAACTGTGTCATAATTTTTTTCTTTTTTACGTAAAACTCATATAAATTTACTAGTATTTTATTATATACTTGCAAACACTTTTTGCAATTTTTTTTTATTCAGAAGTAAATTCGAAACGAACCTATAAAAGGAAAATTTCCATTGTTTCTTTCTTCTTATTCTTGATAAACGAGAATAAGCATCGTCCTTATCAAAGTAAAGAGATCAAGAAAGAGCGAAAAAATTTCCTCTTTTGTTTCTCTCGATGGGTTCTAACCCATGCGTGAATCAAGAATCTGTCATCAATGCCCGCGGCGGCGCGTCGAAGGCGCTGCTCTACGACCAGGGGCGCGTCACGCCGTGGGACGCCGCCGAGCAGAAGATTCTCGAAGAAGGGATTGTCATGTACGTGACAAACGACTGCTTTGCTCGCTCCTTCCTCTTTACTTTTTTTAATTATTGTACGGACACGGACACATTGACGGACACGGACACGGACACGGACACGGCACGAGTATGGGGCACGATATAGAAATGTGTATAATGAAGTTTTCCGAATAGACAGCGAAATAGTTTAGGCGACACGGACACGGCTTCAAAATTTTTTTTTTGGATGTGTCGGACACGGCACGAGTATGGGAGCACAATATATGTATATAATGAAGTTTTTCCTAATAGACAGCCAAATTGTTTAGGCCCCCTCCTTTGTCGTATTTGGCAAATTTATGTATGATAAAGTGCGTATTTGGCAAAAAAATACACTATCGAGAAATTTATGTATGATAAAGTGGGGCCAAATATTAAGATGAAGGAATTTAAAGTGGGGCCAGATATTAAGATGGAAAATTTGTACAAGAACTTTATAGATTAATGTTAAGATGGAGAATACTAAATGGAAAATTTTATGATTTAGTTTGAATGTGCGGCAATATTAAGATAAGAATTTATGCGAGAAACCCTCATTGAATTTCTACGAGAAACCCAACCTCGTAGAAATTCTCCGTTCTACATCAGTTCCACATTACGCAATTCTCCATTCTACATCAGTTCCACATTAGACGCCACTAATGTGAAAAGTTTTTTTTTTTCCTTTCTAAAAAAAGGTTTCTACCATATAAATAGAGGAAATAGAAACCCCCATTGGAGATGCCCGTGGCCGCTAGAAGCTACTGCTGTGAAAAGTTTTTTCTAAAAAAGGTTTATACCATAGAAATAAGGGAGATAGAAACCCCCATTGGAGATGACCTTATTATCTATGATGTATATCGATATACGTGATAACATTATGCAATCTTTTTAGTTATTAACTTTCAACTAACCATAGACTACTATATATATATAACATTTGGAGTTGCACGTATTTTAACCGTCTATTAATTAACTTTTTCTCTACTTCGAACATGAGCAAATGTCAACAGAATAAAAAAAATGTCCCTTAATTTTTCTACACGTAATTATCCTAGCTGCCCTCATTAAATTTAATGAACACTTTTAGTTAGTAAAGTTAGGTAAAGGGTGAAGCCAACTTATATGTAGTATAGATATAGATATGCAAGTTGCTACCATATAACTATTGAAATTAGCAAAGACTTCTACCAGATTACAACTTGCTACCCTAAGCTAAGGTGGGGTACCATTAATAAATATGAAAATATGAAGGTTAACATTGTTAACGAAATATGGTAGCAACTTGCAAGTTTGGAAAAGCTCAAGATATTTTGTTGCTAATTACAGTAGTTTAGGTTAGCAAGGGTAGCAACTTGAAAGTCCGAAAAAGTTCATATATTTATTTTCAAATTAGCCGCTCTTTGTTTTTTTTAATCCAATAGAAATCCACTTAAAATTATGAGTGCATCCTGTCACGTCCTGATTCTGTATAATCGATAATCATCCTCCGGACGTGATGCCGTACGAGCCTAGGTTGTGTTCGCACAAGACACATTCATAAGGTTATCCGAAACACAACAACAAAAAGAGTACGCAGAAATTTAACAACACGTTTGCAACGGAAGGAAACATGTCTTTCATTGATAATAAATTTGTTTACAAGACTCGATTACTAAAGGTGTCGTGCGGGCTTACAAACTGACTCAGATGAGATAGTCGTTCCATAATTTACATCTTTTTATACATAAGCAACAAAACACTCTCTTGGACCTGAATAGGAGAGCGTTAATGATACATGACACGGTCTTGATCAGAGTCTTCAAAATGTTAGAGATCGCCTTCGCACGCTAGCAAGGCTTCAAAAGGTTTCAAGCGTCGCCTTCAGTTGTTCGGCACGTCTCCTTGTTTTGCAACACCTGTGGAGAGCGAGGATCAGTATATTGCCGTGTACTGGTGGGTGACTAATTAACTTTCACGCTCTCATTTGGTTCAAGAAATAATGTGAAACATGCAGCATATTCTAGTGATCTTTCTAACCATCCTAGCCAATTTGATATAAGCAGTTGATAAAGCATAAATAAGGTAAATTACATTAGAACTTACCGACGACAGAGCATGCAGTTGCAATATAAAGCTGATCATAATCTTCCCTGTCAGTTTGTTATCAATAGCTTAAAATAGTATGTATTGTGGAGGTCATTGACATTGACTAGCCATCCTGGACATAGCCTGGTTAGACGGAATCCTTTTAACGCAAGTAGCTAGCTCCGCTGAAAGTCCCTGAGTTACTCGTTGCTTAAATCCAGCACAGCTATATCGTGTTTTCCCCTAGGCCGGTCTTAGGATACTGTTCGAAGAAATATCGCCCTTGTGCATAAGTTGTCCATGACCGTGCTAGACTAAAATTAGTTAAGCATGGTCTACAATTTTATCGAAAACTTAACCAAGTTCAGCGTGTCCTGCCTTATCATTTTGTAATGTTTATTCGTTGATTCATTCCCTTTAGTTAACACAGTTCTATAGAAGGCATGACATAGGTAAGCATGTGAACAGTTTCATGGTATAACATGTCTACATAAGTAAACATGTATAGTTATATGAAAACAAATATGTAACATTGAGTCCACGTCTCTATATCTAGCATTCGGGTTATTGACATTATTGATTGATTTGAGAACAAGAGGGTCAAGAAGAGAAGGTCGAGCAACTCACCTAAATTTAATTGAGATGAGAGGAAAGACGATGGTTGCGCTAGACGACGCCTATACGATCACCTGAAATCGCATAAGCAACGAATAATAACTTTTGCCCTTCTATTCCGAGTTAGATATGAAAGGCGAAGTTTTGAAGAACGCAGACAATGAAATCCATTGAAAACAATCACGAAAACGCATTCATAAAACCAAAGCCAAAGAAAAAAAAATGCGGCATAAAAAACCAGGCAGCGGGGAGGTCCCTCGAGCCTCAGCCACAGAGTCTTTCGTCGAGACGCAACCCGCTGATATGGGACTTGATTCCCAAAAACCATTCCATAACGAGAAAGGGATCTTATTTCAACCGGTCCAAATCAATTGGTAGCGACATTATTTCTTAACCGTGTTCCCCGCGAACGAGGAATAAGACACGATGTTGGAACGAGACACTACATCTTAACCAACTAAGAAAAAAAATCGTCCTCGAAACTTAAGAATAGAACCTACCTTTAGGAAAACAACGAAGGAAACTTTTCCTTCATATCTCTGTTTCGAGTTTCCAGGTCGACTCATCGATCGAATGGTTCCTCCAGAGCACGCGAATGAGAGGGATCATACGATTACGAAGAAACTTATCCTTGCGCTCCAAGATCTGCACAGGTTCTTCCACGTACGCTAAGTCTATCTTCAGCTCTAGCTGACCAAAATCTATCACGTGGTTCGGATCGTGCACGTACTTTCGCAATTAAGAGACGTGGAAGACACTGTGCACATCTGATAGAGCTGGTGGCAATGCAATCTGGTAAGCTACCGGGGTGACTTGTTTTAGTATTTCGAAAGGACCAACAAATTTTGGACTCAACTTGGCTTTAGCTTCGAATCTGGTGACTACTTGCATGGGTGTTACCTTCAGAAACACATGACGCCTTCCAAGAACTCGAGTGGCCGTCGATGGGTGTCAGCTTAGCTTTTTTGCCGACTCTGTGTTATCTTCAGTCTTTTCCGTATTAGCTGACGTTCTGTACGGTCTGCTCCACCAGTTCCGGGCTAAGAATCTGCCGCTCCACGACTTCTTCCCAGCAAATAGGGGTTCTGCACTTACGCCCATACAAAGCTTTGTACGATGCCATCTGGATGTTGGATTGGTAGCTGTTATTATATACAAATTCGGCCAAAGGTAGATAGACTTTCCAACTTGACTTCAAGTCAATTGCAAAAAGTCGTAGCATGTCTTCGAGAATTTGATTCACGCGCTCCATTTGGCCATCAGTCTGAGTTTGGTAAGCCATGCTAAACTTCAACTTAGTACCCAGAGCCGACTGAAGGCTACTCCAGAAGTGCGACAGAAATTGTCCATCCCGATATGAGACGATGGATACTAGAACTCCGTACAGCTGCACTATCTCGTTAAGGTATATCTGAGTTAGGCGATCGACGCTCCAAGTAACTTTGATAGCAATGAAATGCGCCAACTTAGTTAGTCGATCGACGATGACCCAGACGGCATCGTTCTCCCATGGCATCTTCGGTAAGCCAACAACAAAATCCATGCTCACGTGCTCCCACTTCCATTCAAAAATCGTCGGGTTCTGCATCTCCCCGCTTGTCCTCTGATGTTCAACTTTCACCCGCTGAAAGGCCATGCATTGCAACACGAAGAGTGTCACATCTCTCTTCATGCCGTGCCACCAGAAGGTCGTGCGTAGGTCCTTATACATTTTTGTGCTGCCAGGATGCAAGGAATACTTCGTATAAAGCACCTCCGACATTATTTCATTTTTGAGTTCTGAGTCATCAGGAACAAATAGTTGACCCTTCAATTGTAGCACGTTGGTCTTATCTTCTGCAAAGTCGATCGTCCTACCAGTTGAAATCAACTCTCGTATCTTCTTCAGGTATGAATTGTCCTTCTGAGCGGTCTTGATCTTTGCAAGCTCGGCTCTAGCTATAGTTGCATCAACTGCACTCCCCTGAATCGAACTCGTAGGTCGATGCCCATCTCTTTTACGTCCCATAGTAGCCTACGGTTGATAGATAACGAGGCAATGTATTTTCGACTCAGAGCATCTACCACAACATTTTTTTATCCGGCATATAGTCGATCGTTAAGTCATAGTCTTTGATTAGTTCTAGCCAACGTCTTTGTCGTAAGTTCAGTTCTTTCTGGGTGAAGAGATACTTGAGACTTTTATGATTGGTGTAGATGTTGGTGACACAATTTTAACACAAACATAATTGCCGCCAACTTCAAGTCATGTGTGGGATAGTTCTTCTGGTGCGGCTTCAACTGTCTTGAGGCCAAAGATATTACCTTGTCTTGCTGCGTGAGCACACATCCCAAGCCCTGCCCTGAAGCATCGCTGAATATTTGAAATCCCCCAGTCCCGTTTGGAAGAGAGAGTATATTAGCCGAAATCGAGCCGCTGCTTCAATTCCTGCAAGGAAGCTTCACAGTCGTTCGACCACTCATATGTAACTCCTTTTTGAGTGAGGCGAGTCAAAGACGATACATTCTTCGCAAAGTTCTTCACGAATCGTCGATAGTATCTCGCCAAACCAAGGAAGCTACGAATCTCACTAGCTGACGTAGACCGCTTCCAATCAACAACGGCTTCAACTTTTTTTTGGATGGACTGCAATACCTCATGAGGAAATGACGTGCCCAAGAAGGATATACTGCTCAGCCAGAAATCACATTTGCTTAGCTTGGCATACAGCTGATTCTCTCGAAGAGTCTGGAGCACGGTCCACAGGTGTTCCGTATATTGTCCTGTCCTTCGAGTAAACGAGAATATCGTCGATGAAAACTACTACGAATTTATCAAGGAAGGGTCGAAACACTCTATTCATTAAATCCATGAAAGCCACAGGGGTGTTTGTCAGGCCGAACGACATTACCATGAACTCGTAGTGACTGTATCGAGTGCGAAAGGCTGACTTCGACACGTCGTCTGGCTTGATCTTGAGTTGATGGTAACCCGAGCAAAGATCAGTCTTCGAAAATACCGATGCACCTTGTAACTGATCGAACAAATCGTCTATGCAGGACAGTAGATATGTGTTCCGGATGGTAGCTTTATTCAGTTCACGATAGTCAATGCACAAACGCATCGACCCATCCTTTTTCTTCACGAACAATATGAGTGCTTCCAATGGCGAAACACTAGGCCACATGAATCCCATGTCGAGCAGTTCTTGCAACTGGACCTTGAGTTCCTTCAGTTCCGCAGGGACCATTCTGTACGGAGCCTTGAAAATCGGTTGGATGTCGGAAAAGGTATCGATGATGAATTCGATTTCTCGATCGGGTGGCATACCGTATAGCTCGTCAGGGAACACGTCTGAAAATTCTGCCACAACGTCAGTTTGACCCGCGTTTGCACCATCCTGTCTCGTGTCGCGAACGGACACAAAGTATCCATCACAGCCGGAATATAGCATCCTCCGGACAGAAATTGCTGAAATTACCATGCATGTCGTCGATGTTTCACCACACGAGTAGCAGAACTCGGTCTCTCTAGGTAGGCGGAAGGTTACCTTCTTTTTTGCTCAATCGACGGTGGCCGAGCAAGCATCGAGCCAATCTATTTCCAGAATGATATCGTAATCCTTAAGATATAGAACTATCGCATCTAAAGACAATTTCTACCTCTGATACAAATGATTCCGTCTTTACAGTCGAAGTGTGCAGGTAGTTGCGTGCTCGACGGGATGATAACGCTAAGGTTAAGTCCTAGCGGTATTATATGAAATTTGTGTTCTACAGCGAAGTCCGTCGATATGAAACTATGTGTGGCACCGGAATCAAACAGTACACATGCAGGCTTATTATTGAAGAGTAATATACCTCTCACGACTGTATCCGAAGCAAATGCTCGTCTCGAGTCATTGCCTAGACGCATCCTTAGGCATTCGGACGACGATCTTGGCCATTTTGTTGTGCGGGCTGAGGAGCTCGAGGTACTTTACCTCGATTCTCTGGTCGGTTTTGCTGTGGAGGCACATTTGGGTTCGGTCATCTAGTCGGGCAATCAGCACGTATGTGTCTCTTTTTACCACAATTTCAGCATCCACCTTTAGGTATCTGGCAGTCGTTGATGAGGTGACCGAGTTGGTGATATAGGGTGCAGCAAGGCCATGGGTTCCGCCCTTGATGTCCGCCTTAGTGACCGTTGTTTGGACGCTTAATTGCGTTGTTACCTCCCGCATGGCTAGGACGTTTGTGATTGAAAGTATGCATAGTGCCGGCAGCGGCTGGAGGGTACTGGCGCTCAAGACGGAGTGCGTGATTGAGAGACTCGCCCATCGTTTTGTATTCCGGATTTGACACGTAGGAAAAGATAGAGGGGCGCAAACCAACTTCAAATCGTCGAGCGCGACTCTCTGTAGTAGGCACGAATGTCCCAATAAATTTGGCTAACTTGCTGAATTTTGTTGCGTACTGCCGTACCATCGTATTCCCTTGTCTTAGATGCATAAATTCATTCTCTTATTCTTGTCGAACGACTGCGGGAAGGTACTCGATTTTGAATGTCTTTTGAAAAGTGGCCTAAGAGATTACCGATGCATCGTCGTCGCGACGGATTGCAAGCTTTTGCACGGTCCACCAATCGTGCACGTTCAAGCAGAGTTGAAGTTGAACGCATGTGACTTTCTTGGACTCTTCGGCGCATAGAAGTTCGAAATGGTCTTCCAACTCCTCCAACTAATCGATCGTCAAAGAAGGATCTTTGGTACCGCTGAAGGAAGTGCGACACGTTTTCTTGAATTTTGACACCTCAAAGTTGTAACTTCTTGGTGCTGCAGGATGACGCTTAGGCTCCTCCGGTTCGACTTCAATCGGTCTGGCCGTAAGCTCGGTTACAACATGTGTCGTCGCAGAGTTGCTGTTGGCAACAACGGTTTGGACAATTTGCTGAAGAGTATCAAACTGTTTTTGCTGCAACTTGAATTGCGCCTCGAACCGGGTCTCGAACTGAGTCTGTCGTACCTCAGTCTGCCTCTGCTGATTCTCGACTTGCCGTTGGTGATGCTCGTTTTGGCATCGATTTGCCTCAGCTTGCCGTTGTTGCGCCTCCAACATGCGCAACATCCATTCCATAGGGGCGTTCGAGGATTCAGCCTTTGGGCTACTCGAGCCGCTCGAAGTAGTCTCTTCGTTCACGACCACAGCTTCTTCAACTTTTGAAATTAGAAGGCAACTCACATTAGTCTCAGAAAATATTACGGACTCACTGTATCGAACAACTCATCTTATCGACACGTGGTCAAAGGTTTCGACTCGAGACTCAAGACGGAAAGCCAAAGGACGTAAAGCCGTGCTATTATACCATTATGTCACGTCACGATTCCGTAGAATTGATAGTCGTCTTCTGGACGTGATGTCGTACGAGCCTAGGTTCTGCTCGCACAAGGCACATTCATAAGCTTATCCGAAACACAACAACAAAGAGAGTACGCAGAAATTTAACAACACGTTTGCAACAGAAGAAAACTTGTCTTTCATTGATAATAAATTTGTTTACAAGACTCAATTTCAAAAGGTGCGCGTGGGCTTACAAACTGACTCAGATGAGAAAGTCGTTCCACACATTTACATCTCTTTATACATAAGCAACAAAACACTCTCTTGGACCTGGGTTCGGAGAGCGTTGATAAGATATGGCACAGTCTTGATCAGAGTCTTCAAAATGTTAGAGATCGCCTTCACACGCTAGCAAGGCTTCAAAAGGTTCCAAGCGTCGCCTTCAGTTGTTTGGAACTCCTCCTTGGTTTACAACACCTGTGGAGAGCGAGGATCAGTACATTGCCGTGTAATGGTGGGTGACTAATTAACTTCCACGCTTTCATTTGGTTCAAGAAGTTATGTGAAACATGCATCATATTTTAGTGATCTTTCTAACCCTCCTAGCTAATTTTATATAAGCAGTTGATAAAGCATAGACAAGGTAAATTACGCTAGGACTTACCCACGGCAGAGCGTGCCGTTGCAATATAAAGCTTACCATAATCTTCCCTGTCAGTTTGTTATCAATAGCTAAAACAGTGTGTATTGTGGAGGTCACTGGCATTGACTAGTCATCCTGAACATGACCTGGTTAGACGGGATCCTTTCAACGCAAGTAGCGAGCTCCCCTGAAAGTCTTCGAATTATCCGTTGCTTAAACCCAACTCAGCTATATCGTGTTTTCTCGTAGGCCGAATCGGTCCCTTGGTCCCGGGATACCGTTCGAAGAAACATCGCCCTTGTGCACAAGTTGTCCATGACCATGCTTGACTAAAATTAGTTACTCATGCATGGTCTAGAATTTCGTAGGAAACTTAACCAAGTTCAGCGTGTCCCATCTTATCATTTTGCAATGTTCACTCGTTGATTCATTCCCTTTATTTAACACAGTTCTATAAAAGGCATGACATAAGTAAGCATGTGAACAGTTTCATGGTATAGGAGTTCTATAGCAGTTCTACACAAGTTTGGCTGCAATTTTTTTCTCTCACATAATGGGTATCCTATTTGATGCCTCTTCAACCAAGACGTGGTCAAGAATTTTATTCTTTGGTGATCTTACTTTTATAAGCTATTGGTATTGCTGAGGTGTAGTGAGTGACTGGCTTATATAAAAGGGGAGAGATCTGGTACTAAATTTCTATACTAGGACCTCCAAGTATGTAATGCCAGGTTTAATTCAATAAATCTGGTGAAAAAACATATTGAAGACACACTCGAATATAATCTCAGAGAGTCTAATGAGGAAGCAGTATTTTTGGTAGAAAAGTGTGAAAACTTTTATTTTAAACAATTACAATTTTACACAGAAATAATTATTGTTACAATTCGAATATAAAAAGCTGGGAAAGTGTAGTAATGGGATTCGAGTCAATGCGTGACTATTTTGTCATGTTGACGATTATACTTCAAGTGTGAGTCTTCGATGGCAAGGACGAGTTATTCTTGGAACTTCAGAACGTTGTCTTGAAAGTGTCCCTCTTTTGTTGATGTGGTATCCATGAGTTCAACTTTGGAGAGATTTGGATGCATCTTCAGCACAGAAGCGTAGTAGTCTTTAGTTTTGAAGAGATTGGAGGCACACGTGACCGATCTTGAGTTGTTGGCTGCTAACTGACCTTGATGCAGAAATCTCACAAGTACTGCTCCTTGAGAGCCAATAGAATTCTCCAGAAGAGAAGACCTGCTATAGTGGCAATGGGATTCTCACAGAGAGAAGACCTCGAATTCGTCATTGAGCTATTTGTAGACTTTAGCACGTTACGGCTAGAATGTTGATATCCCGCTAAACCTGGCTGGAGCAGCTACTGGAGTTCAGCGGGTGAAGGTTCAGTGCGTAACATCTACCGGCAAAGCAGACGTTTACGTGCAACAAACGGAGCGTTTTTTTTTTTTGTGCCACGTGGTTTCTTCTGTGGAACCAGGACATTAAGTCCAATTAATTGCAGTGCCCACATGGGCCCACGTGGATGGCTGCGTCTCCTCGTAAGATGTAACACCTTGATCAATGCAGCCACCCACGTGGGCTGCATTACTGATGCTGTCCGCGTCCGTTGATGGACATAACGTCTCATTAGTGAGACTGTCATTGATGGGACAACTCATTAATGAGGAGCGTCAGTTACAGGTGTGTTGAACTTCAGCAGGACTAGGGCTTCAGCGATACATGGCTTAAGCGAGACATTCTGTTTTAGCGAGCTGCTACTTTAGCGAAGTTGAGGTTATTTCAGCATGTCATTGCTTCAGCTGATTGAAGGGCTTCAGCAGCCTGTGCTTCAGCAGATTGAATTTCAGCATATGCCATGAAGTTTCTCGTCCATAAAACTAAATGTCATGGTAATATATGGTTAGCAATATTCTTGGGTACAATGACGAGTAAAAGAAAGTTTACCGGATAGCAAGTATTAGGTAAGAAGTCAAGATGTCCACTATGCATGAAAGCCTGACATTAGTGTAAGAGTGCTTCTTTGTGTATTTTGTCAAAATCTTTATTAACTTATAACTCTTTGTTTAGTCTTATATCGAGAAACTTCTAGGAAAGGAGGCATGCTTTCTCCTATGTATGGTACTCACTTTGCCTAAATGAAGTCCAATATTTTTGAGCCAACTTCTCAACAATGAGAAGCACACAGAGAGGTGCTATCATGTCAAGTAGTTGCTACTTTCTGGTTGGAAGAGCTCAGAAGAACACTTTTTGAGCAACTAATTTGTGAACTATTCTAGTTCTTTCTACTTTGTACCTGATGTTCTGTGACTTCTGTCATGATTGATGTCTTCATTATAACTAAAAGTTTGCTCAACAGAAAATCAATGTTTTATTGTACCCACCTCTCTCTTGATAAATGAATGACTATAATGCTATTTGATGCTTTCAGGTTTGCGTCTGATCCAGTTGTAACTCGTTATACAAAAATTGCCAATCAACTGGAAAGAAAGACAGCACGAGATGTGGCCCAACGGCACATGTGGATGATTGTAAGTTTTAACAACTTTTTTTTAACTCACCAGAGGATCAAAATTGTTCTACTGAAGCGGATGGCACAACGGCAAAGACAATATGTGAATTGTTTAGCATGCCTAAGTATATTAACTTCACAATTAAGATTGTGTATACTTTCAACCTTATGGTGCTAAAGAGTAATTCACTTTTGATGTTAGTTAATTCTCACAAAACCTTGAGTTCTATGATCTTAATATACGCATGCTTATATGATTCTTGGCTTCTGTTTGGAAATGGTAAAGACCTTATTATCGTTCCAATGCCAACCGGCAATATATATACAGTGAGCTGCTGAAAATCAGCAATAAATAGAAAATATCTTCCTAAATCAGTCCTTATAGTTAAGAGATTCTACCAACTTATAATCCCCATATTTAAAGGATTATAATCTTCCATAATCCTAGTTATACACATTTATACACTCCTATATTGTGCATAACTACCCAATATACTTTTACACCACTAATCCCACGTTTTCCAACACTCCCTCTCAACCTTGTGAATAGAGATCCTCCATTTCCAGCTTGGCCACAATCCTATGTAAGTCTGTACTATTGAGCCCTTTAGTAAGTACATCGGCCAGTTGTCCTTCTGTAGATACACAGGGAGTGCAAATCAACTTCTTGTCCAGTTTCTTTTTTTTATAAATTGTCGATCAATTTCAATGTGCTTTGTCATGTCATGTTGAACATGATTGTGAGCAATATTGATGGATGACTTGTTATCCCAATATAGTTTCATAGGCCCCTCCACAGAATCTTCAAGTCTTCTAAAATTATCTTCAACCATAGTAATTCACACACTCCTTGTGCCACAGCCCTGAACTCTGCCTCTGCACTTGACCGAGCTACTACATTTTGCTTCTTACTCCTCCAAGTGACTAAGTTTCCTCCCAAGAAGGTACAATAACCAGAAGTGGATCGTCTATCTACTGGAGATCTTGCATAAACGGCATATGTTTATGCTTCAAGAGCTAGTCCCCCATTCCTTCTAAATAAAATTCCTTTCCCTGGTTTGGCTTTCAAATAGTGAATCCGACGAGCAGCCTGCAGATGAACTTCTTTAGGATTATGCATAAACTGACTTATTACACTTACAATATATGCAATATCCGGCCGTGTATATGCAAGATAAGTGAGTTTTCCAACTAGTCTTTGGAACATCTCCTTGTTTACACTTGCATTCTCGTTGGCTTCTCCAAGTTTATGATTGGGATCTATAGTCGTGGAAGCTGGTTTACATGCCATCTTTTCTGTTTCTCTCAAAAGATCAACAACATACTTTTGTTGAGAGATAAAGATGCCTTCTTTAGAATGTGCAACATCCATTCCGTGAAAATACTTTTAAGTCTCCCTAGGTCTTTTATCTCAAATTCTATGGCAAGGCAGTTCTTCAATGCCTCCTCCTTTTCATCATTTCCAGTAACGATTATATCGTCTACATAGACTTATAGAGCAGTAAATCCCCCTGAGGCTTTGTGTTTGATATACAACGTGTGGTCACCTTGACTTTGCTTGTAACATGTACTAAGCATCACCTTTGTAAACCTTCCAAACCATGCCCTTGGAGACTGTTTGAGACCGTACAATGCTTTCTTCATCCTACAAACTTTGTTCTCCTTAATGCCTTCTCCAAAACCAGGTGGAATGTCCATGTATATCTTCTCTTCTAGATCACCATGGAGAAATGCATTCTTTCCATCAAATTGTTGCAAATCCCAATTATAGTTAGCAGCCAAAGACAACAACACCCTAACTATATTCATTTTAGCTACTGGGCCAAAAGTCTCCTGATAATCTACCCCATAAGTTTGTATATATCCCTTAGCTACCCGTCGTGCTTTGTACCTTACTAATGACCTATCAGATCTGTACTTAATTGCAAACACCCATTTACAACCTACCACCTTCTTATTTCTCGGTAGGTCCACAACTTCCCATGTTTTTTTTTTCTACTGCCTCCATTTCCACTATCATGGCTTTTTCCACTCCCTATTGGAAAGTGCCTCGCTAGAGTATTAGGAATTGGAATGGTGTTAAGGCTGGCTTGAAAACTTTTATGGGATTTAGAGAATCTTTGGAACGACACAGATTTGGCTAAGGGGTACAATGGGTGTTTGGTACATTGTCTGGTTCCTTTTCTCAAGGCAATAGGTAGGTCATACTCATACTCGGACTGTGAAGGTACAGGTTCTGAACATACCTCAGTTCTAGGAATAGGAGTTGAATCTTGGACTTGTACATGTTCATGATCTGGATTTTTTCTCCTCGAGTACACCTGCATATATCTCACATCATCATATGCACATCATTGGTGGGGTTAACAGTGTCTGGATTTGGTTCAATGGTCGGGCTGTTTGACTCTTGTTGAGGCTCGGAAGTGTGAGGCTCAGAGGAATGCGACTCAGAAGGTTGTGATTCTTGATGGTTGGATGACTATGAGGGTAATACATCTAGGAAGAGTTGATCCGGGTCCTTATCTTCCATTAATGAGGGCCCCCTGAAGATAAGGTTGAGTGAAAAAGGATTGTCCCTCCTCAAATGTGACATCAATGGAGGTGTAGGATTTCCTTGTGGCTGGATGATAACATTTATAACCTTTCTGAGTTAGAGAATATCCCAAGAAGACACACCTAGTTGCTCGTGGATCTAATTTTCCCCTATTATGGACATGAACAAAGGCAGTGCAACAAAAAATTCTTGGTGTGAGATTATTTGAGGCTCGAATCTATGCAGTTAACAACGGTTTTTTCATAATAACGGTCCAGTAGAGTTATTGATATATCACAGATATATCGGATTTATAACGGTAAATATCGGTTTGCATTTTTAACACAATTTTTTATATATGAAAACACATAATAGGTTATCTATTATGAAATATGCAAGAAGAGTTTTTTAAAGCATTAAAACTAAAAGGTTCATACCCAAACCAACATTACAATATAAAAAACACCACTTCAAAACGGTTCAACTAATATGAAAACAAAAAGATCCCAATTCAACTTTCAAGTTTCAACATCTATTAATCTAGTCTCAACTTCAACTTCTTTTTCTTCGTTTTCACCATCATCATCTTCGAATATCATGGTAGAATTGAGAGAGGACTTGCATTGGGCTTCGATTGTCATGAACTTTAGATGGTAGTCTATTTATGGTGTATGCGGTGGTAAGGACAACTCCCCCCCAATATTGTTTTGGGACCTTGTTTTGAAAGACATGCTCGAGTGGTTTGCAATAGATGGCCATTTTTCCTTTCAGCCACCCCATTTTGCTGGGGAGTGTTAACACAAGAGGATTCATGCACAATGTCTTCTTTCTGAAAAAATGGCAACAAAATATATTAAAATTGTCTGTAGCATTATCAGATTGAAACCTTTTAGTTTTCACACCAAACTGAGTTTGGACCATGTCATGAAAGTTGGGAAGAATAGTGCCCACATCAGATTTAGAGTTAAGAAGAAAAATCTATGTGACCCTAGTGCAATCGTCAACAAAGGTGACAAACCATCTAGAACCAGTAATGTTCGGAATTCGAGAAGGGCCCTATATATTCGAATGAATCAAATAAAAAGGAATTGAAGATCTTTTATTTCTGATTGGAAAAAAAAAAAACCCTTTTGTGTTTAGCAAATTCACAAACATCACAATGAAAGGTTTCAACGCCAATACCTTTAAACAAAGAAGGAAACATTGTTTTTAAACAGTAAATGAGGGATGACCAAAACGAAAATTGTGACGCCCAATTAAATCTTTATTGGAGGTAGATAAGAATGACTGATGTGTGACATGCATAACAGTGTGAGATGGTTTGCTGGTTGCTTCAAGGTAGTAGAGTCCATCCCTTTCCTTAGTTAGTCCAATCTTTTTCCCTGAATCCTGGTCCTGAAATATACAGTAAGAAGGAAAGAACACAACGTTGCAGTTCACATCCTGGGTGAGCTTATGTATAGAGATAAGGCTAGTGGATAAACTTAGGAACATGAAGCACATTTTTAAGTAATAGGGATGGAGTAATCTGAATATTCCCAATTCCTGCCACTGTGGTGAAAGAACCATCTGCAACTGAAAATTTTCTACTACTAGGACAAGGTGTATACGTTAGGAAATGTAGTGAAGAGGGTGTCATGTGATCAATAGCTCCAGAGTCAAGATTCCAAGAAAAAGTACTAGCCGAGACATGTAATCCTAGCGATAGAGACTCACCCGAGAGAGCAAGAGAGGCTGAACCACTTTCTGGTTTCAAGGATCCCAGCAACCCTCTTAGTTTTTCAATTTCTTCATCATTAAATGGTCCTTGACTTGAGTGTTCTTGATGCGGGATTGTGGAGACATTGTGGGCCTGTTGAACTGTTTTCGGATCTCCTCAATTGCCCCATTCCTTGCTGGATGTGGGAGGTTTCCCATGGAGTTTCCAACAACGATCTTTTGTGTGTCTAGGCTTCTTGCAATAGGTTCACCAGAGGTTGTCCTTAGAGTCACGGCTTGTCGTGTCACGAGCCCAGTTGTGATTGTTCTCATCCTTTGAACCACGGTAATTTCCTTCTCTTGCTACCATAACAGAACCTTCGGGATCTTTAGGCTCAAGCATGATTCCACGACTGCTTTCTTCAGCTTTGACAAGGGCTATAACTTCATTCAATTGAGGCACTTCTTTTCCGAGAATTTGGATTCAGACCTGGTCAAATTCAGCATTCAGTCCAACCAAAAAATCATACACCCTATATTTTTCAACAAAATTCTTCAAGATCACAGCGTCATCGGGACGCTTCGTCTTAAGAACCCGATATTGATCAAGCTCATGCCACAAATTTTGGTGCAGATTTGCATACTCTGTAACACTTCTGCTTCTTGTTTGGCTACCATTGTCTTCAATTTGACCGCATAGACACGAGCATCGTCATGGGCTTTGGAATAGGTTTGTCGGACAACATCCCAAATAACCCTTGCAGAGGGAAGGAAAATACAAGTATCGCTAATCTCGGGAGTCATTGAACTCCACAACCATGACATAATCATGGAGTCCTCCGCCCCAAGCATCAAAATTTGGCTCGCCCAATTTTGGTCATGTTCCAAGAAGGTGACTGAATTTTCCTTTTCCCTTCAAATAGGTACGCACTAGTTGTGACCACTTCAAATAGTTCTGGCCATGCAGTCTATATGCTGCCTTCTGCAGATCACCGGTATGAGGATGAGAATTCATTGCTTCTTCATCAGCTTGGACGGGAGCACTTGTTGCAGTCACGTCTGACGTTGTCAATGGAGGAATAATAAGGCTGGCAATGAAGGCCAGAAAAATAGGAGAAAGACTCGGCAATGGAGGCCGAAGAAGAAGGAAAAAAACACAAGGTTGACAACCCTAGAGCTCTGATACCATGTTTAGAAATGGTAAAGGCCTTATTATCATTCCAATGCCAACCGGCAATATATATATACAGTGAGCTGCTGAACAGTCAGCAATAAATAGAAAATATCTTCCTAAATCAATCCCTATAATTAAGAGATTCTACTGGCTATTATAATCCCCATATTCAAGGGATTATAATCTTCCACAATCCTAGTGATACACATTTACACACTCCTATATTTGCACAACTACCAAATATAGGTGCTAACTACCAAATATCCATTTACACCACTAATCCCACATTGTTTTCCAACAGTTTCACATTATTTGTTTCCCAGTATAGCCATGCTGGTTTTTTTTTCTGCATATATGCACCTGTTAAAATAAGACTTATAAGTTTCCTACATATGTCTGTAGTTCATACTAAAATGGTTAGATGTGGCACATGCTGGTTTAATAACATGCTGTACTCCTCTCTTGGTTTGTCTTCTAAAGTACTGGCAACAATTCGCCACACTACTGAAGCGAGTCTAACAGGTTAGATGTTGCACATATATTAAGATGGTATATGCACCACAAACATGTTACTGGAGTGACTTAAGGCATTGCAGTATAATCAATAGTGTTTTAAGTTCTTATTCCGTCATAGTGGCCAAGTACTATTACTAAAACATTAGTTGAATACTTTTTTTGCACTGTTGGTGGCCATTAATCTTTTCTTGGCAGGCTGTATACCCTTGTTATGTACCGTGTCACAGGGTTTTTGTTTTTTCTTTTCTGGTGTGGAGTGGTGGCGGTTGTAGTGGTTCGGGAGTGTGTTATAGAGCATATTGATAGAGCAGGCTGTAAAAAATCCTGTAATGGCATGGAGTTATACAATTCCTAATGACATACATATATAATATTGAAACATTATAGCATGCCAATTTTATCTTAAATTAGGAGATGCTATCAAATATAAATAAAGGACACTGATACCTAAGCATCGTACAGAATTAAAGGATACGACATTTTCTCGAAAAATTCAAAATCACTACTACTGTTTATTGGTTCCTCTGGCATTTGAAATCAGTCAGACTTTACATTCGAAAAGAAAGAAAAAGAATTGGAAATACATTTAACATTTAAGGTGGTTGCTCGATCTTGTATTTCAAATTGCAAAAACATTTAATTAGGGGGGGGGGGGGGGGGGGGGGGGCATTTCTTAGGTAGGTTGGTTGCTTTATGCTATATTACTTTGCAAACTAAGAAAGAGGGTGTGGTTTATTTTTAGAGAAAATCGAAGAATAATGAATTTCAATTTCTATCTATTAATTTTAACTGGGTCTGTAATGTATAGTGTATGACCATTTAGGAAGTCATATTTCCATCCCAGCAAAAGTATACTTCTAACTTCACATGCTCAAAGTGACTTTTGAATTTATAACTGTATGTGTGGTTACTATTGCAGTAAAATAAGAAGCTAGGTAGTATATTTCTCTATTGTTTGTTAATATAGATGTAACATCATTCACGTTGAGAATGGATTATAACGAATTAGACATGTAGGCAACTTAACTTTGTAAGGTTGTAGATGTCGTAACAAATGTTGTAATATATCAATAAATATATAGTATATTACATATTGTATATACTAAATTTTCTATTAGATTCTTATTTTTAAATGTCCTAGAATTATCTGACAATTAATCAAACATGATAACAATTTAAGTACAAATAAAAAACCTGTAGCATCAAAACCTTGTATCAAGTAATTGAAGAGTCTAATTAAGTACACGTATTAACTGTAGAGAGATTGAGCAAGGAGGGGTAACAAACTGATTTTGGGCCAAAATATTAAGCGTACAATAAATCCATTAAACTCTATGCACTTAAAGCAGTAAAGCGGTAGCAAAGCGGCAAGTACCGCTTTTTGACTAGTGGAGATTAATTGTCAAAAAGTGATAAAAAGATGATCATGTTAATTTTCTAATTCTACATAATAATTTCTAATGATACCTCTCTCTCCCTTTATAATTTATTCATCTTCATCTACAACTTTACTCCCTCTATAATTTATTTTCTTCATGCTCATATGTGTATATCCCATTCCCAACATCTTCTTTTATAAGGAGCACAACCGACCTTGTCCAAGTATGTAGCACTGCCTTTGTTACACTTTCTATATTTTGCTTAAAGCCGACTAACGCCCATCCATATATTAAACCTAACTACTTGGATTCAAATATGACTTATACTTTACTAAGACTAGGACCTACCAAATACAACTCTTAATAAATTTAAAATCTATTCATAAATTAAGTAGCATTTGCATTATATTTCCAACAAAGTAATGAAAAACTATTATAGGGAGCACAGTCGACCTTGTCCAAGTATGTAGCACCGACTTTGTTACACTTTCTATATTTTGCTAAAAGCCGACTAATACCCAT